>UESW01004078.1:766285-1013943 GCA_900491605.1 Calamus simplicifolius
TCTCTCTCTCTCTGTTCTTCGCTTGAACATTTGATATTTTATTCTATTTTATTTTTCATATATCATTTTGCTTGAACATGATTCCCTGCTTTGCCTTGTACGACTAACTTGGAATCGCTTGCCACAGGTTACCATGTACCAACTGAGGTTTCCCTGGGGTTTGTTGCCACAAGTCTCAGCGCTGGAGTGTTCTTGAGCCTAGTGAAAAAATCTGACTGATGGATCTAAAGAAAGGAAATTTAATAAAGGAGCTGAAGTAGCGAGCATTGTAGTAATGCAGCGGAGGAACACAAGTAGCTTATGAACCTGCCCTTGGGCATTCAGTATTGTTCCTTCTTTGGACGACCCACTGACATAGAACAAACAATATATGACAGCCTCATCAAGAAGCAGTGCTGTGCGTTTCTTATATTCTTGCATTTTATATTGTGTACTATTATTTATATCTCAGACAAGCTCTAATTTATGAACTAGCAAGCACAGTTCCATTAACCAGCAAACATGGTTTTGTTATGATGATGGGTTTCTGCAACTCTTTTTTGTGGTTACTAGTATCATCCATGGAAATTTTGATAGCAAATTCCTGGAGTTTAAAGGGACACGTATTTTGTTAGAGTTTGTGTTCGAATTCAAAGTTTAAAAAGAATATATATTTTCAGTAGAACTCTAATCTTAGTTCTTATATATATTATAATGTATATTCTTTCTCTATATAAACACAAGTTGTTTTGACTTTTAGAACATTCTAAGTAACGCAGAGCAGTTTTAAAAGTTCAAGAGAGGGTATCGTTGAGTGCAAATGAATCTAAAGATCATTGTGATTCTAAAGTTTTAATAGGGAACGATTTCTATAATCTTTAGATATTTTTTATAGTAAAATATTTTTCTTTTTTTTCATCTATGTAGACGAGTGGATCAAATCATGTGAACTTTTATATGTTTGCTTTCTCATTCGATTTTATACCTTTATCTTCTTCGTTTGACTTTGTTATATTGAGTTGTATCATCGAATTTTTTTTACAAGGCTTTTATTAAACATACACTAATGGTAATTTTTCTAATATATTTCCTCTTTCTACCTTTGGTCGAGTGGCGTAAGATATTGAACGCCACGTGATGGAGCTATAATGAGCTCGAATCCTGAATCCCGGTTTATCTCTTATTGATATGATAATTTGATTATTTGGCACACAAAATATTAATTTTAAATTTTAAGAATCAAATCACAAATTCTCGGCCAATATCAACAACTGCTCTTAACCTCCCTTTGCTTGTAAAACAATTACTTTTATCGAAAGGAAAGAGTAATCTATGATACTACGAAAGCTCAGCCTGAAGACGGTATTGTTATCATTAATAATATTATCAGTTGTTGCCACGTATCTTCCATTTGATGCTTCAAGAAGAGTGCAGGATAATTGGAATGGCTCTGTAACTCTGTTGTTGCCATGCTGTCTATGCTTTGATTAATTTAAAAAGATGTTATTGGTTAAAAAACTAACCTTCATGCGATATCTATTGTAGATGGTTTGTAATGCGATATCTATTGTAGATGGTTTGTAATGGATCCTCCAAAAGAAGATACAAAGTCATAGCAATAGTAGCCGTAGACTTATATATAATATAATATTGTTTATATTATATTTTTTAAGTTATACAAAAGTTTAAAGAAAAAAATATCTATAAATAAATAATAAATGCATATAATAACAGAAACAAAGAATACATATCGGATTAGAGAAATAAGAAAATTAAACATTTTATTGAATGATAACTTATTTTATTTAGAAAATGTATACACCTTATAAATTTAATATGAATTTTCTGCCCATCAAAGCTTATAGGTTCATGAAAGTATAAACTTATTTTGACTTTAATTTTTTTTTATTATAAATTTTTATGTAATTTAAAAAAAATTATTATCATTTATAGATTATTTATAACCCCTGCAGCTAACTGCAAATATAATATTGCTTTAACATATGCAGATACATAAAATAATATTTTTAAGAAGCAAATATACTTTTTAACTATATGTACCTTTATATTATCAAATTTACAAATACTTTTCCTTCAAATTTTTTAGTATAATTAAAAATTATTATATACTTTTTGAATACCAAACATCTTGTGCATGGTATGAGTATGTAAGTTATTAATATAATAATAAGGGAACTGACATAGGGGCCTGGAAATTTGACGAAGCAAAGTAAAGGATGGTACTGGCATATTTTTATTCGAAAGTTTTTTAAGGGGGTAAAAATAGGATATTTTTGTTTGAAAGCTTTTAAAATGAGAAATGTAAGAATTTAGGAGGATCCTAGTTTAAATCTCTTAACAACAATAAATTTTAATTCTTAATTTAAAAAATTTGAGAGTGAAAAAAATAAAAGACTTTATTATTTTTGTTATGCTTTCAATTTTACTTACAAACATTATTAGCATCTATAAATAAATTATATAGCCATAAACTATTTATCTTCATTGTGTTTCTCTCTGTTCTTTTCAGACAAAATCTATATAGTTTTTTTTTACTCTTACTTTTTAATGGCTGCAAACTTTCATCGGGACGGTACTCCCGGGCTGCCCGTGTAGTTGAGGCCAGGAGCAGACGAGTGTCGGTCGCCTGGATCCGGTGCTAGAGCCGAGTTCGAAGATGAGGCCGCCTTGAAGGTAGGGGCCAAGTCTGGAGATGAGGCCGTCTTGGAGTCAGGCCCGCCTTGAAGCTGGGGCCAACTTGGAGCGGGGCCGCCTTGGAGCCAGGGTCGAGTCCGGATGCGATCATTGTAGTCCATGGGATCAACTGGCCCCATCAAAGGGGATTTCGACACTCTAGCTCATTCTTTCTTGAATACCCACTACTGTGTTTCAGACCATTTATTTGAGCGTTGGAGGGTCCTTGCCAGTGCAACCGATCCCCGAAAATTTTTTTGCAGGTTCCTAGCCTAGGACGGAGGTATTGGAAGACTTCACGACCCGTCCTCAGAGGAGACCTAGTTGACGAGCATTCCGAACGTTCCTAAAGAATGATTTGGCGACAACAAGCTTGACTCAATTCTGACAACTCTATCTTCAAAACTAACAACTACACGACGCTATAATTTTTAATATTTTCACGGCTATAGCACATAACACATGAGTGCTACGGTCAGAGAGAACGTCTTATGCCAAGATGGGACAGTGACTGGATGCCCCGCAGGAATAGTAATGTCAAGGCCTCGGCAGCACAGCGCGCGGCAAGGGTGTGCACGGGCCGGGCCGGGCGCATGGACGGGCAGGCAAGATTTGTGGCAGGACCAGGCCGCAATCCTGCTCAGTTTTGTTGAGCCCCCGGGGTGGCAGAGGGCTTGAGGCCCCAGTAGTTTATTGAATGATACGGCCCTAGCATCACTGCATGTGGCAAGGGCGCGCGCAGGTTGGGACGAGCACATGGATGGCACAGCCAAGGGGACACTGCGCACGCGCGTAGGGGCGGTGCAAGGCACCGAACGCATGCGGTAGCAGGATCCTGTAGGCCATGCGCGGGGGCGCATAGGCGCACGCGCTGGGGCGCCGGGCATGCGCGGGCTGAGCGCGCATATGGGCACATGCACCACGGATGGCACAGGCAGGCATGCATAGGTTGCGCGCGCGGCACTCTCCAGCAGGCGTGCGCGCACCTAGGTGAGCGATGCAGAGGAGCATTCTAGATTTTTCGAATGTCGGCGCACGTGACGGGCGTGTGCGCGTGATGCGGGTCTGACGTGAGAGAGGCGCAGCCCAGCTGGTGAGCGGCCGGGCGCACACGCAATGCGGGGCACCCGCAGGCACCCACGTAGGGCGGAAGCGGGCCAGACGTCCATCCAGCCTGGCAGCACTCAGATCGGTGTGCGCGCGACATGCACACGGCCTGGATGGGGTAGGGATGTTGGGCGCACACGTTGATCATACCTATAAAAGGAGGGGTGGACCTAAGGCATCAAGCAATGATCCAGTGTAGATCAGAACTCAACCAACAACCAGCCAAGAGTGGGCGGTGAGGTTGGTGGATGGCCTGATCTAGAGGTGGGCACTGGGCCGTGCTGCCCATGGCACAGCTCGGCCCAGGCCCAGATGGGCCGTGCCGGCATGGCCCGGTGTATCGGGCCGTGCCGGGCCCAGAAAATTTTTTCTGTTGGCCCAGCACGGCACGGCCCATGATGGGCCTGGGCTGTGCTTGGCACGGCCCACCTGGTGCCTGGCCCGTGCACCGCTCAAATAAAAAAATTTGTAAAAAAATATTTTTTTTGATAAATTAAAAAATTATTAGGAATAAAGAAATTTTATTAATATAAAGCCACCTTAATGGTGGGGGGTTTGGCATAGACCCCTACCAGTTTATTAATTTAAAATCAAAATGGTACAGAAAGGAGGGGGGCTAGGCCTGACCTCCAGAACATAATACAATAAGTAAAGAGAAAAAAATAGAAAGATCGCAACCGTCGGATCATCACCGATCGGATGGATCGCAACCGTCGGATCGATCATCGCCGATTGGGATCATGGCATGGATCGATCGCAACCGTCGGATCGTCTCCGATCGGATGGATCACAATCGTCAGATCGATCATTGCCGATCGGGATCATGGCTTGGATCGATCGCAACCATCAGATCGTCTTCGATCGGATTGATCGCAACTATCGGATCGATCATCCCCGATCGGGATCATGGCTTGGATCGATCGCAACCATCGGATCGTCTCCAATCGGATTGATCGCAACGGTCCGATCGATCATCGTCGATCGGGATCATGGCTTGGATCGATCGCAACCGTCGGATCATCGCCGATCGGATGGATTGCAACCGTTGGATCGATCATCGTCGATCGGAATCATGGCTTGGATCAATCGCAACCATCGGATCATCTCCGATCAGATTGATCGCAACTGTCTGATCGATCATCGCCGATCGGGATCATGGCTTGGATCGATCGCAACCGTCAAATCGTCTCCGATCGGATTGATCGCAATGGTCCGATCGATCATCGTCGATCGGGATCATGGTTTGGATCGATCGCAACCGTCGGATCATCGCCGATCAGATGGATCGCAACCGTCGGATCGATCATCGCCGATCGGAATCATGGCTTGGATCGATCGCAACCATTGGATCATCTTCGATCAGATTGATCGCAACTGTCTGATCGATCATCGCCGATTAGGATCATGGTTTGGATCGATCGCAACCGTCGGATCATCTCCGATCGGATCGATCGCAACTGTCCGATCGATCATTGTCGATCGATCATGGCTTGGATCGATCGCAACCGTCGGATCATTGCCGATCGGATGGATCACAACCGTCGTAACGATCATCGCCGATCGAATCATGGCTTGGATCGATCGCAACCATCGGATCATCTCCGATCGGATTGATCGCAACGGTCCGATCGATCATCGTCGATCGGGATCATGGCTTGGATCAATCGCAACCGTCGGATCATCGCCGATCGGATGGATCGCAACTGTCGGATCGATCATCCCCGATCAGGATCATGGTTTGGATCAATCACAACCGTCGGATCGTCTCTGATCGGATCGATCGCAATGGTCCGATCGATCATCACCGATCGAAATCATGGCTTGGATCGATCGCAACTGTTGGATCATCGCCGATCGGATGGATCGCAACCGTCGTATCGATCATCGCCGATCAGGATCGTGGCTTGGATCGATCGTAACCATCGGATCATCACCGATCAGATGGATCACAACCGTTGGATCGATCATCGCCGATCGGGATCATGGCTTGGATCGATCGCAACCATCGGATCGTCTCCGATCAGATTGATTTAAAATCAAAATGGTACAGAAGGGAGGGGGCTAGGCCTGACCTCCAAAAAAAATACAATAAGTAAGGAGAAAAAAATAGAAAGATCGCAACCGTCGGATCATCGCCGATCGGATGGATCGTAACTATCGGATCGATCATCCCCGATCAGGATCATGGCTTGGATCGATCGCAACCGTCGGATCATCTTCGATCGGATTGATCGCAACGGTCCGATCGATCATCGTCGATCGGGATCATGGCTTGGATCGATCGCAACCATCGGATCATCGCCAATCGGATGGATCGCAACTGTCGGATCGATCATCCCCGATCAGGATCATGGTTTGGATCGATCGCAACGGTCCAATCGATCGTCACCGATCGGGATCATGGCTTGGATCGATCGCAACCGTCAGATCATCGCCGATCGGATGGATCACAACCGTCGGATCGATCATCGCTGATCAGAATCATGTCTTGGATCGATCGTAACCATCGGATCATCTCCGATTAGATTGATCGCAACTGTCCGATCGATCATTGCCGATCGAGATTATGGCTTGGATCGATCGCAACCGTTGGATCATCTCTGATCGGATGGATCGTAACTGTTGGATTGATCATCGCCGATCGGGATCATGGCTTGGATCGATCGCAACCATCGGATCGTCTCTGATCGGATTGATCGCAACGGTCCGATCGATCATCGTCGATCGGGATCATGGCTTGGATCGATCGCAACCATCGGATCATCGCCGATCGGATGGATTGCAACTATCGGATCGATCATCCCCGATCGGGATATTGGCTTGGATTGATCGCAACCGTCAGATCGTTTCCGATCGGATAGATCGCAACCGTCGGATCGATCATCGCCGATCAGGATCATGGCATGGATCGATCGCAATCGTCGGATCGTCTCCGATCGGATCGATCGCAATCGTTGGATCTATCATCACTGATCGGGATCATGGCTTTGATCAGCTGGCTGGTGCCTAGGCACCAGCTAGTGCCTAGGTGCACGCCTATGCACCAGCCGTGCCATGGCACGGCCGTGCCCATTTCTTGATGGGTCACGGGCCGTGCCGAATTTGAATTTTTTTTACCGGGCCGTGCCAGTCATGGCACGGCAATTTTCCTGGCACGATGGGCCTGGGCCGTGCCGTGCCAGGCACGGCCCAGCGCCCATGCATAGCCTGATCAGTGGAGATCGGGACGTGCGGAGGCATTCGAGCGAGCAGAGGCTTTCGGGTGGGCGGCCATCCAGTCGAGGTTAGCTAAGCAGCCCGGTGCATAGCCGAGTAGGAGCCTTGGCACACACGGGTCTAGGCCAGGTGGGCTTGGACGCGGACGAGACTAGGTCGGTACACATAGAAGGTGTGCGGCGTGCGCAGAAGGCATGCACGGGTGCAAGGTGCCAAGGTCAGTTTTGTGTTTTGAGTGAGGTTGGGGCAGGCACATTTAGAGCTCATTGTAAGGAACAGAGAGGAGTGTTTGGCCTACTAGCAACCTCATTGTATCCAGAGTACTTAGTGAAAAAGTCTTTGGTTGGGAAGGTATTGCTTCCCGTATATCTATGTGTTTGTGGGGACTTGTCTTTGGGGTTTTTTATTTTATCTTTGTCAGGTTTAGGCTGGTTAAGGGAGAGAACTCTTAACGCCATCACCGGTAGACGTAAGGACTTGGTACACAAAGGAGTGCTTGTGCGTGCCATTTTGAGGCCCGGTGATAGTAATGTCACCCTGCTAGGTATAGGTTAATTTTTTTTGTCCTCGAAAGCGTCCTAGCTAGGGATCGGCCTTGGCATGCCGATGCTAAGTCAGCCTCCTCAGAGTGCCATGCGCCTAAGGATGGGATGTGAGGTTAGCCGCAGGCCTCCTCCTTCCCCAATGCATACAATGGCCACCCGACCTTGCGCTTGCAAACACCCACAAAGATAACAACACACACACGCCCAAAACACACAAGCATATACAGGGTAAAAACACCCCAACCCCTTTGATTAATACAATCCCAAGAGGAAGTACAAAGTGAAGAACTCACATGAAGAAGCACTTACAAGGAGACGCTCGACGGGCCCTTTCCCCTCTCTAACTTTGCACTTGGTTGTAGGACAGCCCCTAACAACCCTTAGATTGACTGTAGGAACCTTCCTTAGCGTGATCCGCGTCTTCTCCCTCAACCTCACACTTGCTCAAAGGTGGAAGGCTGAAGTGGTGCAGGCACCAGGATCAGGCAGAGGATTCTTAACCCTCTGTGGATATCTGATTAGTTTTGACTCAAGTTTTGAGTTGAAAAATTGGGTTTAGTTATCTTAATTTGAGTCAAATCCAGTTTAGTTTATTTTATTTTAAATCATGTTCAGTTCAATTTATTTTAATGTGAGTCCTATAGTAAGTTTATTTAGCTTACAAGAGGAGACACCAGTATGGAAGAAGAAGATAAGGCCTACACATAGAAGCAGTGAAGGGACGCCCAAATGCATGCCATCCAGATTTGAATTTTTAACCCTAAATTATAGCATTAAAGGATGCCCATATTGCTGCCCAGCTCTTTTGGAAATTTCAACCCTGAATTCAGCCCAAAAAAGCAAGTGAAGGACGCCCAATATGGCCACCCCAAATTACTGAATTTTGAATTTTCTTTCATGTATTCAAATTCAAAGGGCATCACTTAATCCATATTTTAGGAAGAAAGTGGGCACCAATTTTAGAATTATTTTGAATTTTCTTTCATGAAAAGGGGTGCCTCTTTTTATTTTCATATTTGTATTTACTTGGGCCCTAAGTCTCTTATCCTATAAAAGAGACCAAATTTTTTTTAAAATAAATAAGCAACGGAAGCAATAAGATATTGGATCTAATCTAATATCAGCCTATAACAGGATCAATATATAAAAATTATATATATAAAAGGTATAAAAGAATTATACACAGATCAAATCTATGTAAATACAAATAACATAGATTATATCTATGTTTGTGACCTAGTGTCTTAGATCATATCTAAGTTACCAGTAACTATTGAATCTTTTACCTTTTGATGCTTAATAACTTATGCAGCAATAAAAGGCCTGGTACAACTTCTGCAAGCCACACAAAGGTGTATGGCCTCTACAGGTGATCCATACCGGGGTTCTGGTTTTGATCAGCCTCTTCAGAGTGCTAGCTCCTCTTCAAGGCTTCGACGATGAGATTTCTTCTTTTAACACCAAGGTTCTCTTAGAGTTGTCAAAAGGATGTATGTGTTGAGGAAACATTTTATCCCAGGCTTTATAGCCAGAATTCCTTTTATCCTAAAAACTTCTCATCTCCTCATCTCCTTGTCTCTTCTTTCTTGAAAGATAAGGAAGAAACCTTCATTTTCTTTTTCAGTTAAAAACCGAAAAAGGTTAAAAGATAAGGAAGAAACTCTTTCATCTTTCTTTTCAATTAAAAATCAAAAAAGGTTAGAAGATAAGGAATGAGGGGTAATTAGGAAGAAGTCATTAACATCCATTTTAAATTCAAACTTAAAATTTTGAATTCAAAATTCAAACTTCAAACTTAAAATTAAAATAGTTTGAAATTTAAATTCATAATTTGAATTTAAACGGTAAAGATGTTAACATTAGGCTTACCTAAATTTGAGCCCAAACAAAATCCCATTTGATTTGACCCAGATATTCATAGCTCAATCAAATTGAGCTAGCCAACAATCGTATTGCCGATTTAATCCTCCAATTAATGTACTAACATTTAGTTTCTCAATCATCTAGTCAGGTAGAATCCCCTATGGTGTGTGATCCCATAGGTTCGAACACTAAGCCGATAGTACTGGAACACTTCCAATACTAATCGAAGTTGTCATCTAGCAATGACACCCGACGTCCGGATAGGCCGAAGGTTGCATAGTAACAATCAAGAACCTCTGGCATCTGATTACCATATAATTTATCCCTTTGACCTTCAATGCTCAAGATGACTTAGGGTTTTAACTGCTAACCCTTGATCAGCTCATCCATAAAGTATCTCAATCTTCACAAGTCCTGTGACTCCTCACAAGAACTATCTTGGCCAAGATTTTGCTAAATTAAAACACAGTGAGACATTTATTTCAAACTGTTTGAAGGGGTCAATCCCATCTTGATCCACTCACTGCTCCACAAGTACTTTACTATACCCAGAAACCTTCTGTCACTGGATTAAAAATGCAAGTAATCCAGCACCAAAGTATAGTAGGTTGCTTGTAAGCTACCATGGTGATCTCAGGTCAGAGGAACACTTATATCAATATCCCTTCACGAACACTTCTTGGCAGAAGTGTATTCCGTAGATTGGTCATGTTCAGTGAGATGTCATACACCTCACCTGCATATCATACCAGTATCACCACACTCCTTGGTAAAGAGGACAACCAACCCATATGACAAACAACGACCTTTACTTGATATATAGTTGTCCTATAACTATATATCATTTGGTCGCGATTATTTTAAGAACCACTCAATAAATCCTTCTCTTTCTTGAATCGATTATGGTTCTAAGAACTTCATCACAAAATAATTTATTTCAAAAAGATGCGATGTTATGAACCATCAAATAAATATTTTATTAATTAATATTCATATATATTTATGACTTGCATAATCATCTACATGTTAGTTGATTGGCTTTAGGACACAATTCCCAACACTAAGTTTGCCCCGTGAGTCACCCCTCTTTACTATAGTTTCTTTCTCCTCTTTTAGAACGAGTTGATGAGGTTTAGCATTGGGCTACTATACTGCTTTCTCATGTAAGGTTCTGCACCACTTCCTTCTCCCTCATTCTCTTATTTTCTTTTATAATCTTGTATTATATATATATATCTATTTTATTAATAAATTAATAGAGAAGTTCGATACTTCTTCATCTTCTATCAAAAAAGAAGCACAATGTCTTTAATTAGATAAATACTTTGGTTCTTTTGGTTGTATGCAGATAGCATTGTAAATAAAAAAAAGTCCGAGGACAGAAAGATGTGGTATAATGGGTTGAAGACATTGTATGGTGCCGGTAAACAAATGGAATTGAAGCTCAAATTCTTAAAAAAAATATATAAAAAAGGTACCCTAATTGAATCCCTTTGATTTTTTTTTTGCATAATATTTTTTTAAAAAATAATTTTTAACCTATTTATGGAAATGTGTTTTGGGTTAGTGTAATAGCCACGCCAGCTGGTTGAGGCTGCTGGAGTGGCCAAAAGTCATCTGATCATATTTTCTCCCACTGAACAGAGGATTTCAACCAAATAGGATTTGCCTATCATACTCTCTTTTTTTCTTTTTTTGCTTGAATTTTTAGGGAAATCGGCGAAGGGATTGTTGACTTTTCAAAAAAATAAAAAATTGATAATGATTTCAATATTTTTTTTTTTTGAAATTAAAGTGTGGCCATGAATGAAAAAATTACTTCAAAATGAGAATGTTAAAAATTAAAGTAAAATTAAAGTGAAGCAAAGATTTCAAAATTATCTGTTCATCTCTTTAACATTTTTTTTTTTTTTTCTGTAGAAGTCAGCAATTCATTTGCCTATTTCTCTGAATGCAAGCTAGTGAAAGCCAAGCAGTGCGAGTTCTGTTTTGGAAGTTGGAAAATTTTCTATAATTCATAGAAATTAGAATACAATTCTAGTCATAAGGGAACAAGCAGCATAGGTCACATGTCTGCCACTGTCTTGAAATGCTTGGAGTATCTTCTTATCCACAGCCATTGGAAGTAAATGCCACAAAATGATAGCATTTTCTTATCACAAATTCCACAAACGAGTATGGTATATCATGAGCCATACAACAACACATTCCGGCACATTATATGGTGTCGGGCCTCCAAAAATTTTGAGCGTAGGACTATTGTCTGCAAATTTCAACTCCAATTAGATCCTAGTTAATCATGACTTTTTGCTTCTAATTAAGCAAGAGATATATAGAAAACTCGTAACAAGTTGGTAAATAGGCAAGCTTTGGGCTGATTCAAAAACTAAACAAAATGAGAAGACTGAAAATTCCTTATCTAGAAAACTTTGATTAAATTTCTGCTGCAGTTGTATTAGACATTACATCACAGAGAGAGAGAGAGAGAGAGAGATCCACTGATTTTTCCTGGCAGAAAAAAAAAATGCAAATAATGGACAACACATAAGGAGGACAACATGGTACCCAGGCTTACCACCAATAATTCCCCTTCTGCATCCCATGGGTGGGTTTCATAAGATTTCCCAACCGATTTTCATAATTGAAAATTTAAAAAGGCAGATGATGTTACAACACATGAAGAGGACAACATGTTATAATGGCTCACTACCAATAAACTCCCCACTTGCATCCCATGGACGAGTTTCATAAGACTTCCCAATGATACTGTGCTTCTGACTTACTGACCCATCTTCACATCTATACTCAGGAAAGTAATCCAAGAATGACCTGGTTCCCAGTGTATCAACTCCCTCAAAGAGAAAGTGCTTCAGCAAATCCTAACAACAATAAAGGTTGAGAAAAAAGCCGAATGAAAACCTTGCTTTAAAACATTCACAAAGCTCTATGACACATAATTTAATTTTCAGGGAGGCACCTCTGCGAGTTTCTCTCCGATCAGCCTCTTCAAAATTGGATGTCCAGGATCCCGATATATGACCAAATAAATGTTAGCCTCTAGAACTGCTTAGGAGCATTTTGGAGACTATTGTTTAATATGATCTCTTACCTCTGTGCATTTGATATTGTCCAATTAGAACTTCTAAGCTTATGCATATCTATTGAAAACACCATATTTAGAGGCTTCTTTGACTGTCTAGTCTCCAAAATTCAAAATATCAGTCCATGTTTAAATCATTAAGCTAAATTTAAATTATTCTAAACAAAAGAAATCAAGGATTTTATACCTGAAAATAATCCAGAATGTAGAATATAGAACATCGTGCATGTATTTGCTTGAACTGAGTGTAATCCAAATCACAATTGATGAGAAAAATCTAAGAGATTCACTTGTAATCTTGCCTCCCCAGGGCAGAAGCTGTATAGTCTTAGTTAAAAATGTGAAGCTACATATTTGGCAAGTATGATTTAAACACGTTAACGTTAGTAGTAGAATTGGCATGTTAAATTACTAAATCTTTGATACCTCAGCATATTTCTGGCCAAGAGGCATTAACTTCATATAGTACTTCTCTTTGTAATTCCTTTGGATGGTCACATCATACAAAGGATTAAGATCTCTACAAAAAAACCAATCAAGGATCAGTTAAGAGTAATTTTAAAAGCTCCATAAAATTTTGGAAAATGAAAAATCATGTGCACTTGATAACTGAAATTATTGACTATATTCTTTATTTCTTTTTTTTTTCAATCCTTGTTTTCTTTGAAGTGTGTAGTAATCAAAAATCCAGACAAAGAGCACCTAACCTTTTGAAAAGATGTGGAACGTCATAACAGAAAATGCAGCCGAAGCTATGTTAGATGGGAAGTAATATACATGGAAGTCTTTTAAATCTTTACTTTGAAAATCTAAACAATGGATCAGGATACAAATGCCATAAAGTAATCATAAAATTGGCATATAAGGTGCTTGGACTTAGACACCCTTAAGGTAGTAAAAAAGAATGGTTTGTATAATAATTTTAATAAGTCTGTCAAGTTAGGCTGGCTCTCCAGTCGGTTGCAACCCCCTAACTCCCTCCGGAATTCCCCTGTAAATCGGCGCCGATCCTCAACGGAATCCCCAATATAAATCGGGCTGGAGCGGGTCTTCACGGAGACGGCAAAGATCGAGCTGGCCGCGATCTTCGAGCCTGGGCCACCCCGCCTCGGACGAGGAGCTGCTCAACGTCCGCACTGCCGATGACTCCGCCAACCGCGAATCCGCCTTCCCCTTCGGGACGAGGAGCTGCTCAACATCCCGCACCGTCGACGACTCCGCCAACCGCGACGGCGATTAGGATCCGCCTTCCCCTTCGGCCTTCGGGACGAGAAGCTGTTCAACGTCCGCACCGTCGACGACTCCGCCAACCGCGACGGCGATTAGATCCGCCTTCCCCTTGCCAATAAGGTCGAGTGCATTCTTTTCGTTCTCCTCCGTTCTTAGTCTTCCTTCTTCCTCACTGATCATGCTTTTTCGCGTCTCTTTCACGAGGGTTCGGGATTGGATGTAGCAGGGTGATTAGGGTCTCATGACCGGCTGATCTTACCTAGCCGTTAAGTTATTGAAAAGTAAGAGTCATCACATAATCCAGTGACAACATGGTACCCAGGCTTACCACCAATAATTCCCCTTACTGCATCCCATGGGTGGGTTTCATAAGATTTCCCAACCGATTGTTCATAATTGAAAATTTAAAATGGCATGATGATGTTACAACACATGAAGAGGACAACATGTTATAATGGCTCACTACCCAACTCCCCACTTGCATCCCATGGACGAGTCCTAATCCTCTTACTTTTTATTGCTATAGATATTCGTTCTTCGATTTGGGTATGAGGTGTCATCTCCGTCGATGAGCTAACCAAAATCCTCCGCAGCATTGGTGAGGGCACAGTGCAAACGTATTATTAATGGCATCAACCGTGAGGCGACGATGGCCTCGTCTCCCCTTAGAGGAGTTCAAGCTCATGATGGATCTACCTTCCCCTCGCCAAGAAGGTAGGGTCTGGATTCGGCATTCTTTTTGTTCTTCTTTCTTCTTAGTCTTCATTCTTTCTCACTCTTCCTTCTTGATCATGCTAGCCTTCTTGGGGTCTCCTTGTCGGGGTTGGGTGTAGCGGGGTGATCTCTCATGACTTGCTGATCTTGATCTAGCCGTTGAAGGGTGACGGCGAAAGGTAATGAAAAGTAGGGGGCATTAGGCATGATACGGATCGAGTTTGGAAAATAATATACAAAATATATTTTTGACCGTGGTTCGCCTCTCCAATAAGTTTAAGAGGAAGTTATCCCATAAATTTGAAAAAGACTTTTCTATCGTGCCTTTAATGTAGGCTCCTTATTTTTAAAACTCTAGTATAATTAAACTTTTGATCCTATTCGTTTACAATTCAAATTTTTCAAATTCAAATTTGACCCATTATAGACTTGAATTGAAAATTTTCTAACCCTACTTTTTTTTTTTTGTTTCAAGATGATGTTGATTTTTACCGTTCAAGTGAGAAGGATCAAATTTAACTTCTAAAAATTAAAAATTAATATCACACTTTTTTTATTAATTTTTTTTTAAAATAAAGGATCAATATATTTTTTGAAAGTAGTTTGTGATACTTTTACCCTCTATTTGGATGGAGAGAAAAATAGGAAGGAAAGAAAACTAGGAGGAAAAACAGGAGAGAAATAAAATTTACCTTGTTTGAATGGAGAGAAAAGTAGGGATGAAAGAAAACCATAGGGAAAAAGAAAGAAAACAAAAAGTGGTGGGCCCCACATTGGTGGGCCCCACATAAAAGTTCTCTTCGATACCGAAGAAATTTTGAAGAGAAAACTTAAAAGTGCTCTTTCATTTTTTTATTCCAATATTGACCCTTCCAAAAAAACAACCGATGTATTTTTTAATCATCTATAATAAGGATATTATTATCATTGTAAATTATTAACTTTTCTCTCCTCTCTAATTTCTTCCACTTATCAAAACAGAAAGAGAGAAATATTTTCTCTTCAATTTTCTTTCCTTCCACTTTTCTCTCCTCTCAGTTTTCTTTCCTCTCAATTTTCTCTCCATCCAAACAGAGCATTAGCTAATTTTTAAAAAAAAACTTATATGAAAATATTCACTTCTAACTGTCCATATAAAATATATCCTATGATCATCTAAAAGTAAGAAGCAGCTATCCAATAGAGAAACTTTATGACTGGTTTATGAATCTCTACATTTGGTATGGTAAAAAAATTATTTATTTTAAAAATTATTAAATAATATTGCACATATGGTAATAAAGAGTAGATCACATTATCAGAATTGGTATAATAATGGTTAATTGTGAACAAAATAGTCAGCTATTAAATGGTTGAATGCATATAAATAATGACAAATTGTGAACAAAATATTCTGCTATTAAATGGTTGAGTTGGTTTTATCTATATGATTTTTTGATTTTCGATCGTAGCAAAGTTTTTCATGTTCTAAATAATATCTATGGGCCAATGAAAGATTTTTTTTGGGTACTAAAAAGCCTCATAGGACTTGCAATTAAGACCTTTTAATGTTAGTAGCTTTTGGCTGTTTGGTGTTGAAGGGTTGAGGCTATAAGTCCAAAGTGGTAAACAGCTAGAAAAGTTGGAAAAAAAAAGAGTCTACATTAAAAATAAAGGCATGATAGAAAAGTATTTTTCAATCTATGGGGTAACTTCCTTAAATTTATTGGAGTCGCTAGCCACTATCAAAAATATATTTTGTAAATTGTTTTCCTAACTTATCCATATCGGGCATAATCCTCTTACTTTTTGTTGCTATAGATTTTCGTTCTTCGACTTGCTCTGCAGCATTGGCAAGGGCACAGTGAAAACGTTTTATTAATGGCATCAACTGCGACGACGATGGCCTCGTCTCCTTAGAGGAGTTCAAGCTCGTGATAGCCAACGGATCTATCTTCCTCCTCACCAAGAAGGTAGGGTCTGGATTCGACATTCTTTTTGTTCTTCTTCCTTCCTAGTCTTCCTTCTTCCTCACTCTTCCTTCTTGATCATGCTAGCCTTCTTGGGGAGACTTGGGTGTAGTGGGGTGATCTCTCATGACTTGCTGATCTTGATCTAGCCGTTGAAGGGTGACTTATGCAATTGCATGTGCCTACAAATTCTAGATTAGCAAGTCAAATAACAACCACTCATGGCACACTAATTTTCACTTGATGATATAAATTCTCTTCTATCACGTAGTTAAGTAAACTTTAGGTGCTTGCAATTAGCTTTCCATACCTTGCCTTGGTGAAAAAACTGTGCAGACTAAAATTCTAGGTGGAAAAATCCATCAATTTTTAGCTATGGAATTAATGGCACCAAAAGTATGTTGAGATTCTCATTATACTCTTTTTTTTTTCAGCCATAATCTATAGGTAAAGACTTTGTACATCGCATCCTGTATAATAAATTTTACTTGAACTATACCGTCTCTTCTTATTAGTCCACATACATCCTATATGGCTTAATGCGATGAGATATGATAGCAGGAATCATGATTACAAATTCCTAAGCGGTATACTCTCTATGATGGAATGAGATGGGATGGGATGCTTGCCTTTCAAAAAAATATTAAGATACTCTAGTTGTAAAATTATGACACCATAGTTGTACAATTACAACACCTATTCAAAAATATTAAGACAGCTTTACGATACGCACCCTAATTATAAAATTACGACACCATAGTTATAAAATTACGACACCCATTTAGAAAGCCAAAAAAATTACGACACCCCAGTTGTAAATTTACGATACCATAGTTATAAAATTATGGTACCCATTCAGAAAATATCTTTGTACATAAATTTAAAAAAAAATCTGAACGAGTATTAATGCATGTCATGTCAAAATTTAAGATGACACTCCAGTTGTAAAATTACGACAAATCAAGACACTCATTAAGAAAGCCAAAAAAAATTACTACATCCCCGTTGTAAATTTACAATATCATAGTTATAAAATTATAATACCTATTCAGAAAACGTGTCTATACATAAATTTCAAAAAAAAAGTTGAACGAATATTAATGCACGTCATGTCAAAATTTAAGATGATATCTCACTTATAAAATTATGATACCGTTGTAATAAAATTAAGACAACGATATTTCAGTTGTAAATTTACGACACTATAGTTATAAATTACGATACCCATTCAGAGAACGTGCACTGCATTGCCTCTGATCTGTACATAAATTCCAAACAAAAGCTAAACAGATATTAATGCACGTCAAGTCAAAATTTAAGATTGATATTTATGTTATCTCATTTCGTTTTATCGCATTAAGCCATTTAGGCTGTGTTTGATAGCTTTTTGGCTATCCCTGGATAAATGTACAGAATAGCATTTATCCATGGGATAGCTGAGGGGATAAGCACCTTTTTAAAATTATCACTCTGCCATCAAGGGATAACTTTAGTTATTCCTGGTTTCCTAGGGAATAAGTTTAGGGGATAACCTATGGTTAAACATGGGTTATCCCCTCTGGTTAAACTTTTTCAGCACTATTCCCTGCAGCTATAGTATTTAGGGATAAGGAGGAATATTTAGGGGATATCTTCCCTTATCCACCATATCAAACACAACCTAAGATTCAGATCAATATAAAAAAGCGGTATACAAAGACTTTTCCTAATCTATAACCTATTCTAGTCCGGTCTTGGCCGTTCCTTGGTTCACGCTGATCACCAAGAGAAACTAGTAAAAAATCTACTGAAATGGTTTGTTGCTTATGTTTGAATATAAATTATTCTTTAAACTTATTTTTGTAAAGAATTCAGAAATATCTAAAGTTATCTATTAATGATAAAATTATTATTATTATTATTATTATTATTTTCCGAGACAGCTTTTTATAAACCAAACGATAGCTTAAAAAGTCGATCGAGTTACCTTGGATTTGGTTTGATATCTTTCGATGCTATCCATTGCGTGATTTTTTTTGTTACATAATTCTCTTCTCCAACGAAAGACGCGGAAAGGGGAGTGGCAGAGGATACCGCGAGCTCGGTACTCCGCCTGTCTCCGCGATGGGATTCGCTCCGCCCATACACCGCTCCTGCCTTCAAATCGCTGTCCGCTTCGATCCCGAACATTTTAGTGGTCGGCGACTCATTGCCCCATCGCTTTCCGCTTCCTCCTCTCGCCATGTCTCAACTGCTTCTTCCTGTTCTATCTCTTGCGGTAGGTATATCTCCGATTTCTCCCATTAGGGGCATGCTGGTTTTGCCATCTTGCCGTACCAAGAGCCCACACTGACCAGAGAGTACCGGTACTTAATTAGCAGCTGGCCTAACCTGTCTCTGGTCACATGTCGTGTCCAGCGAATCAGCAAAATTTTTCGGCAACAATATTATAAATTTTCGCAGTTCCATTGGGAAGCCACCCATATTGAGGCATACCATGGATGTCAGTGTTCTAAGAAACCGAGTTTGTAATCATAGCATTATCATTTTGCTTGCACCATGTGCTAAGGAAAAAAAAAAAAAACTGTTTTCTGTCATTTTCCAAGTTCATTCTGATGTGTTCATGAGTTTGCACAAGAAAACAGCCTTGATTTTGAATAAAATGGCATGGATTATATTTTCATTTGTATATTTAGTAAAATTGATTTGCTTTCATATGTGAAATACAAAAGCTTTACATAAAATGAAAAATGACAGAAACCACAAAAGCCTTTCTTGTCCAATCTTGACCCATAAGTAATCTAGCAATGACAACCAGCAGTGAATATAATGTTAATTGTTTAATTTGACTGTGCTTGGAGATTTGATCGCTCCTATTTAAGCAAAGTTTGCGGCTGCTATTATCAAATCCTTCATGTTTTAATTCTGGGCTTGTTTTTTATCTCTTAAGTACTGCAACTATTTTTCTGTCATTCAAAGAGATCTCACAGGATTGTTTCTCACCATAATAACTAAAATGAATGCATTCTGTATTTTCTGAAGATTTGTTTATTCTGATGTTAGCTACCTCGTATTTGTCAGAGCAATCATCAGAATTCTGCTGCCTTAGTCTGTTTGAATATAATAAGATGGTGAAATGGATCTGCAGAAGAAACAGAGAAGGCCAGTTCTCAGTCACATGATGAACTAAATAATGATGCAAAGGCTGCTTCAGATACCTCTTTGGATGGCACAGAAGATTCATTGATTCTTCAAGCTTCTTCAGTTAGAACTGTATTATGGGCGAGGACCTCCTATTTTTATTCACTTCTTCAAGCTTCTGATTCTCTTCTATTCACTTGGTTAATAACCAAGCATTATTGTTGAGGTGTACTCTCTCCTTTTACAGGTTTGTGCTGCTGTTACTTTTGGAATTGCTTTGGGTGTAAAGGATGGCGTTGGAAAGGCATCTGAATATTTTGAGTGATTCCTAGATACTATGTTTATTTTATTAATTTATCTTAATTTGGAGAAAATCTTGTTCTGACTAGGCTTATCACTATGTTAGATATTGGGTTATCACATGCTACTTGACTAATTGGCACCATTTCCCACCTACTATTTTCATATAGGTCTGACATATCAGACTAGCATCATAAACCATTAACCGAGATATTCTTCTGTGCCTTTTTCAGTAAGCATTGCGAAAAGTAGATATAACAGATATTCCTTGTAATTTTAACGAAATTGCACTGTCTTGCATCTATATATTGGAACAGAGTTTATCAGTGGACAACCTTTTTGTTTTTGTTTTGGTTTTCAGATATTTTAAAGTACCAAAGATGTATCAGGTATGGTTGCTTAACATTTTTTTTGGTGCTCCTGGACTGTTCTTGTGCTAACCTTCTTGTATTAATGGAATCTTTATTACATATGAGTTTAGAATCGGGTGCTTTCATATGGTATTGCTGGTGCTATTATCTTTCGTGCTATAATGATCCTACTTGGAACTGCAACACTCCAGGTTAATAGACCCACCTTTCATTTTATTGTAATGTTCATTCTCATCTTTCACGCTAATATATCACACTGATGCTATGCATTTGCAGAGGTTTGAGGCGGTGAACTTGTTACTAGCCTTGATTCTGCTCTTTTCATCCTACAAGGTGAATTTTCTAATGCAAGCTAATTGTCTGATAATTTTTGTATTAAGTGGTGTTTTCAGTTTTTAGATGAAAAGAATGTGTTGAGACAACCTTCAAGCTTCTAATTTGTCAGTTAATTTTTGTATTAGGATTTTGGAGTTAATTTTTGTATTAGGATTTTGAAGGAACTGTAAGTCTTTGTTTTCTTAATTTCTTGTATCTGCTTGTTGTTCATTGTTCCATCATATTTTGGGTCCTTTTCTATGGAGTTCTGGGTTTATGCTTTCAGATATTTTGACAAAATTTCATCACCTTAATGAGTTGAATTGGGATTTAATTTTCAGTTGTCGAATTTATTTTTTCTAACTACTTTATCACTGTATACAAACAGTATTCAATATACTTTGGGCAGATGCATAACTGCACATGAATGCACTTAGAAGGAGGAAGTGTATCCATATGGATTGCAGATGGGGCACCGGGCTCTTTAAGGACAATAGGCCTACAGCAGAAGGTTGAAAGAGGTGTTGAAGGGGGGGGGGGGGGGGGGATGGGAGATGGGTCAGATTGAATGCCTTAATCTTTTTACTCTGGCTTCTGAAGCATTGGATGCTTGCATTAAGATGTGCCTTGGCTTATGTTGTTTCTGGATTATATGTGTTGGTAAGAGGTCCCCTGCTTCATGCTATGTAGTGATGATAAAGAGCTGGCTAGTGAAATGTAGATGGTGTGGATGTTAAAAAATGGAATTACAAAGGAATGCAAGTGTAACAATGCAACAAAACCAATCAGTAGTTAGATTACAAAATGGCAGAAAGATGAGGACATCTTGTGCAAGATTAAAGCTGAATGGTTGAAATGACTATGCAATTTTAAAATATTCTATAATCTTCAAATATCATCTGGACAAAAATATCCAAAAGACAATTACAAAATCAATGAAGATATTAGGTATTAAAGAGGACACAAGATCATTCAATGGACATACTAAGTTTTTTTTTTTTTTTTTGGTGTACAATAGGGGATGTTGATTGTTGAATCAGATCTTGAACTAGGGGTATAGAGTAAGAAATGAGCATCAGTAGCACCTAGCTCCTAGAAAAGACAAAATAAAAGAAACTCTATAGAAACTATTCTGTAATTTGCATCATAGACCATATATGCCGTTTGAGGTAAGGTTTGCATACAAGTTGAAGGGTTTTAAAAGAATGAACCAAAAGGATCGCTGGATGAAATTAGTGAGGGGAAGGCTACAAATGCGTTCCAGTATTTCTTCTCATAAAAGGGAAACAAATGAAGCAATACTGAGTATGAGTTGTCAATTTCTACTGGATGAGCTTCTTGTTTATGCTTCTTATGCTATATCACATGAGGCTTATGTGAGGTTTCACTTGTAGACTGTGACATGATCTCTCAGAGTTATGCTGCTAATGTTGTGTTATTACTTCAAAATCTTCGTATCATTCATATGTTGCAAATGTCACTGAAATTGTGTCAGTCTTTTCTCACATTGTTTTTTGAACTTATGTGGTCTGTTATAATCAATTATTTATCAATTGATGCTCATGAAAATAAGTAGAATAAAACTTGTTATCTCAAAACATGCAATAATCTCCGTTTGTTGATTTGTAACAGCTATTTTCTGCTGAAGAGGAAGAGACTGACCTTGCTGATAATTTTATTGTGAAAACATGCCAGAAGTTTATCCCTGTTACCGGTGACATATTGATCCTAATATTTTATTGACAAATCTCCTTTAAGATAAATATCAGGACCTTCTTACGTTTGCTGAACCTTGAACAGAGCTAATTTCAAAAGTTTTTCATTTATTTTATATATAAATGCCACTTGTACCTCTGAAACCTTTGTTACCTAAGGGCTTGTGTTTCTTATGTTCCATGTTTGTGATGTTCTGTCCTTTCATAAATGTTAATATCTGATCACCATGGATGAGCATTTGGTTAGAGGAATTGACAGTTTAACATTTCTGATGCTAATGTAAAATCTTGGTTAGTATCTCTTTGTAAATCCAGCTGTTGAAGGTGCTTGATCATGGATGTGCTTTTTCTATATACTTTTAACTTGAGTTTTATTTAAGATTTATGTCTTCTTAATGTTCTTTCCACCTGATTACAGTCTTAACTACTATTGCTACACAATCTTTCTGGCTTGCAAAAAGGCAAGGGCTACTAGGATTAACTTGTTCTGATGTAAAATTGGTGTGATAAACTGTTAACTAGTTTGAGTAGTATTTGAAATTCAAAAGTCATTATCGGGTTATTTGCCCATGGAAAAACCAAAATGAAGTAGATGGATGTATATCAACTTGCATTTCATCAACTCAACTAGTCAAGAAGTACATTACGACTGAAGTAAGTTGTTAAATATCTAATAACAAAAAGTTAGTTATACTAGCGGAGAATCTGGATTTCAACCTTGGTATTTAGTTATACTAGTAGGGAATCTGGATTTCAACCTTGGCGAAACTACGATTTCAGGCCATGAAACCTTTGCAATAACAATGCAATCTGCTACCAAATCATTTTCTATGACTATATCAAAGTGCAATGCAATACAATTTCCTTATTGAGTAAAGACGAAAGAGGTTGAATTCACTTTTTTTTGGTGTCTTTTCTATTCTTACTTGGTGATGCTTTTATTCAAAATATAAATATCAGTTTGCTTTCATTTTACAGCTTATTACGATGGTGATCGATTTTTAATGCTTCAAGCTGGTGTTTGGAAGGCAAGTATTTGCCATGGTCACACCAAGAATCTCTCTTCTGTGTTTCTTATCTTTTTCTGCATTTTGATTTTAGGGGCAATTTATGGTACCTTGATGTTATTGATGGACTAGATTGATACGAAAATTTGTTTCCTACTAAATGTGACAAATTATGAAATATCATTTTGCTTGAGAATTGCTGTTAGCTTGATTGGTGATTCAAAATATGTACTCAGGCTACACCTTTGCTTCTCACTGTTGCAGTCATCGAACTCAGTGATATTGCATTTGCTGTACGTTTTCCTGTTTGGCTACCATATTTCACAACTTTACTTGCTTGCATTGTGTGAGATCTGTAATACATTTTTTCCATGTTGACAGGTTGATTCAATACCAGCAGTTTTTGGTGTGACACGGGATCCATTCATAGTTTTCTCTTCAAATCTTTTTGCTATTGCAGGTAGTTTTATGTCTTCTTTGCTGGCTCTGTATATAAAACACTGATGTTTAATGCTGATCCAGACATTATAGGTTTATGATTATATGATACGCCCTTCTGATATGGTGCTTGTATCAGCTTATTCCTTATTGCCTTTCAAGGAGTATTTCATAGTGAAAAGCAAGTGATGTTAAATAGTAGAAAACCATAATCATAACCATCTATCCTTTTCCCAACTATTTTAGGCTTAGCTTTATAAATTTCAGAAAGAAAAAAAAGGGAAAAAAAAACCAACTGATGTCATCCAAGAATAGATCAAGTTTAGTAGGTTGTTTAACAACAACAATAATAGTAGCAATGATTATTGATAATAATAATGATGAGCATGAAAGAGTTACAGTTTGGAACACTTTTTCATGATATAGATGGCTACTGCCAAGATTGGTTTAACTTAATTGCAGCATAAATAATTTGTATTCTTAGAGTGGACTTAAGGTTTCAGTTCCAAGCGATTTCAAAAAGGAAAGATTTAGTGTGTGCTTATATATGCTTCTGCCACCATGATTCATAGCATTATCTCATAGGGAAATGTTGAATGAAGGTGCGTGCATCTGACCTTGCCAAGCCCCAGCAGCAGCGGGTGCCTCATGCATTGGGATACTTTTTTTTTTCTTCTTTTTATAATAGGCTGTCAACCTGGAGTGGATGCTCTCACTTTTTTGGCATGCTGTTCCCGTGATGAGCTCCCTATACGGAACTCTGTTTTCTGCAGGTTGGCCACAAAGTTACTAGGCACCACCATTCCAACAATATGATAAAAGGTGATATGCCATCCAATGCAGTGCTAGAGATACTTTCAGCCCATCAGCTATCCAATTAGCATATTTTACCTTATCAAATGTCCATCATTTAACATTTCCGGAGCTACAATTAACATGCAACAAGTGGATGAGAACCTTGACTTTGTGCCCTTGGTTAAGCCTCTTTTGGGTCCACAATCATGATCAAATTGGAAAAACAAACCTTTTTCAACTTAAGTAAAATTCTGATACATCCCTTCAACCACAAGATTCACATTACCAAAAAATTACTGACTGCAATTTCCTATTAACATTGCTCTAGGTTGCTCAAAGGGGCTTTTACCTTATCCACTTAACTCCTTTCTTCAAGTTAATAAATCTATCATTCAAATAAATATGATGACATAAGGGGGGGCCTTTCATGTGTTAAAACTTTTCCTAGCAGTATCTATTCATTTCATATGAGAAGATTAACAGGGGAAGTGGTGGTGGTTGGGAAGAGGGGGGGCTGGGGGAAAGGATGCTCAAGATTTTGTCATAAAATCATTTTTGGAGTAAAATATCTAATTAACTAGATCTGATGATTTTCGACAAACCAAAATGCATCTGTGCAAGGTATATATGGATTTGCAAAAGCCATGGGGTAATGTTTGGTATTTCGTATTTTTTATGAGGGGTTTATGGAAGAGATCCATAATTTTTATCTTCAGAAGAATGATATGAATTGAGATATTACATGGTAAGACTGTACTTGCTTTTAGCAAAAGCTTTTGATTGACTGTGATCACATAATAATTGCTTGTGTAGGTTTGAGGTCACTGTATGTACTTGTTTCTGAAAGTATGTCGGAGTTAGAGTATTTACAGGTAAGGCATTGGTTTGCTCTCATCATTTTCCTATTCATTCATTTCTGGAAGTACTGTTTTTATTCCATGGTAATTTCTAGGTTTAATGAAATATGACATGCTTCAATTGACCTTCATTTAAGTTTTTGAGAGAATTGGCCTTCACTTATCATGAATGTGGATGATAATATTGCAGCTTGTTGTGGTGGAACCTTCTTAGTAAATTATCTTCTAGCCTAACCACTTGGACCAACTACTTGCAGTTCTTTAGTAAATCTCATCAATGTATCATAATGCATTGAATGGAAAGGAGTTACAAGATGTTATGATGAGAATCTCTGCCATAAACTTGACTGTTTTAAATAGCAATAATGCCATCTTTTTTGGCAAATTTATTCAAAATGATGTTCTATTTATACAAAGAAGAGGAAGAGCTTAGTAAATCTTAGATATCATATATCAGTAGGCCTTATCCCATCAAATATATAGGAGAAGCAAGCAACTAAGGAATTACACTGAAGTTTCTCTTTTTGCTACTAATACCTATTTCCAACATGATCTTAAAGGTAGCAATGATATGTATTGCCTTGGCTACATGTAACAAAGTCCTATCAAGATGTTAACTGGCCAGTTGGTTATTGCTGATATATCCACCTCGTTTTCCATGTGCATACTCCTTTACGTCTTTTGAACCATCATAAATTCAGTATCCTGGAACCATTTGGATATAGGCTCAGATTTCAGAAATGGAGAGAATTTGTGAGAAGTTAAGAAAGAATACAGGCAATAGTAGAAATTGAAAAATTGTTGATGTATTACATTTTTTGTCTATGTAAAATCAAGCATCTGAGGCTAGAATAACAAGCAATGACTTCTTGTGAAAATCTGACTGCATCCTTAATGATGTTGATTACTTTTACCTTCATTTTTGTTTAGAAAATGTTACTATTTTCTTCTTTGATGAATGAAATGCTTTATAATGTTATTCACATAGTCAAGTGTTTTTATATCAGGTGGATTTTAAATGCTCCTCATTCTATGGTAACCAAGATAGTTTTTGCAATGAGCAATGTTCTGTCTTTGTCGGAATCCTTTCATTGAATAAGCTTATATATAGCATTTGTTTGAGGATTATTGGATGTGCTCTTGTGACTATGATGGCTAACATTATATGACGCTCCATGGTTTACAATAACTATAGTCAGTAGCGTTTTTATATGTGGTGGATTTTGAATGCTCCCAATTCTAGAGCAACCAAGATATTTTGATATGATCTATGGTCCGGATTTGGTGGAATCCTTTCATTGAATTAGCTTATATGTAGCATTTGTTTGAGGATTGCTTTACGTGATTTGGCGACAACAAGCTTGACTCAATTCTGACAACTCTATCTTCAAAACTAACAACTACACGACCCTATAATTTTTAATATTTTCACTGCTATAGCACATAACACATGAGTGCTACGGTCAGAGAGAACGTCTTATGCCAAGATGGGACAGTGACTGGATGCCCCGCAGGAATAGTAATGTCAAGGCCTCGGCAGCACAGCGCGCGGCAAGGGTGTGCACGGGCCAGGCCGGGCAGGCAAGATTTGTGGCAGGACCAGGCCGCAATCCTGCTCAGTTTTGTTGAGCCTCCGGGGTGGCAGAGGGCTTGAGGCCCCAGTAGTTTATTGAATGATACGGCCCTAGCATCACTGCACGTGGCAGGGGCGCGCGCAGGTTGGGACGAGCACATGGATGGCACAGCCAAGGGGGCACTGCGCACGCGCGTAGGGGCGGTGCAAGGCACCGAACGCATGCGGTAGCAGGATCCTGTAGGCCATGTGCGGGGGCGCATAGGCGCACGCGCTGGGGCGCCGGGCATGCGCGGGCTGAGCGCGCATATGGGCACATGCACCACGGATGGCACAGGCAGGCATGCATAGGTTGCGCGCGCGACACTCTCCAGCAGGCGTGCGCGCACCTAGGTGAGCGATGTAGAGGAGCATTCTAGATTTTTGAATGTCGGCGCACGTGACGGGCGTGTGCGCGTGATGCGGGTCTGACGTGAGAGAGGCGCAGCCCAGGCTGGTGAGCGGCCGGGCGCACACGCAATGCGGGGCACCCGTAGGCACCCACGAAGGGCGGAAGCGGGCCAGACGCATCCATCCAGCCTGGCAGTACTCAGATCGGTGTGCGCGCGACATGCACACGACCTCAGATCGGATAGATCGCAACCGTCGGATCGATCATCGCCGATCAGGATCATGGCATGGATCGATCGTAATCGTCGGATCGTCTCCGATCGGATCGATCGCAATCGTTGGATCTATCATCGCTGATCGGGATCATGGCTTTGATCAGCTGGCTGGTGCCTAGGCACCAGCTAGTGCCTAGGTGCACGCCTATGCACCAGCCGTGCCATGGCACGGCCCGTGGCCCATTTCTTGATGGGTCACGGGCCATGCCGAATTTGAATTTTTTTTACCGGGCCGTGCCAGTCATGGCACGACAATTTTCCTGGCACGATGGGCCTAGGCCGTGCTGTGCCAGGCACGGCCCAGCGCCCATGCATAGCTTGATCAGTGGAGATCGGGACGTGCGGAGGCATTCGAGCGAGCAGAGGCTTTCGGGTGGGCGGCCATCCAGTCGAGGTTAGCTAAGCAGCCCGGTGCATAGCCGAGTAGGAGCCTTGGCACACACGGGTCTAGGCCAGGTGGGCTTGGACGCGGATGAGACTAGGTCGGTACACATAGAAGGTGTGCAGCGTGCGTAGAAGGCATGCACGGGTGCAAGGTGCCAAGGTCAGTTTTGTGTTTTGAGTGAGGTTGGGGCAGGCACATTTAGAGCTCATTGTAAGGAACAGAGAGGAGTGTTTGGCCTACTAGCAACCTCATTGTATCCAGAGTACTTAGTGAAAAAGTCTTTGGTTGGGAAGGTATTGCTTCCCGTATATCTATGTGTTTGTGGGGACTTGTCTTTGGGGTTTTTTATTTTATCTTTGTCAGGTTTAGGCTGGTTAAGGGAGAGAACTCTTAATGCCATCACCGGTAGACGTAAGGACTTGGTACACAAAGGAGTGCTTGTGCGTGCCATTTTGAGGCCCGGTGATAGTAATGTCACCCTGCTAGGTATAGGTTAATTTTTTTTGTCCTCGAAAGCGTCCTAGCTAGGGATCGGCCTTGGCATGCCGATGCTAAGTCAGCCTCCTCAGATTGCCATGCGCCTAAGGATGGGATGTGAGGTTAGCCGCATGCCTCCTCCTTCCCCAATGCATACAATGGCCACCCGACCTTGCGCTTGCAAACACCCACAAAGATAACAACACACACACGCCCAAAACACACAAGCATATACAGGGTAAAAACACCCTAACCCCTTTGATTAATACAATCCCAAGAGGAAGTACAAAGTGAAGAACTCACATGAAGAAGCACTTACAAGGAGATGCTCGACGGGCCCTTTCCCCTCTCTAACTTTGCACTTGGTTGTAGGACAGCCCCTAACAACCCTTAGATTGACTGTAGGAACCTTCCTTAGCGCGATCCGCGTCTTCTCCCTCAACCTCACACTTGCTCAAAGGTGGAAGGCTGAAGTGGTGCAGGCACCAGGATCAGGCAGAGGATTCTTAACCCTCTGTGGATATCTGATTAGTTTTGACTCAAGTTTTGAGTTGAAAAATTGGGTTTAGTTATCTTAATTTGAGTCAAATCCAGTTTAGTTTATTTTATTTTAAATCATGTTCAGTTCAATTTATTTTAATGTGAGTCCTATAGTAAGTTTATTTAGCTTACAAGAGGAGACACCAGTATGGAAGAAGAAGATAAGGCCTACACATAGAAGCAGTGAAGGGACGCCCAAATGCATGCCATCCAGATTTGAATTTTTAACCCTAAATTATAGCATTAAAGGATGCCCATATTGCTGCCCAGCTCTTTTGGAAATTTCAACCCTGAATTCAGCCCAAAAAAGCAAGTGAAGGACGCCCAATATGGCCACCCCAAATTACTGAATTTTGAATTTTCTTTCATGTATTCAAATTCAAAGGGCATCACTTAATCCATATTTTAGGAAGAAAGTGGGCACCAATTTTAGAATTATTTTGAATTTTCTTTCATGAAAAGGGATGCCTCTTTTATTTTCATATTTGTATTTACTTGGGCCCTAAGTCTCTTATCCTATAAAAGAGACCAAATTTTTTTTAAAATAAATAAGCAACAGAAGCAATAAGATATTGGATCTAATCTAATATCAGCCTATAACAGGATCAATATATAAAAATTATATATAAAAGGTATAAAAGAATTATACACTGATCAAATCTATGTAAATACAAATAACATAGATTATATCTATGTTTGTGACCTAGTGTCTTAGATCATATCTAAGTTACCAGTAACTATTGAATCTTTTACCTTTTGATGCTTAATAACTTATGCAGCAATAAAAGGCCTGGTACAACTTCTGCAAGCCACACAAAGGTGTATGACCTCTACAGGTGATCCATACCGGGGTTCTGGTTTTGATCAGCCTCTTCAGAGTGCTAGCTCCTCTTCAAGGCTTCGACGATGAGATTTCTTCTTTCTAACACCAAGGTTTTCTTAGAGTTGTCAAAAGGATGTATGTGTTGAGGAAACATTTTATCCGAGGCTTTATAGCCAGAATTCCTTTTATCCTAAAAACTTCTCATCTCCTCATCTCCTTGTCTCTTCTTTCTTGAAAGATAAGGAAGAAACCCTTCATTTTCTTTTTCAGTTAAAAACTGAAAAAGGTTAAAAGATAAGGAAGAAACTCTTTCATCTTTCTTTTCAATTAAAAATCAAAAAAGGTTAGAAGATAAGGAATGAGGGGTAATTAGGAAGAAGTCATTAACATCCATTTTAAATTCAAACTTAAAATTTTGAATTCAAAATTCAAACTTCAAACTTAAAATTAAAATAGTTTGAAATTTAAATTCATAATTTGAATTTAAACGGTAAAGATGTTAACATTAGGCTTACCTAAATTTGAGCCCAAACAAAATCCTATTTGATTTGACCCAGATATTCATAGCTCAATCAAATTGAGCTAGCCAACAATCGTATTGCCGATTTAATCCTCCAATTAATGTACTAACATTTAGTTTCTCAATCATTTAGTCAGGTAGAATCTCCTGTGGTGTGTGATCCCATAAGTTCGAACACTAAGCCGATAGTACTGGAACACTTCCAATACTAATCGAAGTTGTCATCTAGCAATGACACCCGACGTCCGGATAGGCCGAAGGTTGCATAGTAACAATCAAGAACCTCTGGCATCTGATTACCATATAATTTATCCATTTGACCTTCAATGCTCAAGATGACTTAGGGTTTTAACTGCTAACCCTGGATCAGCTCATCCATAAAGTATCTCAATCTTCACAAGTCCTGTGACTCCTCACAAGAACTATCTTGGCCAAGATTTTGCTAAATTAAAACACAGTGAGACATTTATTTCAAACTGTTTGAAGGGGTCAATCCCATCTTGATCCACTTACTGCTCCACAAGTACTTTACTATACCCAGAAACCTTCTGTCACTGGATTAAAAATGCAAGTAATCCAGCACCAAAGTACAGTAGGTTGCTCGTAAGCTACCATGGTGATCTCAGGTCAGAGGAACACTTATATCCATATCCCTTCACGAACACTTCTTGGTAGAAGAGTATTCCATAGATTGGTCATGTTCAGTGAGATGTCATATACCTCACCTGCATGTCTTACCAGTATCATCACACTCCTTGGTAAAGAGGACAACCAACCCATATGACAAACAACGACCTTTACTTGATATATAGTTGTCCTATAACTATATATCATTTGGTCGTGATTATTTTAAGAACTACTCAATAAACTTTCTATTTCTTGAATCGATTATGGTTCTAAGAAATTCATCACAAAATAATTTATTTCAGAAAGATGCGATGTTATGAACCATCAAATAAATATTTTATTAATTAATAATTCATATATATTTATGACTTACATAATCATCTACATGTTAGTTGATTAGATTTAGGACACAATTCCAACACTAAGTTTGCCCCATAGAGTCACCCCTCTTTACTATAGTTTCTTTCTCCTCTTTTAGAACGAGTTGATGAGGTTTAGCATTGGGCTAATATACTGCTTTCTCATGTAAGGTTCTGCACCACTTCCTTCTCCCTCATTCTCTTATTTTCTTTTATAATCTTGTATTTATATATATATCTATTTTATTAATAAATTAATAGAAAAGTTCGATACTTTTCATCTTCTATCAAAAAAGAAGCACAATGTCTTTAATTAGATAAATACTTTGGTTCTTTTGTTGTATGCAGATAGCATTGTAAATAAAAAAAAGTCCGAGAACGAAAGATGTGGTATAATGGGTTGAAGACATTGTATGGTGCCGGTAAACAAATGGAATTGAAGCCCAAATTCTTAAAAAAATATATAAAAAAGGTACCCTAATTGAATCCCTTTGATTTTTTTTTGCATAATATTTTTTTAAAAAATAATTTTTAACCTATTTATGGAAATGTGTTTTGGGTTAGTGCAATAGCCACGCCAGCCGGTTGAGGCTGCTGGAGTGGCCAAAAGTCATCTGATCAGATTTTCTCCCAATGAACAGAGGATTTCAACCAAATAGGATTCGCCTATCATACTCTCTTTTTTCTTTTTTTGCTTGAATTTTAGGGAAATCGGCGAAGGGATTGTTGACTTTTCAAAAAATAAAAAATTGATAATGATTTCAATTTTTTTTTTTGAAATTAAAGTGTGGCCATGAATGAAAAAATTACTTCAAAATGAGAATGTTAAAAATTAAAGTAAAATTAAAGTGAAGCAAAGATTTCAAAATTATCTGTTCATCTCTTTAACAGATTTTTTTTTTTTTTTCTGTAGAAGTCAGCAATTCATTTGCCTATTTCTCTGAATGCAAGCTAGTGAAAGCCAAGCAGTGCGAGTTCTGTTTTGGAAGTTGGAAAATTTTCTATAATTCATAGAAATTAGAATACAATTCTAGTCATAAGGGAACAAGCAGCATAGGTCACATGTCTGCCACTGTCTTGAAATGCTTGGAGTATCTTCTTATCCACAGCCATTGGAAGTAAATGCCACAAAATGATAGCATTTTCTTATCACAAATTCCACAAACGAGTATGGTATATCATGAGCCATACAACAACACATTCCGGCACATTATATGGTGTCGGGCCTCCAAAAATTTTGAGCGTAGGACTATTGTCTGCAAATTTCAACTCCAATTAGATCCTAGTTAATCATGACTTTTTGCTTCTAATTAAGCAAGAGATATATAGAAAACTCGTAACAAGTTGGTAAATAGGCAAGCTTTGGGCTGATTCAAAAACTAAACAAAATGAGAAGACTGAAAATTCCTTATCTAGAAAACTTTGATTAAATTTCTGCTGCAGTTGTATTAGACATTACATCACAGAGAGAGAGAGAGAGAGAGAGAGAGAGAGAGATCCACTGATTTTTCCTGGCAGAAAAAAAAAATGCAAATAATGGACAACACATAAGGAGGACAACATGGTACCCAGGCTTACCACCAATATTCCCCTTCTGCATCCCATGGGTGGGTTTCATAAGATTTCCCAACCGATTTTTCATAATTGAAAATTTAAAATGGCAGATGATGTTACAACACATGAAGAGGACAACATGTTATAATGGCTCACTACCAATAAACTCCCCACTTGCATCCCATGGACGAGTTTCATAAGACTTCCCAATGATACTGTGCTTCTGACTTACTGACCCATCTTCACATCTATACTCAGGAAAGTAATCCAAGAATGACCTGGTTCCCAGTGTATCAACTCCCTCAAAGAGAAAGTGCTTCAGCAAATCCTAACAACAATAAAGGTTGAGAAAAAAGCCGAATGAAAACCTTGCTTTAAAACATTCACAAAGCTCTATGACACATAATTTAATTTTCAGGGAGGCACCTCTGCGAGTTTCTCTCCGATCAGCCTCTTCAAAATTGGATGTCCAGGATCCCGATATATGATCAAATAAATGTTAGCCTCTAGAACTGCTTAGGAGCATTTTGGAGACTATTGTTTAATATGATCTCTTTCCTCTGTGCATTTGATATTGTCCAATTAGAACTTCTAAGCTTATGCATATCTATTGAAAACACCATATTTAGAGGCTTCTTTGACTGTCTAGTCTCCAAAATTCAAAATATCAGTCCATGTTTAAATCATTAAGCTAAATTTAAATTATTCTAAACAAAAGAAATCAAGGATTTTATACCTGAAAATAATCCAAGAATGTAGAATATAGAACATCGTGCATGTATTTGCTTGAACTGAGTGTAATCCAAATCACAATTGATGAGAAAAATCTAAGAGATTCACTTGTAATCTTGCCTCCCCAGGGCAGAAGCTGTATAGTCTTAGTTAAAAATGTGAAGCTACATATTTGGCAAGTATGATTTAAACACGTTAACGTTAGTAGTAGAATTGGCATGTTAAATTACTAAATCTTTGATACCTCAGCATATTTCTGGCCAAGAGGCATTAACTTCATATAGTACTTCTCTTTGTAATTCCTTTGGATGGTCACATCATACAAAGGATTAAGATCTCTACAAAAAAACCAATCAAGGATCAGTTAAGAGTAATTTTAAAAGCTCCATAAAATTTTGGAAAATGAAAAATCATGTGCACTTGATAACTGAAATTATTGACTATATTCTTTATTTCTTTCTTTCTTTTTTTTCAATCCTTGTTTTCTTTGAAGTGTGTAGTAATCAAAAATCCAGACAAAGAGCACCTAACCTTTTGAAAAAATGTGGAACGTCATAACAGAAAATGCAGCCGAAGCTATGTTAGATGGGAAGTAATATACATGGAAGTCTTTTAAATCTTTACTTTGAAAATCTAAACAATGCGATCAGGATACAAATGCCATAAAGTAATCATAAAATTGGCATATAAGGTGCTTGGACTTAGACACCCTTAAGGTAGTAAAAAAGAATGGTTTGTATAATAATTTTAATAAGTCTGTCAAGTTAGGCTGGCTCTCCAGTCGGTTGCAACCCCCTAACTCCCTCCCGATAAACCAGGGAATTCCCCTGTAAATCGGCGCCGATCCTCAACGGAATCCCCAATATAAATCGGGACGGAGACGGCAAAGATCGAGCTGGCCGCGATCTTCGAGAGCCTGGGCCACCCCGCCTCGGACGAGGAGCTGCTCAACGTCCGCACTGCCGATGACTCCGCCAACCGCGAATCCGCCTTCCCCTTCGGGACGAGGAGCTGCTCAACATCCCGCACCGTCGACGACTCCGCCAACCGCGACGGCGATTAGGATCCGCCTTCCCCTTCGGCCTTCGGGACGAGAAGCTGCTCAACGTCCGCACCGTCGACGACTCCGCCAACCGCGACGGCGATTAGGATCCGCCTTCCCCTTGCCAATAAGGTCGAGTGCATTCTTTTCGTTCTCCTCCGTTCTTAGTCTTCCTTCTTCCTCACTGATCATGCTTTTTCGCGTCTCTTTCACGAGGGTTCGGGATTGGATGTAGCAGGGTGATTAGGGTCTCATGACCGGCTGATCTTACCTAGCCGTTAAGTTATTGAAAAGTAAGAGTCATCAGGCTGATACGGATCCGGTTAAGAAAATAATATATAAAAATATATTTTTGGCCGTGATATACCTCTCAAATAAACTTGAGAGAAAGTTACCCCTAGGCCCTTAGTATATGTCCTTTATTTTTAAAACTATGATATAATTAAAATTTTGATTCTATTTTTTAAAAATTCAAATTTGATCCATTGATGACCCATTTCAAATTCAAGTTTGACCCATTTTGGATTTGAATTGAAAACTTTCTAATCCTATTTCTTTTTTTATTGGTTTCAAGATCATGTTGATTTTTACTATGACAAAAATCAAATTTAATTTCTAAAAATTAAAAATTAATATCACACTTTTTATTAATTTTTAATTTTTAAAATTAAGGATCAATATGTTTTTCTGAAAATAATTTGTGATACATTTAGCTAATTTTTTTAAAAAAACCTATATGAAAATATTTACTTCTAAGTGTCTATAATGCCAAAATATATCGTACGATCATATGAAAAGTGAGAAACTACTATCCATTAGAGAGACTTTGTGATTGATTCATGAATCTCTACATTTGGTATGAAAAAAAATTATGTATATTAATAATTATTAAATAATATTGTACGTATAGTAGAAAAAAGTAGATCATGTGATCAAAATTAATATAGCTAATGATTAATAGTGAACAAAATATTCAGCTTTTAAATGGTTGAATGCGTATAATTAATGACTAATTATGAACAAAATAGTCAGCTCTCTATGGGCCAATGAATGATTTTTTTTGGTACTGAAAAGCCTCGCATGACTTGCAATATTGTACTGCTATTTCCAGTGCCATTAAGACTTTGTAATGTTAATGGTTTTTGGCTGTTTGGCGCTGGAGTGTTGAGACTGTAAGTCCAAAGTCGTAAAAAGCTAGAAAAGTACATTAAAAAAAGTCTTTTTCAAATCTATGGGTAACTTCCTTAAGTTTACTGGAGATGAAAACTAGTATCAAAAATATATATTTTATATTATTTTCCTAACTTATCCATATCAGTCCTAATCCTCTTACTTTTTGTTGCTATAGATATTCGTTCTTCGATTTGGGTATGAGGTGTCATCTCCGTCGATGAGCTAACCAAAATCCTTCGCAGCATTGGCGAGGGCACAGTGCAAACGTATTATTAATGGAATCAACCGTGAGGCGACGATGGCCTCGTCTCCCCTTAGAGGAGTTCAAGCTCATGATGGATCTACCTTCCCCCTCGCCAAGAAGGTAGGGTCTCGATTCGGCATTCTTTTTGTTCTTCTTTCTTCTTAGTCTTCATTCTTTCTCACTCTTCCTTCTTGATCATGCTAGCCTTCTTGGGGTCTCCTTGTCGGGGTTGGGTGTAGCGGGGTGATCTCTCATGACTTGCTGATCTTGATCTAGCCGTTGAAGGGTGACAGCGAAAGGTAATGAAAAGTAGGGAGCATTAGGCATGATACGGATCGAGTTTGGAAAATAATATACAAAATATATTTTTGACCGTGGTTCGCCTCTCCAATAAGTTTAAGAGGAAGTTATGCCATAAATTTGAAAAAGACTTTTCTATCATGCCTTTAATGTAGGCTCCTTATTTTTAAAACTCTAGTATAATTAAACTTTTGATCCTATTCGTTTACAATTCAAATTTTTCAAATTCAAATTTGACCCTTATAGACTTGAATTGAAAATTTTCTAACCCTACTTTTTTTTTTTTTTGTTTCAAGATGATGTTGATTTTTACCGTTCAAGTGAGAAGGATCAAATTTAACTTCTAAAAATTAAAAATTAAAATCACACTTTTTCTATTAATTTTTTTAAAAAATAAAGGATCAATATATTTTTGAAAGTAGTTTGTGATACTTTTACCCTCTATTTGGATGGAGAGAAAAATAGGAAGGAAAGAAAACTAGAAGGAAAAACAGGAGAGAAAATAAAATTTATCTTGTTTGAATAGAGAGAAAAGTAGGGAGAAAAGAAAACCATAGGGAAAAAGAAAGAAAACAAAAGTGGTGGGCCCCAATTGGTGGGCCCCACATAAAAGTTCTCTCGAAGAAATTTTGAAGAGAAAACTTAAAAGTGCTATTTCATTTTTTTATTCCAATATTGACCCTTTCAAAAAAACAACCGATGTATTTTTTAATCATCTATAATAAGGATATTATTGTCATTGTAAATTATTAACTTTTCTCTCCTCTCTAATTTCTTCCACTTATCAAAACAGAAAGAGAGAAAATATTTTCTCTTCAATTTTCTTTCTTTCCACTTTTCTCTCCTCTCAGTTTTCTTTCCTCTCAATTTTCTCTCCATCCAAACAGAGCATTAGCTATTTTTAAAAAAAAACTTATATGAAAATATTCACTTCTAACTGTCCATATAAAATATATTCTATGATCATCTAAAAGTAAGAAGCAGCTATCCGGTTTATGAATCTCTACATTTAGTATGGTAAAAAAATTATCTATTTTAAAATTATTAAATAATATTGCACATATGGTAATAAAGAGTAGATCACATTATCAGAATTGGTATAATAATGGTTAATTGTGAACAAAATAGTCAGCTATTAAATGGTTGAATGCATATAAATAATGATAAATTGTGAACAAAATATTCTGCTATTAAATGGTTGAGTTGGTTTTATCTATATGATTTTTTGATTTTCGATCGTAGCAAAGTTTTTCATGTTCTAAATAATATCTATGGGCCAATGAAAGATTTTTTTTGGGTACTAAAAAGCCTCATAGGACTTGCAATTAAGACCTTTTAATGTTAGTAGCTTTTGGCTGTTTGGTGTTGAAGGGTTGAGGCTATAAGTCCAAAGTGGTAAACAGCTAGAAAAGTTGGAAAAAAAAAAGAGAGTCTACATTAAAAATAAAGGCATGATAGAAAAGTATTTTTCAATCTATGGGGTAACTTCCTTAAATTTATTGGAGTCGCTAGCCACTATCAAAAATATATTTTGTAAATTGTTTTCCTAACTTATCCGTATCGGGCATAATCCTTTTACTTTTTGTTGCTATAGATTTTCGTTCTTCGACTTGCTCTGCAGCATTGGCAAGGGCACAGTGAAAACATTTTATTAATGGCATCAACTGCGACGATGATGGCCTCGTCTCCTTAGAGGAGTTCAAGCTCGTGATAGCCAACGGATCTATCTTCCTCCTCACCAAGAAGGTAGGGTCTGGATTCGACATTCTTTTTGTTCTCCTTCCTTCCTAGTCTTCCTTCTTCCTCACTCTTCCTTCTTGATCATGCTAGCCTTCTTGGGGAGACTTGGGTGTAGTGGGGTGATCTCTCATGACTTGCTGATCTTGATCTAGCCGTTGAAGGGTGACTTATGCAATTGCATGTGCCTACAAATTCTAGATTAGCAAGTCAAATAACAACCACTCATGGCACACTAATTTTCACTTGATGATATAAATTCTCTTCTATCACGTAGTTAAGTAAACTTTAGGTGCTTGCAATTAGCTTTCCATACCTTGCCTTGGTGAAAAAACTGTGCAGACTAAAATTCTAGGTGGAAAAATCCATCAATTTTTAGCTATGGAATTAATGGCACCAAAAGTATGTTGAGATTCTCATTATACTCTTTTTTTTTCCAGCCATAATCTATAGGTAAAGACTTTGTACATCGCATCCTGTACAATAAATTTTACTTGAACTATACCGTCTCTTCTTATTAGTCCACATACATCCTATATGGCTTAATGCGATGAGATATGATAGCAGGAATCATGATTACAAATTCATAAGCGGTATACTCTCTATGATGGAATGAGATGGGATGGGATGCTTGCCTTTCAAAAAAATATTAAGATACTCTAGTTGTAAAATTATGACACCATAGTTGTACAATTACAACACCTATTCAAAAACATTAAGACAGCTTTACGATACGCACCCTAATTATAAAATTACGATACCATAGTTATAAAATTACGACACCCATTTAGAAAGCCAAAAAAATTACGACACCCCAGTTGTAAATTTACGATACCATAGTTATAAAATTATGGTACCCATTCAGAAAATATCTTTGTACATAAATTTAAAAAAAAAATCTGAACGAGTATTAATGCATGTCATGTCAAAATTTAAGATGACACTCCAGTTGTAAAATTACGACAAATCAAGACACCCATTAAGAAAGCCAAAAAAAATTACTACATCCCCGTTGTAAATTTACAATATCATAGTTATAAAATTATAATACCTATTTAGAAAACATGTCTATACATAAATTTTAAAAAAAAGTTGAACGAATATTAATGCACGTCATGTCAAAATTTAAGATGATATCTCACATATAAAATTATGATACCGTTGTAATAAAATTAAGACAACGATATTTCAGTTGTAAATTTACAACACTATAGTTATAAATTACGATACCCATTCAGAGAACGTGGACTGCATTGCCTTTAATCTGTACATAAATTCCAAACAAAAGCTAAACAGATATTAATGCACGTCAAGTCAAAATTTAAGATTGATATTTATGTTATCTCATTTCGTTTTATCGCATTAAGCCATTTAGGCTGTGTTTGATAGCTTTTGGCTATCCCTGGATAAATGTACAGAATAGCATTTATCCATGGGATAGCTGAGGGGATAAGCACCTTTTTAAAATTATCACTCTGCCATCAAGGGATAACTTTAGTTATTCCTGGTTCCCTAGGAAATAAGTTCAGGGGATAACCTATGGTTAAACATGGGTTATCCCCTCTGGTTAAACTTTTTCAGCACTATTCCCTGCAGCTATAGTATTTAGGCATAAGAAGGGATATTTAGGGGATATCTTCCCTTATCCACCATATCAAACACAACCTAAGATTCAGATCAATATAAAAAAGCGGTATATAAAGACTTTTCCTAATCTATAACCTATTCTAGTCCGGTCTTGGCCGTTCCTTGGTTCACGCTGATCACCAAGAGAAACTAGTAAAAAATCTACTGAAATGGTTTGTTGCTATGTTTGAGATAGGAAATAAGAGGCTCTTATTCCCAAAAGTTATAACTACATGGAATAACTAAAAAAGATCAATCATAGAAGATAACTTATGTTTGAATATAAATTATTCTTTAAACTTATTTTTGTAAAGAATTCAGAAATATCTAAAGTTATCTATTAATGATAAAATTATTATTATTATTATTATTATTATTATTTTTCGAGACAGCTTTTTATAAACCAAACGATAGCTTAAAAAGTCGATCGAGTTACCTTGGATTTGGTTTGATATCTTTCGATGCTGTCCATTGCGCGATTTTTTTTGTTACATAATTCTCTTCTCCAACGAAAGACGCGGAAAGGGGAGTGGCAGAGGATGATGGGAAAGAATCCGTGTATGAGCAAATACTAGCAGACCGTAATACGCAGCGGAATAATAAATAAAAATGCGCAAACCACACAATCACAGAAACACCAAGATTTACGTGGAAAATCCCTTCAAGATAAAGGGAAAAAAAACCACGAGCAAGCCAGAGAAGAAGATCCACTATAAAATAATAAATATCCAAGTCTCAAAGTCCCTTGCCAGAACTTGAGAAACAATCACAAGAGAATAATAGGGATATAAGGATTACATCACCGAAAAATACGGTATCTTGCGTTACCTCCTTATTTTCTTCCCTTCTCTTCTTCTTCTTCTTCTTCTCTTGTTTTTCTTCTGCAGCACCTTCACGTGATTCCTGGAGTGGAAGTCCTCCCACGTAGTTAAGCACCAAGCAGCAGCCCTTCCTTCTCTTCCCCTAGCAATCCATGCTCCTAGAAAAAAGAAATACCTGCTACATGCTCCTCCTCATTTTTTTTTTCAGACGACTGCTCCTTAAAATAGAGAAAACCAAAAAGGAAGGCGGCTACTCCTTTTATAAAAGAGAGAGAACAAACCCTGGTGAAAAAGGAGTAGCGCTCCCTTTTGCCCTAATGGGCTGAATAGGTGGGCCATGGGCCCAACAACCTCCCCCTTCAGCCCATAAGGGAGGCTGTCTCATGCTTCCTTAGTGTGAAATCATGCCAACCAGCTGTCGGCATATCTCTTGCCTTTCTTTTGATAAGGTCTTTGTCAACATGTCTGCCCCATTTTCATCTGTGTGAATTTTCTGAAGCTGTAACTGCTTCTCTTCAAACACATTTCGAATCCAGTGGTATCTCACATCTATATGCTTTGACTTGAAATGAAAAGTTGGGTTCTTGCATAAGTGGATGGCGCTCTGGCTATCACAATGTACCACATAATTTTTCTGTTTCAATCCCAATTCATGTAAGAATTCTTTCATCCACAGCATCTCCTTACAGACCTCGGTAGCAGCAATATATTCTGCCTCTGTGGTAGAGAGAGCTACACGCCTTTGCAATCTGGATTGCCATGACACAGCTCCCCCTGCAAAAGTAAGTATGAAACCTGATGTGGACTTCCTTGTATCAATATCTCTCGCCATATCTGCATCTGTGTAACCAATCAGCACAGCTGGACCACCCCCAAAGCTTAAACAAACTTTGGAGCTTCCTCTGAGATATCTGAAGATCCACTTCACTGCTGCCCAATGCTCTTTCCCTGGATTTGCAAGAAATCTGCTAGCAACACCCACTGCATATGCGATGTCTGGCCTCGTACATACCATCGCGTACATCAAACTTCCGACTGCTGAAGCGTAAGGAACCTTCTTCATTTTCTCCTTCTCCTCATCACTTGAAGGACTTTGCTCTGAGCACAACCTGAAGTGACCTGCAAGAGGAGAACCAACTGGCTTTGCATTGATCATACTGAACCTATCCAATACCTTCTCAATGTACTTTTCCTGTGACAACCATATTTTCTTGATTCTTCTATCACGGAAAATCTGCATACCCAGTATTTGCTTTGCTGGTCCCATATCCTTCATTTCAAATGAATTGCTCAGCTCCTTCTTCAACCTGTCAATCATAGACATATCTTTCCCAAGAATAAGCATGTCATCAACATAAAGTAGGAGTATGACAAAATCCTCACTAAACCATTTGATATACACACAATGATCTGAAGCCATTCTTTTGTATCCATTTTCAGCCATAAATGAATCAAATTTCTTGTACCACTGCCTTGGAGCTTGCTTCAGCCCATATAAGCTTTTTTTCAATCTGCAGACAAGATTTTCTTTACCTTTGACTTTGAAGCCTTCTGGTTGCTCCATATAGATTTCCTCCTCCAAATCACCATGAAGAAAAGCTGTCTTCACATCTAACTGCTCAACCTCCAAGTCTAGACTAGCAGCAATACCTAGAGCAACACGAATTGAAGACATTTTAACAACAGGAGAAAAAATCTCTTCAAAGTCAATACCTTTCTTTTGACCAAAGCCTTTCACAACCAATCTGGCCTTGTACTTTGGTTGAGAACAATGCTGTTGAGTCTTTAACCTGAAAACCCACTTGTTCTTTAAAGCCTTCCTTCCTCTTGGTAGTTCCACTAAATCATATGTGTGGTTCTTCTGTAAGGCATCCATTTCTTCCAGCATACCTACTAACCACTCCTTTTTCTGCTCACTTTCAACTGCCTCCTGGTAACATTCTGGTTCACCTGCATCAGTAAGCATTATATATTCATCTGTAGAATACCTTTTGGAAGGTTGACGTTGTCTGATAGATCTTCTCAGCTGAGGCTCTGTAGGAGGTTGCTCCTGATCTCCTTCCTGCTCAACATGTCCTACAGGTGAGTTAATACCTGCTCCTGCACTATTTTCTTGCACATCTCCCCTATCACCCTGATTTACTAGAGGAGTAACTGGATCACAGTCTGTTAATCCTCCTGCAGAAGACTTGACTGACACCTCCTTCTTGAAGTCTTGAAGGGTTTGATCTTCAAAAAATACCACATCTCTGCTTCTGAATACCTTCTGCTTTTCTGGATCCCAAAGTCTATAACCAAACTCATCATGTGAGTAACCAAGCAAAGCACATTCTTTTGTCTTACCATCCAGCTTGGACCTCTCAATGTCTGGAACATGTGCAAATGCACGACAACCAAACACTCTCAAGTGCTTATAAGAGACATCTTTTCCTGACCATACACGCTCTGCAACATCACCATCTAGAGCTGTACATGGTGACAAGTTTATTACATCAACCGCTGTCTTCAATGCCTCATCCCAAAATCTTTTAGGTAACTTGGACTGTGAAAGCATACATCTGATCTTTTCCATGATGGTGCGGTTCATTCTCTCTGCAATTGCATTATGCTGAGGAGTACCAGGAACTGTCATCTCATGTTGAATGCCATGTGATCTGCAATAATTATCAAATAACCCTGTGTACTCACCACCATTATCTGACCTTATACATTTCAGTTTCTTTCCTGTCTCTCTTTCAACTCTGGCATGAAACTCTTTGAAGACATTAATAACCTGATCTTTAGTCTTCAAACCATAGACCCAAACTTTTCTAGAAAAATCATCTATAAAAGTGACAAAATAAAGTGCACCACTGATGCCTGGAACATTAACTGATCCACTAGGAGTTTTTGTCCTCAGAGGACCACAAACATCTGTATAGATACGATCCAAAACATGCATTTTTCTAGATAAAGCAGGACTAGCAAAAGAAACTCTATGTTGCTTGCCAACCAAACAATCAACACATGGGTTCAGATGTACACCTTTGAAGTCTGGTAGAACTTCTTCCTTGGAAAGAACTTGCAGCCCCTTCTCACTCATGTGTCCCAGTCGTTTATGCCACAACTCCATGCTGAAGTCGTTCTCTGTAACATTCAACTGTTCACCATAAGCTTTAGCCTGCAACCTGTATAAAGTGTGACATTTCTTCCCACTGGCTACAACAAGTGAACCTTTACTGAGCTTCCATTGCCCTTTATGAAATCTGCTATCAAAATCTTCATCATCAAGTCTTCCAACTGAGATTAAATTTAGCCTCAAGTCAGCTACATGCCTTACATCCTTGAGCACCAACTTACAGCCAAGATTGGTCTTCATGTGGATGTCACCCATGCCAATGATGTCTGCTGTGCCTTGATTTCCCATCTTGACAACACCAAAATTTCCAGTCTTATATGTAGAAAAAAACTCCCTCCGTGGTGTAGCATGATAAGAAGCACCTGTGTCAATCACCCACTCATGATTCTGACACTCACATGAGAAGATACCATCAGAAGTAGACAAAATCAAATAATCATCACTCTGCACAGTAGCTGTGATATTCTCCTTTGACTCTGTATCCTCCACTTCTTTTCCCTTTTTCTTACTCTTCTTAGGCTTCTTACACTGATTCTTGTAGTGCCCTTTCTCACCACAGTTATAGCAAGTAATATCTTTTCTTGACCTTGATTTGCTTCTACCCTTGTATGAATTGTCTCTATTTCTAGACTTTGACCGTCCTCTATTCTCTGAGACAAGTGCCTGTGAATCAATCTGAGAAGTTGCTGAATTTTTCCTTCTTAACTCCTCATTCAACAAACTGCCTGTTACTTGACTCATGGTGATAACACCGTCTGGTGCAGAATTACTGAGGGAAACTACCAGTGTCTCCCAACTTTCTGGCAATGAACTGAGAAGTAACAATGCCTGCAACTCATCATCAAGAGACATTTTCATAGAGGATAACTGGTTATTAATACTCTGCATTTCATTCAAATGCTCAGCAATAGAAGCACCCTCTTTATATTTCAGATTCACTAGTTTTCTGATCAAGAAAGCCTTGTTGCCAGCTGTTTTTCTCTCATATAGACTTTCTAACTTTTTCCAAAGAGAGTTTGCAGAAGTCTCAGTGGAAACATGGTGAAAGACACTATCATCCAACCATTGCCGAATAAAACCGACTGCCTTCCGATCTAACATGATCCAAGCATCGTCTGTCACTGTAGCGGGCTTTGCTTTGACCCCTTCTAAAGGTCCATATAGATCCTTGCAATATAAGAGGTCCTCCATCCTTGGTTTCCATATCATCCAATTGTTTCCGTTCAGACTGATCATGCGGGAAACATTACCGGCCTCCATGCTCGCACACACAAAAAAAAATTCACAGGCTCTGATACCAGTTGATGGGAAAGAATCCGTGTACGAGCAAATACTAGCAGACCGTAATACGCAGCGGAATAATAAATAAAAATGCGCAAACCACACAATCACAGAAACACCAAGATTTACGTGGAAAATCCCTTCAAGATAAAGGAAAAAAAACCACGGGCAAGCCAGAGAAGAAGATCCACTATAAAATAATAAATATCCAAGTCTCAAAGTCCCTTGCCAGAACTTGAGAAACAATCACAAGAGAATAATAGGGATATAAGGATTACGTCACCGAAAAATACGGTCTCCTGCGTTACCTCCTTATTTTCTTCCCTTCTCTTCTTCTTCTTCTCTTGTTTTTCTTCTGCAGCACCTTCACGTGATTCCTGGAGTGGAAGTCCTCCCACGTAGTTAAGCACCAAGCAGCAGCCCTTCCTTCTCTTCCCCTAGCAATCCATGCTCCTAGAAAAAAGAAATACCTGCTACATGCTTCTCCTCTTTTTCCATACGGCTGCTCCTTAAAATAGAGAAAACCAAAAAAGGAAGGCGGCTACTCCTTTTATAAAAGAGAGAGAACAAACCCTGGTGGAAAAAGGAGTAGCGCTCCCTTTTGCCCTAATGGGCTGAATAGGTGGGCCATGGGCCCAACAACCTCCCCCTTCAGCCCATAAGGGAGGCTGTCTCATGCTTCCTTAGTGTGAAATCATGCCGACCAGCTGTCGGCATATCTCTTGCCTTTCTTTTGATAAGGTCTTTGTCAACATGTCTGCCCCATTTTCATCTGTGTGAATTTTCTGAAGCTGTAACTGCTTCTCTTCAAACACATTTCGAATCCAGTGGTATCTCACATCTATATGCTTTGACTTGAAATGAAAAGTTGGGTTCTTGCACAAGTGGATGGCGCTCTGGCTGTCACAATGTACCACATAATTTTTCTGTTTCAATCCCAATTCATGTAAGAATTCTTTCATCCACAGCATCTCCTTACAGACCTCGGTAGCAGCAATATATTCTGCCTCTGTGGTAGAGAGAGCTACACACCTTTGCAATCTGGATTGCCATGACACAGCTCCCCCTGCAAAAGTAAGTATGAAACCTGATGTGGACTTCCTTGTATCAATATCTCTCGCCATATCTGCATCTGTGTAACCAATCAGCACAGCTGGACCACCCCCAAAGCTTAAACAAACTTTGGAGCTTCCTCTGAGATATCTGAAGATCCACTTCACTGCTGCCCAATGCTCTTTCCCTGGATTTGCAAGAAATCTGCTAGCAACACCCACTGCATATGCGATGTCTGGCCTCGTACATACCATCGCGTACATCAAACTTCCGACTGCTGAAGCGTAAGGAACCTTCTTCATTTTCTCCTTCTCCTCATCACTTGAAGGACTTTGCTCTGAGCACAACCTGAAGTGACCTGCAAGAGGAGAACCAACTGGCTTTGCATTGATCATACTGAACCTATCCAATACCTTCTCAATGTACTTTTCCTGTGACAACCATATTTTCTTGATTCTTCTATCACGGGAAATCTGCATACCCAGTATTTGCTTTGCTGGTCCCATATCCTTCATTTCAAATGAATTGCTCAGCTCCTTCTTCAACCTGTCAATCATAGACATATCTTTCCCAAGAATAAGCATGTCATCAACATAAAGTAGGAGTATGACAAAATCCTCACTAAACCATTTGATATACACACAATGATCTGAAGCCATTCTTTTGTATCCATTTTCAGCCATAAATGAATCAAATTTCTTGTACCACTGCCTTGGAGCTTGCTTCAGCCCATATAAGCTTTTTTTCAATCTGCAGACAAGATTTTCTTTACCTTTGACTTTGAAGCCTTCTGGTTGCTCCATATAGATTTCCTCCTCCAAATCACCATGAAGAAAAGCTGTCTTCACATCTAACTGCTCAACCTCCAAGTCTAGACTAGCAGCAATACCTAGAGCAACACGAATTGAAGACATTTTAACAACAGGAGAAAAAATCTCTTCAAAGTCAATACCTTTCTTTTGACCAAAGCCTTTCACAACCAATCTGGCCTTGTACTTTGGTTGAGAACAATGCTGTTGAGTCTTTAACCTGAAAACCCACTTGTTCTTTAAAGCCTTCCTTCCTCTTGGTAGTTCCACTAAATCATATGTGTGGTTCTTCTGTAAGGCATCCATTTCTTCCAGCATACCTACTAACCACTCCTTTTTCTGCTCACTTTCAACTGCCTCCTGGTAACATTCTGGTTCACCTGCATCAGTAAGCATTATATATTCATCTGTAGAATACCTTTTGGAAGGTTGACGTTGTCTGATAGATCTTCTCAGCTGAGGCTCTGTAGGAGGTTGCTCCTGATCTCCTTCCTGCTCAACATGTCCTACAGGTGAGTTAATACCTGCTCCTGCACTATTTTCTTGCACATCTCCCCTATCACCCTGATTTACTAGAGGAGTAACTGGATCACAGTCTGTTAATCCTCCTGCAGAAGACTTGACTGACACCTCCTTCTTGAAGTCTTGAAGGGTTTGATCTTCAAAAAATACCACATCTCTGCTTCTGAATACCTTCTGCTTTTCTGGATCCCAAAGTCTATAACCAAACTCATCATGTGAGTAACCAAGCAAAGCACATTCTTTTGTCTTACCATCCAGCTTGGACCTCTCAATGTCTGGAACATGTGCAAATGCACGACAACCAAACACTCTCAAGTGCTTATAAGAGACATCTTTTCCTGACCATACACGCTCTGCAACATCACCATCTAGAGCTGTACATGGTGACAAGTTTATTACATCAACCGCTGTCTTCAATGCCTCATCCCAAAATCTTTTAGGTAACTTGGACTGTGAAAGCATACATCTGATCTTTTCCATGATGGTGCGGTTCATTCTCTCTGCAATTGCATTATGCTGAGGAGTACCAGGAACTGTCATCTCATGTTGAATGCCATGTGATCTGCAATAATTATCAAATAACCCTGTGTACTCACCACCATTATCTGACCTTATACATTTCAGTTTCTTTCCTGTCTCTCTTTCAACTCTGGCATGAAACTCTTTGAAGACATTAATAACCTGATCTTTAGTCTTCAAACCATAGACCCAAACTTTTCTAGAAAAATCATCTATAAAAGTGACAAAATAAAGTGCACCACTGATGCCTGGAACATTAACTGATCCACTAGGAGTTTTTGTCCTCAGAGGACCACAAACATCTGTATAGATACGATCCAAAACATGCATTTTTCTAGATAAAGCAGGACTAGCAAAAGAAACTCTATGTTGCTTGCCAACCAAACAATCAACACATGGGTTCAGATGTACACCTTTGAAGTCTAGTAGAACTTCTTCCTTGGAAAGAACTTGCAGCCCCTTCTCACTCATGTGTCCCAGTCGTTTATGCCACAACTCCATACTAAAGTCGTTCTCTATAGCATTCAACTGTTCACCATAAGCTTTAGCCTGCAACCTGTATAAAGTGTGACATTTCTTCCCACTGGCTACAACAAGTGAACCTTTACTGAGCTTCCATTGCCCTTTATGAAATCTGCTATCAAAATCTTCATCATCAAGTCTTCCAACTGAGATTAAATTTAGCCTCAAGTCAGCTACATGCCTTACATCCTTGAGCACCAACTTACAGCCAAGATTGGTCTTCATGTGGATGTCACCCATGCCAATGATGTCTGCTGTGCCTTGATTTCCCATCTTGACAACACCAAAATTTCCAGTCTTATATGTAGAAAAAAACTCCTTCCGTGGTGTAGCATGATAAGAAGCACCTGTGTCAATCACCCACTCATGATTCTGACACTCACATGAGAAGATACCATCAGAAGTAGATAAAATCAAATAATCATCACTCTGCACAGTAGCTGTGATATTCTCCTTTGACTCTGTATCCTCCACTTCTTTTCCCTTTTTCTTACTCTTCTTAAGCTTCTTACACTGATTCTTGTAGTGCCCTTTCTCACCACAGTTATAGCAAGTAATATCTTTTCTTGACTTGCTTCTACTCTTGTATGAATTGTCTCTATTTCTAAACTTTGACCGTCCTCTATTCTCTGAGACAAGTGCCTGTGAATCAATCTGAGAAGTTGCTGAATTTTTCCTTCTTAACTCCTCATTCAACAAACTGCCTGTTACTTGACTCATGGTGATAACACCGTCTGGTGCAGAATTACTGAGAGAAACTACCAGTGTCTCCCAACTTTCTGGCAATGAACTGAGAAGTAACAATGCCTGCAACTCATCATCAAGAGACATTTTCATAGAGGACAACTGGTTATTAATACTCTGCATTTCATTCAAATGCTTAGCAATAGAAGCACCCTCTTTATATTTCAGATTCACTAGTTTTCTGATCAAGAAAGCCTTGTTGCCACCTGTTTTTCTCTCATATAGACTTTCTAACTTTTTCCAAAGAGAGTTTGCGTGGAAACATGGTGAAAGACACTATCATCCAACCATTGCCGAATAAAACCGACTGCCTTCCGATCTAACATGATCCAAGCATCGTCTGTCACTGTAGCGGGCTTTGCTTTGACCCCTTCTAAAGGTCCATATAGATCCTTGCAATATAAGAGGTCCTCCATCCTTGGTTTCCATATCATCCAATTGTTTCCGTTCAGACTGATCATGCGGGAAACATTACCGGCCTCCATGCTCGCACACACAAAAAAAATTCACAGGCTCTGATACCAGTTGATGGGAAAGAATCCGTGTACGAGCAAATACTAGCAGACCGTAATACGCAGCGGAATAATAAATAAAAATGTGCAAACCACACAATCACAGAAACACCAAGATTTACGTGGAAAATCCCTTCAAGATAAAGGGAAAAAAACCACGGGCAAGCCAGAGAAGAAGATCCACTATAAAATAATAAATATCCAAGTCTCAAAGTCCATTGCCAGAACTTGAGAAACAATCACAAGAGAATAATAGGGATATAAGGATTACATCACCGAAAAATACGGTATCTTGCGTTACCTCCTTATTTTCTTCTCTTCTCTTCTTCTTCTCTTATTTTTCTTCTGCAGCACCTTCACGTGATTCCTGGAGTGGAAGTCCTTCCACGTAGTTAAGCACCAAGCAGCAGCCCTTCCTTTTCTTCCCCTAGCAATCCATGCTCCTAGAAAAAAGAAATACCTGCTACATGCTCCTCCTTATTTTTTTTTCAGACGGCTGCTCCTTAAAATAAAGAAAACCAAAAAAGGAAGGCGGCTACTCCTTTTATAAAAGAGAGAGAACAAATCTTGGTGAAAAAGGAATAGTGCTCCCTTTTGTCCTAATGAGCTGAATAGGTGGGCCATGGGCCCAACAGAGGATACCGCGAGCTCGGTACTCCGCCTGTCTCCGCGATGGGATTCGCTCCGCCCATACACCGCTCCTGCCTTCAAATCGCTGTCCGCTTCGATCCCGAACATTTTAGTGGTCGGCGACTCATTGCCCCATCGCTTTCCGCTTCCTCCTCTCGCCATGTCTCAACTGCTTCTTCCTGTTCTATCTCTTGCGGTAGGTATATCTCCGATTTCTCCCATTAGGGGCATGCTGGTTTTGCCATCTTGCCGTACCAAGAGCCCACACTGACCAGAGAGTACCGGTACTTAATTAGCAGCTGGCCTAACCTGTCTCTGGTCACATGTCGTGTCCAGCGAATCAGCAAAATTTTTCGGCAACAATATTATAAATTTTCGCAGTTCCATTGGGAAGCCACCCATATTGAGGCATACCATGGATGTCAGTGTTCTAAGAAACCGAGTTTGTAATCATAGCATTATCATTTTGCTTGCACCATGTGCTAAGGAAAAAAAAAAAAAACTGTTTTCTGTCATTTTCCAAGTTCATTCTGATGTGTTCATGAGTTTGCACAAGAAAACAGCCTTGATTTTGAATAAAATGGCATGGATTATATTTTCATTTGTATATTTAGTAAAATTGATTTGCTTTCATATGTGAAATACAAAAGCTTTACATAAAATGAAAAATGACAGAAACCACAAAAGCCTTTCTTGTCCAATCTTGACCCATAAGTAATCTAGCAATGACAACCAGCAGTGAATATAATGTTAATTGTTTAATTTGACTGTGCTTGGAGATTTGATCGCTCCTATTTAAGCAAAGTTTGCGGCTGCTATTATCAAATCCTTCATGTTTTAATTCTGGGCTTGTTTTTTATCTCTTAAGTACTGCAACTATTTTTCTGTCATTCAAAGAGATCTCACAGGATTGTTTCTCACCATAATAACTAAAATGAATGCATTCTGTATTTTCTGAAGATTTGTTTATTCTGATGTTAGCTACCTCGTATTTGTCAGAGCAATCATCAGAATTCTGCTGCCTTAGTCTGTTTGAATATAATAAGATGGTGAAATGGATCTGCAGAAGAAACAGAGAAGGCCAGTTCTCAGTCACATGATGAACTAAATAATGATGCAAAGGCTGCTTCAGATACCTCTTTGGATGGCACAGAAGATTCATTGATTCTTCAAGCTTCTTCAGTTAGAACTGTATTATGGGCGAGGACCTCCTATTTTTATTCACTTCTTCAAGCTTCTGATTCTCTTCTATTCACTTGGTTAATAACCAAGCATTATTGTTGAGGTGTACTCTCTCCTTTTACAGGTTTGTGCTGCTGTTACTTTTGGAATTGCTTTGGGTGTAAAGGATGGCGTTGGAAAGGCATCTGAATATTTTGAGTGATTCCTAGATACTATGTTTATTTTATTAATTTATCTTAATTTGGAGAAAATCTTGTTCTGACTAGGCTTATCACTATGTTAGATATTGGGTTATCACATGCTACTTGACTAATTGGCACCATTTCCCACCTACTATTTTCATATAGGTCTGACATATCAGACTAGCATCATAAACCATTAACCGAGATATTCTTCTGTGCCTTTTTCAGTAAGCATTGCGAAAAGTAGATATAACAGATATTCCTTGTAATTTTAACGAAATTGCACTGTCTTGCATCTATATATTGGAACAGAGTTTATCAGTGGACAACCTTTTTGTTTTTGTTTTGGTTTTCAGATATTTTAAAGTACCAAAGATGTATCAGGTATGGTTGCTTAACATTTTTTTTGGTGCTCCTGGACTGTTCTTGTGCTAACCTTCTTGTATTAATGGAATCTTTATTACATATGAGTTTAGAATCGGGTGCTTTCATATGGTATTGCTGGTGCTATTATCTTTCGTGCTATAATGATCCTACTTGGAACTGCAACACTCCAGGTTAATAGACCCACCTTTCATTTTATTGTAATGTTCATTCTCATCTTTCACGCTAATATATCACACTGATGCTATGCATTTGCAGAGGTTTGAGGCGGTGAACTTGTTACTAGCCTTGATTCTGCTCTTTTCATCCTACAAGGTGAATTTTCTAATGCAAGCTAATTGTCTGATAATTTTTGTATTAAGTGGTGTTTTCAGTTTTTAGATGAAAAGAATGTGTTGAGACAACCTTCAAGCTTCTAATTTGTCAGTTAATTTTTGTATTAGGATTTTGGAGTTAATTTTTGTATTAGGATTTTGAAGGAACTGTAAGTCTTTGTTTTCTTAATTTCTTGTATCTGCTTGTTGTTCATTGTTCCATCATATTTTGGGTCCTTTTCTATGGAGTTCTGGGTTTATGCTTTCAGATATTTTGACAAAATTTCATCACCTTAATGAGTTGAATTGGGATTTAATTTTCAGTTGTCGAATTTATTTTTTCTAACTACTTTATCACTGTATACAAACAGTATTCAATATACTTTGGGCAGATGCATAACTGCACATGAATGCACTTAGAAGGAGGAAGTGTATCCATATGGATTGCAGATGGGGCACCGGGCTCTTTAAGGACAATAGGCCTACAGCAGAAGGTTGAAAGAGGTGTTGAAGGGGGGGGGGGGGGGGGGGATGGGAGATGGGTCAGATTGAATGCCTTAATCTTTTTACTCTGGCTTCTGAAGCATTGGATGCTTGCATTAAGATGTGCCTTGGCTTATGTTGTTTCTGGATTATATGTGTTGGTAAGAGGTCCCCTGCTTCATGCTATGTAGTGATGATAAAGAGCTGGCTAGTGAAATGTAGATGGTGTGGATGTTAAAAAATGGAATTACAAAGGAATGCAAGTGTAACAATGCAACAAAACCAATCAGTAGTTAGATTACAAAATGGCAGAAAGATGAGGACATCTTGTGCAAGATTAAAGCTGAATGGTTGAAATGACTATGCAATTTTAAAATATTCTATAATCTTCAAATATCATCTGGACAAAAATATCCAAAAGACAATTACAAAATCAATGAAGATATTAGGTATTAAAGAGGACACAAGATCATTCAATGGACATACTAAGTTTTTTTTTTTTTTTTTGGTGTACAATAGGGGATGTTGATTGTTGAATCAGATCTTGAACTAGGGGTATAGAGTAAGAAATGAGCATCAGTAGCACCTAGCTCCTAGAAAAGACAAAATAAAAGAAACTCTATAGAAACTATTCTGTAATTTGCATCATAGACCATATATGCCGTTTGAGGTAAGGTTTGCATACAAGTTGAAGGGTTTTAAAAGAATGAACCAAAAGGATCGCTGGATGAAATTAGTGAGGGGAAGGCTACAAATGCGTTCCAGTATTTCTTCTCATAAAAGGGAAACAAATGAAGCAATACTGAGTATGAGTTGTCAATTTCTACTGGATGAGCTTCTTGTTTATGCTTCTTATGCTATATCACATGAGGCTTATGTGAGGTTTCACTTGTAGACTGTGACATGATCTCTCAGAGTTATGCTGCTAATGTTGTGTTATTACTTCAAAATCTTCGTATCATTCATATGTTGCAAATGTCACTGAAATTGTGTCAGTCTTTTCTCACATTGTTTTTTGAACTTATGTGGTCTGTTATAATCAATTATTTATCAATTGATGCTCATGAAAATAAGTAGAATAAAACTTGTTATCTCAAAACATGCAATAATCTCCGTTTGTTGATTTGTAATAGCTATTTTCTGCTGAAGAGGAAGAGACTGACCTTGCTGATAATTTTATTGTGAAAACATGCCAGAAGTTTATCCCTGTTACCGGTGACATATTGATCCTAATATTTTATTGACAAATCTCCTTTAAGATAAATATCAGGACCTTCTTACGTTTGCTGAACCTTGAACAGAGCTAATTTCAAAAGTTTTTCATTTATTTTATATATAAATGCCACTTGTACCTCTGAAACCTTTGTTACCTAAGGGCTTGTGTTTCTTATGTTCCATGTTTGTGATGTTCTGTCCTTTCATAAATGTTAATATCTGATCACCATGGATGAGCATTTGGTTAGAGGAATTGACAGTTTAACATTTCTGATGCTAATGTAAAATCTTGGTTAGTATCTCTTTGTAAATCCAGCTGTTGAAGGTGCTTGATCATGGATGTGCTTTTTCTATATACTTTTAACTTGAGTTTTATTTAAGATTTATGTCTTCTTAATGTTCTTTCCACCTGATTACAGTCTTAACTACTATTGCTACACAATCTTTCTGGCTTGCAAAAAGGCAAGGGCTACTAGGATTAACTTGTTCTGATGTAAAATTGGTGTGATAAACTGTTAACTAGTTTGAGTAGTATTTGAAATTCAAAAGTCATTATCGGGTTATTTGCCCATGGAAAAACCAAAATGAAGTAGATGGATGTATATCAACTTGCATTTCATCAACTCAACTAGTCAAGAAGTACATTACGACTGAAGTAAGTTGTTAAATATCTAATAACAAAAAGTTAGTTATACTAGCGGAGAATCTGGATTTCAACCTTGGTATTTAGTTATACTAGTAGGGAATCTGGATTTCAACCTTGGCGAAACTACGATTTCAGGCCATGAAACCTTTGCAATAACAATGCAATCTGCTACCAAATCATTTTCTATGACTATATCAAAGTGCAATGCAATACAATTTCCTTATTGAGTAAAGACGAAAGAGGTTGAATTCACTTTTTTTTGGTGTCTTTTCTTATTCTTACTTGGTGATGCTTTTATTCAAAATATAAATATCAGTTTGCTTTCATTTTACAGCTTATTACGATGGTGATCGATTTTTAATGCTTCAAGCTGGTGTTTGGAAGGCAAGTATTTGCCATGGTCACACCAAGAATCTCTCTTCTGTGTTTCTTATCTTTTTCTGCATTTTGATTTTAGGGGCAATTTATGGTACCTTGATGTTATTGATGGACTAGATTGATACGAAAATTTGTTTCCTACTAAATGTGACAAATTATGAAATATCATTTTGCTTGAGAATTGCTGTTAGCTTGATTGGTGATTCAAAATATGTACTCAGGCTACACCTTTGCTTCTCACTGTTGCAGTCATCGAACTCAGTGATATTGCATTTGCTGTACGTTTTCCTGTTTGGCTACCATATTTCACAACTTTACTTGCTTGCATTGTGTGAGATCTGTAATACATTTTTTCCATGTTGACAGGTTGATTCAATACCAGCAGTTTTTGGTGTGACACGGGATCCATTCATAGTTTTCTCTTCAAATCTTTTTGCTATTGCAGGTAGTTTTATGTCTTCTTTGCTGGCTCTGTATATAAAACACTGATGTTTAATGCTGATCCAGACATTATAGGTTTATGATTATATGATACGCCCTTCTGATATGGTGCTTGTATCAGCTTATTCCTTATTGCCTTTCAAGGAGTATTTCATAGTGAAAAGCAAGTGATGTTAAATAGTAGAAAACCATAATCATAACCATCTATCCTTTTCCCAACTATTTTAGGCTTAGCTTTATAAATTTCAGAAAGAAAAAAAAGGGAAAAAAAAACCAACTGATGTCATCCAAGAATAGATCAAGTTTAGTAGGTTGTTTAACAACAACAATAATAGTAGCAATGATTATTGATAATAATAATGATGAGCATGAAAGAGTTACAGTTTGGAACACTTTTTCATGATATAGATGGCTACTGCCAAGATTGGTTTAACTTAATTGCAGCATAAATAATTTGTATTCTTAGAGTGGACTTAAGGTTTCAGTTCCAAGCGATTTCAAAAAGGAAAGATTTAGTGTGTGCTTATATATGCTTCTGCCACCATGATTCATAGCATTATCTCATAGGGAAATGTTGAATGAAGGTGCGTGCATCTGACCTTGCCAAGCCCCAGCAGCAGCGGGTGCCTCATGCATTGGGATACTTTTTTTTTTCTTCTTTTTATAATAGGCTGTCAACCTGGAGTGGATGCTCTCACTTTTTTGGCATGCTGTTCCCATGATGAGCTCCCTATACGGAACTCTGTTTTCTGCAGGTTGGCCACAAAGTTACTAGGCACCACCATTCCAACAATATGATAAAAGGTGATATGCCATCCAATGCAGTGCTAGAGATACTTTCAGCCCATCAGCTATCCAATTAGCATATTTTACCTTATCAAATGTCCATCATTTAACATTTCCGGAGCTACAATTAACATGCAACAAGTGGATGAGAACCTTGACTTTGTGCCCTTGGTTAAGCCTCTTTTGGGTCCACAATCATGATCAAATTGGAAAAACAAACCTTTTTCAACTTAAGTAAAATTCTAATACATCCCTTCAACCACAAGATTCACATTACCAAAAAATTACTGACTGCAATTTCCTATTAACATTGCTCTAGGTTGCTCAAAGGGGCTTTTACCTTATCCACTTAACTCCTTTCTTCAAGTTAATAAATCTATCATTCAAATAAATATGATGACATAAGGGGGGGCCTTTCATGTGTTAAAACTTTTCCTAGCAGTATCTATTCATTTCATATGAGAAGATTAACAGGGGAAGTGGTGGTGGTTGGGAAGAGGGGGGGCTGGGGGAAAGGATGCTCAAGATTTTGTCATAAAATCATTTTTGGAGTAAAATATCTAATTAACTAGATCTGATGATTTTCGACAAACCAAAATGCATCTGTGCAAGGTATATATGGATTTGCAAAAGCCATGGGGTAATGTTTGGTATTTCGTATTTTTTATGAGGGGTTTATGGAAGAGATCCATAATTTTTATCTTCAGAAGAATGATATGAATTGAGATATTACATGGTAAGACTGTACTTGCTTTTAGCAAAAGCTTTTGATTGACTGTGATCACATAATAATTGCTTGTGTAGGTTTGAGGTCACTGTATGTACTTGTTTCTGAAAGTATGTCGGAGTTAGAGTATTTACAGGTAAGGCATTGGTTTGCTCTCATCATTTTCCTATTCATTCATTTCTGGAAGTACTGTTTTTATTCCATGGTAATTTCTAGGTTTAATGAAATATGACATGCTTCAATTGACCTTCATTTAAGTTTTTGAGAGAATTGGCCTTCACTTATCATGAATGTGGATGATAATATTGCAGCTTGTTGTGGTGGAACCTTCTTAGTAAATTATCTTCTAGCCTAACCACTTGGACCAACTACTTGCAGTTCTTTAGTAAATCTCATCAATGTATCATAATGCATTGAATGGAAAGGAGTTACAAGATGTTATGATGAGAATCTCTGCCATAAACTTGACTGTTTTAAATAGCAATAATGCCATCTTTTTTGGCAAATTTATTCAAAATGATGTTCTATTTATACAAAGAAGAGGAAGAGCTTAGTAAATCTTAGATATCATATATCAGTAGGCCTTATCCCATCAAATATATAGGAGAAGCAAGCAACTAAGGAATTACACTGAAGTTTCTCTTTTTGCTACTAATACCTATTTCCAACATGATCTTAAAGGTAGCAATGATATGTATTGCCTTGGCTACATGTAACAAAGTCCTATCAAGATGTTAACTGGCCAGTTGGTTATTGCTGATATATCCACCTCGTTTTCCATGTGCATACTCCTTTACGTCTTTTGAACCATCATAAATTCAGTATCCTGGAACCATTTGGATATAGGCTCAGATTTCAGAAATGGAGAGAATTTGTGAGAAGTTAAGAAAGAATACAGGCAATAGTAGAAATTGAAAAATTGTTGATGTATTACATTTTTTGTCTATGTAAAATCAAGCATCTGAGGCTAGAATAACAAGCAATGACTTCTTGTGAAAATCTGACTGCATCCTTAATGATGTTGATTACTTTTACCTTCATTTTTGTTTAGAAAATGTTACTATTTTCTTCTTTGATGAATGAAATGCTTTATAATGTTATTCACATAGTCAAGTGTTTTTATATCAGGTGGATTTTAAATGCTCCTCATTCTATGGTAACCAAGATAGTTTTTGCAATGAGCAATGTTCTGTCTTTGTCGGAATTTTCATTGAATAAGCTTATATATAGCATTTGTTTGAGGATTATTGGATGTGCTCTTGTGACTATGATGGCTAACATTATATGACGCTCCATGGTTTACAATAACTATAGTCAGTAGCGTTTTTATATGTGGTGGATTTTGAATGCTCCCAATTCTAGAGCAACCAAGATATTTTGATATGATCTATGGTCCGGATTTGGTGGAATCCTTTCATTGAATTAGCTTATATGTAGCATTTGTTTGAGGATTGCTTTACGTGGTTCTGTGGCTATGATGGTTAAAATTACATGATGCTCCATGATCTTGATTTACAATAACTATATGCTTAGTAGTGTTTTTATATGCAGTGGATTTTGAATGCTCCTAGTTGTAGAGTAACCAAGACCTTTTAATACCACAATGAGCTATAGTCCACTTATGTCGGAATCCTTTCATTGAATAAGCTTATACATAGCATTTGTTTGAGGATTGTTTGCTGGTTAAAATTATGTGACACTCTGTTGTATTGGTTCACAATTACCATATGCTGATTGTTGTGAAAAACTCCCTCCTCTTTTGCAGCCTGCCATAGGTATTGTTCTAGGCTTCATAGGGACAAAGATGATATCTGATTTCTTTGGTGAGCTAGACATGCCCCATCTCTCTCTCTCTCTGTCTCTCTCTCTCTCTGTTCTTCGCTTGAACATTTGATATTTTATTCTATTTTATTTTTCATATATCATTTTGCTTGAACATGATTCCCTGCTTTGCCTTGTACGACTAACTTGGAATCGCTTGCCACAGGTTACCATGTACCAACTGAGGTTTCCCTGGGGTTTGTTGCCACAAGTCTCAGCGCTGGAGTGTTCTTGAGCCTAGTGAAAAAATCTGACTGATGGATCTAAAGAAAGGAAATTTAATAAAGGAGCTGAAGTAGCGAGCATTGTAGTAATGCAGCGGAGGAACACAAGTAGCTTATGAACCTGCCCTTGGGCATTCAGTATTGTTCCTTCTTTGGACGACCCACTGACATAGAACAAACAATATATGACAGCCTCATCAAGAAGCAGTGCTGTGCGTTTCTTATATTCTTGCATTTTATATTGTGTACTATTATTTATATCTCAGACAAGCTCTAATTTATGAACTAGCAAGCACAGTTCCATTAACCAGCAAACATGGTTTTGTTATGATGATGGGTTTCTGCAACTCTTTTTTGTGGTTACTAGTATCATCCATGGAAATTTTGATAGCAAATTCCTGGAGTTTAAAGGGACACGTATTTTGTTAGAGTTTGTGTTCGAATTCAAAGTTTAAAAAGAATATATATTTTCAGTAGAACTCTAATCTTAGTTCTTATATATATTATAATGTATATTCTTTCTCTATATAAACACAAGTTGTTTTGACTTTTAGAACATTCTAAGTAACGCAGAGCAGTTTTAAAAGTTCAAGAGAGGGTATCGTTGAGTGCAAATGAATCTAAAGATCATTGTGATTCTAAAGTTTTAATAGGGAACGATTTCTATAATCTTTAGATATTTTTTATAGTAAAATATTTTTCTTTTTTTTCATCTATGTAGACGAGTGGATCAAATCATGTGAACTTTTATATGTTTGCTTTCTCATTCGATTTTATACCTTTATCTTCTTCGTTTGACTTTGTTATATTGAGTTGTATCATCGAATTTTTTTTACAAGGCTTTTATTAAACATACACTAATGGTAATTTTTCTAATATATTTCCTCTTTCTACCTTTGGTCGAGTGGCGTAAGATATTGAACGCCACGTGATGGAGCTATAATGAGCTCGAATCCTGAATCCCGGTTTATCTCTTATTGATATGATAATTTGATTATTTGGCACACAAAATATTAATTTTAAATTTTAAGAATCAAATCACAAATTCTCGGCCAATATCAACAACTGCTCTTAACCTCCCTTTGCTTGTAAAACAATTACTTTTATCGAAAGGAAAGAGTAATCTATGATACTACGAAAGCTCAGCCTGAAGACGGTATTGTTATCATTAATAATATTATCAGTTGTTGCCACGTATCTTCCATTTGATGCTTCAAGAAGAGTGCAGGATAATTGGAATGGCTCTGTAACTCTGTTGTTGCCATGCTGTCTATGCTTTGATTAATTTAAAAAGATGTTATTGGTTAAAAAACTAACCTTCATGCGATATCTATTGTAGATGGTTTGTAATGCGATATCTATTGTAGATGGTTTGTAATGGATCCTCCAAAAGAAGATACAAAGTCATAGCAATAGTAGCCGTAGACTTATAATATAATATAATATTGTTTATATTATATATTTTTTAAGTTATACAAAAGTTTAAAGAAAAAAATATCTATAAATAAATAATAAATGCATATAATAACAGAAACAAAGAATACATATCGGATTAGAGAAATAAGAAAATTAAACATTTTATTGAATGATAACTTATGATGTGGCTGATCCAATATCGTTAGAGAACCGTGAAGGAAGCTGATAGAGCCCCGCTTCGACCTCCAAGGCCCACCTTGACCTACTGGTCCATCAACATCCTACCCCAAGACCCCTTTCAGGCTCGGCCACATATGAACAGTGCCGGGGGTCGGCCATGTATGAACAGTGCCAGGGGTCGGCCATGTATGAACAGTGCCGGGGGTCGGCCACATATGAACAGTGCCAGGGGTCGGCCATGTATGAACAGTGCCGAGGGTCGGCCACATATGAACAGTGCCGGGGGTCGGCCACATATGAACAGTGCCGGGGGTCGGCCATGTATGAACAGTGTCGGGGGTCGGCCATGTATGAACAGTGCCAGGGGTCGGCCATGTATGAACAGTGCCGGGGGTCGGCCATGTATGAACAGTGCCGGGGGTTGGCACCAAAGCCGGGGGTCGGCCATGTATGAACAGTGCCTGCGATCGGCCATGTATGAACAGTGCCATGTGAACAGTGCCATGTGAACATTGCCATGCAAGTGAACAGTGCCATGCAAGCGAACGGGCTTCAACTCCAAACTGCATCTTCTGTCCCAATGGCTGCACTTTGGGGCCCATACGCCTAACTTTATCACTCATCGTTGTCTGCACGGGAATGCAAAAAAAAGATGACGTAGGGGACACGTCTGGCAAGCGCCGTAGCGGTTAGCCATGCTCTGACTAGTGACAGCACCCCATGCTTCACGGACATCAGTTCCGACACTTCACCCATCAAAGTCATCATTATGGAGCCTCAACCACTCAAGCCAGACAAACTCTTAAGCGTCTATAAAATGGGTAAGAGGGACCTCTGACCAGGTAACACACTCATAACACTCCTAAACGCTCATACAGAGAGAGCTCCTCTCTGGGCCTCTCTCTCTCTTTTTCTCTTTCGAGCTTCCTCAAGCTCACGGCTGATGCCCAGACCACTGACTTGAGCGTCGGAGGGTCCGCTGGGGCCCCCTCCGGTCCCCGGGACTTGCTTGCAGGCGCGAGGAGCTCACTGGAGGAGACGACCGCACGCTCGAGGCCGGTGATTTGGCGTCATCAGATTGGCGCGCCAGGTGGGGGGGATCAACGATGCTAGTTTGCAGATCCTCATCTCTTTTTATCAAAACGGTGGATCGTGAAGATGGTGGATTGTGAAGATTTCACCAGTTAAGCTGGGGGGCACCTTCAACGAGCTGAGCAGCAGGAGGCCAGTCTTTCGTTCCATCATCACCACTATCTCAGACCATTCAAACAGAACATGTTGCCACTCATTCTACAAATCCAAACATTGACGGTGGCTGTCCAAAAGCTCTAGAAGACACATCTTATGACCACGCAACAGCGAGCAAAAGCTTCTACTCGCCCTTTGGTCACTGCCCAGGCCGGCCATCCTTCATCCCGCTGGGAATCTCCCCAGCAAAAGGTCCAACGTCATCAAGCCCATCAGCGACTTAAATCTCAAAGAGCCACCACTCGCCGCACAAGCAGCCCTCTCTCCTATGGACAGCGACGCAGAGGAAGGTCTGGCCATGGCTCCGGTTCCCAACTCTGTCCCGAGGCATCGGCTCTTCTCCAGACCCGGCGCTAGCGCCTCGGCTTCAGATCCAGCCCCAGAGGCTCCCGTTTTCATGCTCCTGGCACCACATCCCCGAGCGCCAGGCAAGCTCTTCTTCCTCTCTGCCACATCCTAGGTCCGAGTGAAAGCTCCCAAAGCAGCATCGTCCAAATGCATTACATGCACCTATGCACGTGATGAGACTTCATAGGAGAGAGAAGGACCATGGAAGCTGGAGGGCTCCTTACTTGAATCAATGTCGAGGCTACCCAAATCCTATAACTCCTAGCAACATCATCTCCTAACCGTCCAACTTCAGCGGACTCTCCCAACCGCTCATCTCCAACGGCCGTTGGCTGCTCGGGCTTCCCTCGGCGACCTCTAGCTCCCGAGTTCGACACCGACTCTTGTCCGTGGCTCTGCTCCAGCGTCCCCGGCTCTGGATCCCATCTCTCTCTTCACTGCACTCCAAAGATGGGTCCCCAGCTTCATTTCGGAAAGGAGCTGGTCATCAACCGACTCTAGGCGCCGTCCCAACTTGATTCCCTGGGGGGCAGACCACCAGCGGGCGGAAATGCTCAAGTCCACATAGGGAAAACAGGGGGAAGACCAACCTTATATCAGCCTTCAAGACCAACCTCGTGTTGGTGTTTCGGAAGCCCGATGTATCATCAGCACCAAAGCCCTGGGCCAGCCAGGCATGAAGCCCAGTGTACTACTGGCAGAGCGGTGTACCACCGGCTCTCAGCAACAAAAGCCCGACCCCGGTCGGCACCAAAGCCCTGGGCCAGCCAGGCATGAAGCCCAGTGTACCATTGGCAAAGCGGTGTACCACCGGCTCTCAGCAACAAAAGCCCGACCCCGATCGGCACCAAAGCCCTGGGCCAGCCAGGCATGAAGCCCAGTGTACCACTGGCAGAGCGGTGTACCACCGGCTCTCAGCAACAAAAGCCCGACCCCGGTCGGCACCAAAGCCCTGGGCCAGCCAGGCATGAAGCCCAGTGTACCACTGGCAGAGCGGTGTACCACCGGCTCTCAGCAACAAAAGCCCGACCCCGGTCGGCACCAAAGCCCTGGGCCAGCCAGGCATGAAGCATAGTGTACCACTAGCAGAGCGGTGTACCACCGGCTCTCAGCAACAAAAGCCCAACCCCGGTCGGCACCAAAGCCCTGGGCCAGCCAGGCATGAAGCCCAGTGTACCACTGGCAGAGCGGTGTACCATCGGCTCTCAGCAACAAAAGCCCGACCCCGGTCGGCACCAAAGCCCTGGGCTAGCCAGGCATGAAGCCCAGTGTACCACTGGCAGAGCGGTGTACCACCGGCTCTCAGCAACAAAAGCTTGACCCCGGTCGGCACCAAAGCCCTGGGCCAGCCAGGCATGAAGCCCAGTGTACCACTGGCAGAGCGGTGTACCACCGGCTCTCAGCAACAAAAGCCCAACCCCGGTCGGCACCAAAGCCCTGGGCCAGCCAGGCATGAAGCCCAGTGTACCACTGGCAGAGCGGTGTACCACCGGCTCTCAGCAACAAAAGCCCGACCCCGGTCGGCACCAAAGCCCTGGGCCAGCCAGGCATGAAGCCCAGTGTACCACTGGCAGAGCGGTGTACCACCGGCTCTCAGCAACAAAAGCCCGACCCCGGTCGGCACCAAAGCCCTGGGCCAGCCAGGCATGAAGCCCAGTGTACCACTGGCAGAGCGGTGTACCACCGGCTCTCAGCAGCAAAAGCCCGACCTCGGTCGGCACCAAAGCCCTGGGCCAGCCAGGCATGAAGCCCAGTGTACCACTGGCAGAGCGGTGTACCACCGGCTCTCAGCAACAAAAGCCCGACCCCGGTCGGCACCAAAGCCCTGGGCCAGCCAGGCATGAAGCACAGTGTACCACTGGCAGAGCGGTGTACCACTGGCTCTCAGCAACAAAAGCCCGACCCCAGTCGGCACCAAAGCCCTGGGCCAGCCAGGCATGAAGCCCAGTGTACCACTGGCAGAGCGGTGTACCACGGCTCTCAGCAACAAAAGCCCGACCCCGGTCAGCACCAAGCCCTGGGCCAGCCAGGCATGAAGCCCAGTGTACCACTGGCAGAGCGGTGTACCACCGGCTCTCAGCAACAAAAGCCCGACCCCTGTTGGCACCAAAGCCCTGGGCCAGCCAGGCATGAAGCCCAGTGTACCACTGGCAGAGCGGTGTACCACCGGCTCTCAGCAACAAAAGCCCGACCCCGGTCGGCACCAAAGCCCTGGGCCAGCCAGGCATGAAGCCCAGTGTACCACTGGCAGAGCGGTGTACCACCGGCTCTCAGCAACAAAAGCCCGACCCCGGTCGGCACCAAAGCCCTGGACCAGCCAGGCATGAAGCCCAGTGTACCACTGGCAGAGCGGTGTACCACCGGCTCTCAGCAGCAAAAGCCCGACCTCGGTCGGCACCAAAGCCCTGGGCTAGCCAGGCATGAAGCCCAGTGTACCACTGGCAGAGCGGTGTACCACCGGCTCTCAGCAACAAAAGCCCGACCCCGGTCGGCACCAAAGCCCTGGGCCAGCCAGGCATGAAGCCCAGTGTACCACTAGCAGAGCGGTGTACCATCAGCTCTCAGCAGCAAAAGCCCGACCCCGGTCGGCACCAAAGCCCTGGGCCAGCCAGGCATGAAGCTCAGTGTAACATCCTGAAAACCTTGTAATCTATGGCAATTTCAGTTAAAATGAAAGTCAGAAAGTTTTCTTGATATATGGGTGTGTTGGCCTTTTGATAAATGTAAAGAGAAGAAATTTTTGGAGTAAATAAGTATATTTCTAAATGTTAATGAGTCTGATTTGAGAAATTGAGAGACTTAAGTTTAATGGGTTTAAATCACAAGAAAAATCAAGTTTAGTTTGAGTTTTATCCTAAAAATGACGTTTTTAGTGGTTGGAGTCGACTCCACTCTGATAGGAGTCGACTCCGGCACGTTTTTAAACTTTCGGCACGCTTAGGAGTCGACCCCTACAGTGCTGGAGTCGACTCCTACCTTTCAGGAGTCGACTCTACTTTTCTGGAGTCGACCCCTACTTCTGCTCGAGCCGACTCGCAATCTGTTCGAGCCGACTCCGCGACGGCAGGTTTTTCTGAGTTAAATCTTGAGAAATTCATATTTAATCCGTTTCAAGTCCGATTTGGATGCCGTTTGAACCGTTGGATTTCTAAAATCGAGTTCTTCAAGATGGTAAAGTCTTTTCTTAGAAATGTTACATAAAAGTATAGATTTAAGCGAAAAAGGATGATCTGGGCTATAAATCTATTAAAAAAATGCTATATCAGGGGCAAAAGGGGAAAAGGCTCCGATGTCAATTGCAAATTGTGTTAAGGGCAACTTAGGAAAGAAAATATAAGGGCAAAATAGCATGGTTATAAGTGAGCCACGTGTTTTCCAAAAAGTGTGTGTTAAGAGTGTGTGAGGGTAAAAGGGAGATTTGGCATGCCTTAACCCTTAAGTTTCCTATGACTTGGTCCCCAAGTCATTAGAGAAAAAGGGGAACGTGGGTTCAGCCAGAGAAAAGAAAGAAAGAAAGAAAGAAAGAAAGAAGAGGAGAAAAGAGAGGAAAAGGAAGAAGAAGAAGAAGAAAAAGGAGGAAGAAAGAGAAAGGGAAAGGGAAGCTTGGGGTTTGTGCTCGACTCCAGGTAAGCTATAGCTTCCCTAGGTCTTGTATGACTTTAGATTTTCTTAGATTAGTGTATTTTGAGGTAATAGTAGAAGTAATCTTGAGTAGAGATTGGGTGGAAGAAAATAATGAGATATTAGAGGATAGATCATGTATGCATGCACGGTTCGTGGGAAAACCTCGTGTGGAGGTAATCCTAATAGCTATTGTATCTGTATGTTGACGTAGGTCAAGAGGGTTATTCCAGGGAGCCAAAATACCAGAGTTGAGTACCAGTTGTACCAGTCGAGGAGTAACCTACTAAGGTGAGTGGATTTCTCATCTAGCAATGAGAGGTTAATTTGAGCTAGTATAATGAGATTTATACCTAGTTATGGTATGTTATGTTGAGTATTATGTATGTTTTAAATATGAGAAATGAGAACCTAGTATATGATAATCTGATAAATGAGTTTTGAGCATAAACACATAAGCATGAGTTTCGATGAGGGAATTTTTAATGTATACATGGCATATTTGCATGATAAAGCTTTACAAATGATGTATGAGTCATACTGAGCATCAGGCAGCTAGGGGGCTGATCACCCTTTAGACTGTACTGTAGCATGAGCATTGCACACTACTATCGAGCCGGCACCTCCTTGCGAACAGATCGTACGATGAACCCCAGAATCAGGGGTGAGTGCATGCCTAACCAGGCCAGTGGGGCTGGTTGTGAGCAGCCCGTGGGGGCATGAATCATAGCTCAGTGGAGCTGATTACTATATATAGCCCGTGGGGGCAGAGAGAAAACCCGAGGTTCCAGGGTTAAGGAACAAAGCACTTTGCCAGGTGAACCGCACGGGTAAGGGGTGCTATTTGTGCGGGGATCCTGTTGCTAGTCACGCACCCGATGAGAGTACACCTACAGAAGGGCGACTGTAGGGTGGTACCTCAGAGGCATTACACACACAGCCCAGCATCATGAGATCTAAAAGCATATGTTGTGATATAAAAAGGGCCAATGGGCCAAATAGTTATCCCGAGAGGGAGATCTTACTTGAGATGCCAGTGGGCAAGCAGATCCTGATGGGAGTCTGGGTTGTAGATAAAGAATGCATATCTTCATATTGTAATGCATGAAGTTTTATTTTAATGAGTTATCTTTCAGTGAAGAGTTATTATAGAGTATTCCAGTACTGATATGTTATTTGAAGAATAAGCATTTTATTTTATCTGATATCATGTTAAAAATGTACTTTGAGTTGTACAAGTTAAATAGTTTCAGCATACGATTGAAATTAAGAGGTAATGGTTCTCTATTTCTCCATAGTTAGATGGTTATCCAGTCACTGGGACTTAGGTCTCATCCCTCTATGATTTAAATGTTCTTTCAGATCAGTGAGTATTTCTGCCAGGATCACAAGATAAGCAGGACAGGACCCTTAGCTGGTGAAGCTTGCTTGGATGCAAGAGTGTTTAAATGCTAGCCTTGTATATTGAGAGAGGGTGGTTTGATAATTGTATTTTGTATATGTGTATGTGTACAGTGGGATGTAATGATGTTTTAGACCTTTTTGGATATGAATACGAGACTTATGTTTTGGAGAAGATTATGAGTATGATGTGTGCACTTAGGATTTTAATGTCGAATGTGAATGTGATCTTGTAAACTGCCTGAGGAATGTCATGAAAAATATTATCTGAGCAGGTTGATGCTTAATGTTGATTGGGTGATTTGTGTATATAATTGAGATGAAAGTGAAAAGTTTTTAACAGGATGTGTTTTCGTGTGTCTGCCACTTATGATAATTAGTTGGGGTTCTCTAGCTCTTTATGGAGCGCTACATAAAGACTAGTAAAACTCTATCCGATTACCACAAGTGTGCAGGTGTGCTGTCGGTGGCCCCAGAGAGGAGGGGGAGCTGACAAGTTTTGGTATCAGAGCCCTAGGTTATTAGGTCCTAGGGGAATAAGTATGAGTATGAGTCTAGGATGATTGAATGTTTTATGATTATAGCTATTGAATGATGAAACTGATGTAATGAATAATGTCTTGTAGGACGATTACTACAAAGGCATCTAGAGAGACAGAGCAATCTTCAGGCAGGGATAGAAGCAAAGGTCAAAGTAGATTCAGAAGGTCAGTTAGAAGAAGTCAAATTGATAGAATGGCTTCTAGTGATTCCACCGAGCCAGTATCTAAGGAGGCTAGAGTGGGGGCATCTCCAGAGCAGATGCCAGAGTCTTCTTCACAGTCTATTACCCCTGTGCCAGTAGACCCATCTCGAGTACAGACTCAGGGGCCTAGTATGTCAGAGTTGGTAGGCATGATTACTCAGGCTGTGGTAGCAGCTGTGGGTGCTAGTTCTAGCCTTCCATCTAAAAATACTGAGGTTGTGAGGAATGTGGAAAGAGCCAGAAAGTTAGGGGCTCTGGAGTTCCAGGGAACTACTGATCCTATTCAGGCCGGGGCATGGCTGCAGAGGATCGAGAGAGTATTTGATGTGATGGGATGCTCTGAGGAGCAGAGGCTGAGTATTGCCACCTTTTTACTGGAGGGTAGAGCCCAGAGTTGGTGGAGATCTATTCAGGGCAGGCAGCCCCAGGGAGTGGAGTTGACATGGGAAAATTTAGAAGAGAATTTCATCAGCAATATTATTCTGAATTTATAGGGATCAGAAGAGGAGGGATTTCCTTTGTCTAACTCAGGGGAGGATGTCTGTGGCAGATTATGAAGCCACTTTTGTGGAGTTATCTCAGTTTGCTAGGGCCTTGGTGGCTGATGAGAGGGAGAGATGTCGACTATTCCAGGATGGGTTGAACCTCCCTATTAAGCCAAGACCTGTATGCAGACCTACAATAATTACTCTGAGTTGGTGCAGGGAGCACTCAAAGCTGAGGAGATTGAAAAAGAATATATGAGTAGGAGGCAGGATAGAATGAAAAGAAGTGCTCCTAGTCATTCTTCTGCTCCGGGAGGGACTCAGCCATTCAAGAAACCCCAGAGGACTGGACAGTTTTATTCTGGGTTTAGAGCCCCTGGTGATGTGGGCAGAGGATCCGTATCTGTGTCAGCATCTAGCCCAGTTCAAAGAAAGCCTTATGTGGGTGTGCCTCAGGTTGCCTCCAGCAGGGTGTCTGGTGATGTAGGGGAGCAGGGTCGTCCTTCTGGTGGAGGGAGAAATATACCCCCATGTAATGTATGTGGAAAACTTCATTTGGGAGAATGTAGGAGGGGCAATAAGGGATGTTATATTTGTGGTGATCTAGGTCACCTGAAGAGAGATTGCCCTAGGAGAGGGCAGCAGGCTGGTGGGCTTCCTCAGGGGCCAGTAATGCCAAGGGGACAGCCTAGTAGGAGAGGTGATGGTAGTGTAGTGGCTTCAGCCAGTCAGGTGGGGCCTAATGTTAATCAGCCAGGAGGGTCATCCAGTATTCCGAGAGCCGAGGCCAGAGTGTTTGCCATGACCAGACAGGAGGCTCAGATTGATCCTGATGTGGTGACAGGTATGCTACCCATCGATAATCATGATGCTTATATTTTAATTGATTCTGGATCTACGCATTCATTTATCTCATGTGAGTTTGCTAAGCATCTAGTTAGAGATGTGGGCCAGTTGGGTAGTCAGTTGGTAGTATCTATGCCCGTAGGGAGGCCTTTTATAGCAGACCAAGTGTATAGAGGTTGTGATATTTCTGTGGGGAGTCAGAAATTAGCAGCAGATTTGATTCCTTTGAGGTTGAAAGAGTTTGATGCCATTTTGGGGATGGATTGGCTATCTGTGCATAGAGCCAGAGTAGATTGCTTAAGGAAGGAGGTGATGTTGCAAACTTCTGATGATAGAGAAGTCTGTTTTGTTGGTGATAGGAGGGGGTTACCCTCAGGAGTGATTTCGGCTCTGTCAGCCAATAGAATGCTAGCAAAGAGATGTGAAGCCTATTTAGCTTGTGCAGTGAGCCTAGAGGGCAATGGTTTAGAGCTGACGAATATCCCTGTGGTAAGGGATTTTTCAGATGTATTTCCTGAGGAGTTGCCAGGGTTACCTCCTGACAGAGGATTTGATTTCAGTATAGATCTAGCCCCAGATACCAGACCAATAGCCAGGGCACCTTATAGAATGGCTCCAGTTGAATTGAAAGAATTGAAAAGTCAGTTACAAGAATTATTGGATAAAGGGTTTATTAGACCCAGTATATCACCATGGGGTGCACCAGTGTTGTTTGTGAAGAAAAAGGATGGTACCTTGAGGTTGTGTATAGACTATAGACAGTTGAACAAGGTGACCATTAGAAACAATTATCCATTACCAAGGATCGATGATTTGTTTGATCAGCTGCAGGGGGCAGCAGTGTTTTCAAAGATTGACCTGAGATCTGGGTATCATCAATTGAGAATAAGAATGAGGATATATCTAAGACTGCTTTCAGGACCAGATATGGTCATTATGAGTTCTTGGTAATGCCATTTGGCTTGACAAATGCTCCAGCTGCTTTTATGGGCCTGATGAATCAAGTATTTCAAGAGTATCTAGATAAATTTGTGATAGTATTCATTGATGACATCTTGATTTATTCTAGAAGTAGTGAAGAGCATGAACAGCATCTGAGGACAGTTTTGCAGATATTAAGAGAAAAGCAATTATATGCAAAGTTTAGTAAAAGTGAATTTTGGCTGGATGAGGTAAAGTTCTTGGGACATGTAGTTTCAGCCAAAGGTATTATGGTAGATCCTCAAAAGATTGAAGCTATAGTAAATTGGGTATCACCTACCAATCAGACTGAGGTGAGGAGTTTCTTGGGGTTAGCAGGATATTATAGAAGATTTATAGAAAATTTCTCGATTTTGGCTTCTTCTATGACTAAGCTGCTTAGAAAGAATATCAAGTTTGATTGGTCAAATGAATGCCAGAAGAGTATGGATGAATTGAAAAGGAGATTAACCTCAGCCCCAATCCTAATACTACCTGATAGTGCCAGTGATTATGTGATCTATAGTGATGCCTCATTGAAGGGTTTGGGGTGTGTTTTAATGCAGAATGGGAAAGTAGTGGCTTATATATCTAGACAGTTGAGATCCCATGAAAAGAATTACCCCACCCATGATTTGGAGTTAGCTGCTGTTATATTTGCATTGAAGGTTTGGAGGCACTACTTGTATGGAAGAAGATGCCAGATATTTACTGATCATAAGAGCTTGAAATATATTCTGACCCAGAAGGAATTGAATTTAAGGCAGAGAAGATGGATTGAATTGATTAAAGACTATGATTGCACTATTGAGTATCACCCAGGGAAAGCTAATGTTGTGGCTGATGCCTTGAGTCGAAAGTCTATGGCCACATTGGCTTCTATCAGAACCGTACAGCTACCCTTGATGATTGAGTTAAGGAGGTTAGATGCAGAGCTAGCTGTAGAAGAGTCAGGAGCCTTGTTGGCTACTTCAGAGTGAGACCCCAAATGCTAGAAGAAATAAGAGAAGCTCAGTTGCTAGATCTACATTTACTTAAAGCCAGAATTTAATTCAGAGTGGGTCTCAGTCAGAGTTTTCTGTTAGAGGTGATGGAGTGTTATTATTCAAGGGCAGAGTTTGTGTGCCAGCTGTGGAATCAGTGAAAGATCAGATTTTAAGGGAAGCACATAGCTCAGCTTATTCAATGCATCCAGGTAGTACTAAGATGTATAGAACTATCAAACAGAATTACTGGTGGAATGGTATGAAAAAGGAGATAGCTGAGTATGTATCTAAGTGTTTGGTGTGTCAGCAGATTAAGGCTGAACATCAGTGTCCAGCTGGAAAGCTTCAGCCTCTGTTTGTGCCAGAGTGGAAGTGGGAGCATATAACTATGGATTTCGTTGTAGGACTCCCAAAGACCAGAAGGGGCAATGATGCTATATGGGTGATAGTTGATAGATTGACTAAGTCTGCTCATTTTCTGCCGATTAAGATTGTCTTTACCTTGGATAGATTAGCAGAATTATATGTGCATGAAATTGTGAGTAGGCATGGTGTGCCAGTATCGATAGTATCAGATAGAGATCCAAGGTTCACATCTCAATTTTGGGCAGAATTACAGAAAGCTTTGGGGACTAAATTGAGGTTCAGTACAGCATTTCATCCCCAAACCGATGGTCAGTCAGAAAGAACCATCCAGACACTGGAGGATATGCTGAGAGCTTGTGTCATGGAATTTTCTGGTAGCTGGGATGATCATCTACCTTTAGTAGAGTTTGCTTACAATAACAGCTACCATTCTAGCATTGATATGGCACCATATGAGGCCTTGTATGGGAGAAAATGTAGAACTCCAGTGTGTTGGGATGAGGAGGGAGAGAGAAGGCTGTTAGGCCCTGAGTTAGTGCAGCTTACAGCAGATCAAGTTAAAATTATAAGAGCTAAATTAAAGGCAGCCCAGGATAGACAGAAGAGCTATGCAGATAAAAAGCATAGAGAGGTAAAGTTTGAGGTTGGAGATAGAGTCTTTCTGAAGGTATCTCCTTGGCGAGGTATTATGAGATTTGGAAAGAAAGGCAAGTTGAGTCCCAGGTATATTGGACCCTATGAAATTCTGGAAAGAGTTGGGACACTAGCTTATAGATTGGCCTTACCTCCAGAGTTATCTCAGATTCATAATGTATTTCATGTATCAATGCTTAGGAGGTATGTGCCAGATTCCTCTCATGTGATTCAGTCTGAGACTATAGAGTTACAGGGGGATTTATCATTTGCAACAGAACCAGTGAAGATCTTGAGTAGGGAAATTAAGCAGCTCCGCAGTAAAAGAATTCCATTAGTTAAGGTGCAATGGTTAAATCATCAAAAAGAGGAGGCTACATGGGAGCGAGAGGATGAGATGAGATTTAAGTACCCCCACCTATTTGAAAATATATCTAGCTAAATTTCGAGGACGAAATTTCTTAAGAGGGGGAGAATTGTAACATCCTGAAAACCTTGTAATCTATGGCATTTTCAGTTAAAATGAAAGTCAGAAAGTTTTCTTGATATATGGGTGTGTTGGCCTTTTGATAAATGTAAAGAGAAGAAATTTTTGGAGTAAATAAGTATATTTCTAAATGTTAATGAGTCTGATTTGAGAAATTGAGAGACTTAAGTTTAATGGGTTTAAATCACAAGAAAAATCAAGTTTAGTTTGAGTTTTATCCTAAAAATGACGTTTTTAGTGGTTGGAGTCGACTCCACTCTGATAGGAGTCGACTCCGGCACGTTTTTAAACTTTCGGCACGCTTAGGAGTCGACCCCTACAGTGCTGGAGTCGACTCCTACCTTTCAGGAGTCGACTCCTACTTTTCTGGAGTCGACCCCTACTTCTGCTCGAGCCGACTCGCAATCTGTTCGAGCCGACTCCGCGACGGCAGGTTTTTCTGAGTTAAATCTTGAGAAATTCATATTTAATCCGTTTCAAGTCCGATTTGGATGCCGTTTGAACCGTTGGATTTCTAAAATCGAGTTCTTCAAGATGGTAAAGTCTTTTCTTAGAAATGTTACATAAAAGTATAGATTTAAGCGAAAAAGGATGATCTGGGCTATAAATCTATTAAAAAAATGCTATATCAGGGGCAAAAGGGGAAAAGGCTCCGATGTCAATTGCAAATTGTGTTAAGGGCAACTTAGGAAAGAAAATATAAGGGCAAAATAGCATGGTTATAAGTGAGCCACGTGTTTTCCAAAAAGTGTGTGTTAAGAGTGTGTGAGGGTAAAAGGGAGATTTGGCATGCCTTAACCCTTAAGTTTCCTATGACTTGGTCCCCAAGTCATTAGAGAAAAAGGGGAACGTGGGTTCAGCCAGAGAAAAGAAAGAAAGAAAGAAAGAAAGAAGAAGAGGAGAAAAGAGAGGAAAAGGAAGAAGAAGAAGAAGAAAAAGGAGGAAGAAAGAGAAAGGGAAAGGGAAGCTTGGGGTTTGTGCTCGACTCCAGGTAAGCTATAGCTTCCCTAGGTCTTGTATGACTTTAGATTTTCTTAGATTAGTGTATTTTGAGGTAATAGTAGAAGTAATCTTGAGTAGAGATTGGGTGGAAGAAAATAATGAGATATTAGAGGATAGATCATGTATGCATGCACGGTTCGTGGGAAAACCTCGTGTGGAGGTAATCCTAATAGCTATTGTATCTGTATGTTGACGTAGGTCAAGAGGGTTATTCCAGGGAGCCAAATACCAGAGTTGAGTACCAGTTGTACCAGTCGAGGAGTAACCTACTAAGGTGAGTGGATTTCTCATCTAGCAATGAGAGGTTAATTTGAGCTAGTATAATGAGATTTATACCTAGTTATGGTATGTTATGTTGAGTATTATGTATGTTTTAAATATGAGAAATGAGAACCTAGTATATGATAATCTGATAAATGAGTTTTGAGCATAACACATAAGCATGAGTTTCGATGAGGGAATTTTTAATGTATACATGGCATATTTGCATGATAAAGCTTTACAAATGATGTATGAGTCATACTGAGCATCAGGCAGCTAGGGGGCTGATCACCCTTTAGACTGTACTGTAGCATGAGCATTGCACACTACTATCGAGCCGGCACCTCCTTGCGAACAGATCGTACGATGAACCCCAGAATCAGGGGTGAGTGCATGCCTAACCAGGCCAGTGGGGCTGGTTGTGAGCAGCCCGTGGGGGCATGAATCATAGCTCAGTGGAGCTGATTACTATATATAGCCCGTGGGGGCAGAGAGAAAACCCGAGGTTCCAGGGTTAAGGAACAAAGCACTTTGCCAGGTGAACCGCACGGGTAAGGGGTGCTATTTGTGCGGGGATCCTGTTGCTAGTCACGCACCCGATGAGAGTACACCTACAGAAGGGCGACTGTAGGGTGGTACCTCAGAGGCATTACACACACAGCCCAGCATCATGAGATCTAAAAGCATATGTTGTGATATAAAAAGGGCCAATGGGCCAAATAGTTATCCCGAGAGGGAGATCTTACTTGAGATGCCAGTGGGCAAGCAGATCCTGATGGGAGTCTGGGTTGTAGATAAAGAATGCATATCTTCATATTGTAATGCATGAAGTTTTATTTTAATGAGTTATCTTTCAGTGAAGAGTTATTATAGAGTATTCCAGTACTGATATGTTATTTGAAGAATAAGCTACATTTTATTTTATCTGATATCATGTTAAAAATGTACTTTGAGTTGTACAAGTTAAATAGTTTCAGCATACGATTGAAATTAAGAGGTAATGGTTCTCTATTTCTCCATAGTTAGATGGTTATCCAGTCACTGGGACTTAGGTCTCATCCCTCTATGATTTAAATGTTCTTTCAGATCAGTGAGTATTTCTGCCAGGATCACAAGATAAGCAGGACAGGACCCTTAGCTGGTGAAGCTTGCTTGGATGCAAGAGTGTTTAAATGCTAGCCTTGTATATTGAGAGAGGGTGGTTTGATAATTGTATTTTGTATATGTGTATGTGTACAGTGGGATGTAATGATGTTTTAGACCTTTTTGGATATGAATACGAGACTTATGTTTTGGAGAAGATTATGAGTATGATGTGTGCACTTAGGATTTTAATGTCGAATGTGAATGTGATCTTGTAAACTGCCTGAGGAATGTCATGAAAAATATTATCTGAGCAGGTTGATGCTTAATGTTGATTGGGTGATTTGTGTATATAATTGAGATGAAAGTGAAAAGTTTTTAACAGGATGTGTTTTCGTGTGTCTGCCACTTATGATAATTAGTTGGGGTTCTCTAGCTCTTTATGGAGCGCTACATAAAGACTAGTAAAACTCTATCCGATTACCACAAGTGTGCAGGTGTGCTGTCGGTGGCCCTAGAGAGGAGGGGGAGCTGACACTCAGTGTACCACTGGCAGAGCGGTGTACCACCGGCTCTCAGCAACAAAAGCCCGACCCCGGTCGGCACCAAAGCCCTGGGCTAGCCAGGCATGAAGCCCGACACCCATCGGCACATGAAGCCCTGCACCAGCCAGGCATGAAGCCCGACACCAGTCGGCACATGAAGCCCTGCACCAACCAGGCATGAAGCCCGACACCCGTCGGCACATGAAGCCCTGCACCAGCCATGCATGAAGCCCGACACCAGTCGGCACATGAAGCCCTGCACCAACCAGGCATGAAGCCCGACGCCCGTCGGCACATGAAGCCCTGCACCAGCCAGGCATGAAGCCCGACACCAGTCGGCACATGAAGCCCTGCACCAACCAGGCATGAAGCCCGACGCCCGTCGGCGCATGAAGCCCTGCATCAGGCGAGGATCAGCCACTTGGGAGGTAGCGCCCCTTTCGCCTTGCTGGGGTAGGCCCGCTTCATCTCAGGGGCGAGGGGGCATCTGATGTGGCTGATCCAATGTCGTTAGAGAACCGTGAAGGAAGCTGATAGAGCCCCGCTTCGACCTCCAAGGCCCACCTTGACCTCCTGGTCCATCAACATCCTACCCCAAGACCCCTTTCAGGCTCGGCCACATATGAACAGTGCCGGGGGTCGGCCATGTATGAACAGTGCCGGGGGTCGGCCATGTATGAACAGTGCCAGGGGTCGGCCACATATGAACAGTGCCGGGGGTCGGCCACATATGAACAGTGCCAGGGGTCGGCCATGTATGAACAGTGCCGGGGGTCGGCCACATATGAACAGTGCCGGGGGTCGTCCATGTATGAACAGTGCCGGGGGTCGGCCATGTATGAACAGTGCCGAGGGTCGGCCATGTATGAACAATGCCGGGGGTCGGCCATGTATGAACAGTGCCAGGGGTCGGCCATGTATGAATAGTGCCGGGGGTCGGCTACATATGAACAGTGCCGGGGTCGGCCATGTATGAACAGTGCCTGGGGTCGGCCATGTATGAACAGTGCCATGTGAACAGTGTCATGTGAACAGTGCCATGCAAGTGAACAGTGCCATGCAAGCGAACGGGCTTCAACTCCAAACTGCATCTTCTGTCCCAATGGCTGCACTTTGGGGCCCATACGCCTAACTTTATCACTCATCGTTGTCCGCGCGGGAATGCAAAAAAAAAGATGACGTAGGGACACGTCTGGCAAGCGCCGTAGCGGTTAGCCATGCTCTGACTAGTGACAGCACCCCATGCTTCACGGACATCAGTTCCGACACTTCACCCATCAAAGTCATCATTATGGAGCCTCAACCACTCAAGCCAGACAAACTCTTAAGCGTCTATAAAATGGGTAAGAGGGACCTCTGACCAGGTAACACACTCATAACACTCCTAAACGCTCATACAGAGAGAGCTCCTCTCTGGGCCTCTCTCTCTCTTTTTCTCTTTCGAGCTTCCTCAAGCTCACGGCTGATGCCCAGACCACTGACTTGAGCGTCGGAGGGTCCCGCTGGGGCCCCCTTCGGCCCCCGGGACTTGCTTGCAGGCGCGAGGAGCTCACTGGAGGAGACGACCGCACGCTCGAGGCCGGTGATTTGGCATCATCAACTTATTTTATTTAGAAAATGCATACACCTTATAAATTTAATATGAATTTTCTGCCCATCAAAGCTTATAGGTTCATGAAAGTATAAACTTATTTTGACTTTAATTTTTTTTTTTATAAATTTTTATGTAATTTAAAAAAAATTATTATCATTTATAGATTATTTATAACCCCTGCAGCTAACTGCAAATATAATATTGCTTTAACATATGCAGATACATAAAATAATATTTTTAAGAAGCAAATATACTTTTTAACTATATGTACCTTTATATTATCAAATTTACAAATACTTTTCCTTCAAATTTTTTAGTATAATTAAAAATTATTATATACTTTTTGAATACCAAACATCTTGTGCATGGTATGAGTATGTAAGTTATTAATATAATAATAAGGGAACTGACATAGGGGCCTGGAAATTTGACGAAGCAAAGTAAAGGATGGTACTGGCATATTTTTATTCGAAAGTTTTTTAAGGGGGTAAAAATAGGATATTTTTGTTTGAAAGCTTTTAAAATGAGAAATGTAAGAATTTAGGAGGATCCTAGTTTAAATCTCTTAACAACAATAAATTTTAATTCTTAATTTAAAAAATTTGAGAGTGAAAAAAATAAAAGACTTTATTATTTTTGTTATGCTTTCAATTTTACTTACAAACATTATTAGCATCTATAAATAAATTATATAGCCATAAACTATTTATCTTCATTGTGTTTCTCTCTGTTCTTTTCAGACAAAATCTATATAGTTTTTTTTTACTCTTACTTTTTAATGGCTGCAAACTTTCATCGGGACGGTACTCCCGGGCTGCCCGTGTAGTTGAGGCCAGGAGCAGACGAGTGTCGGTCGCCTGGATCCGGTGCTAGAGCCGAGTTCGAAGATGAGGCCGCCTTGAAGGTAGGGGCCAAGTCTGGAGATGAGGCCGTCTTGGAGTCAGGCCCGCCTTGAAGCTGGGGCCAACTTGGAGCGGGGCCGCCTTGGAGCCAGGGTCGAGTCCGGATGCGATCATTGTAGTCCATGGGATCAACTGGCCCCATCAAAGGGGATTTCGACACTCTAGCTCATTCTTTCTTGAATACCCACTACTGTGTTTCAGACCATTTATTTGAGCGTTGGAGGGTCCTTGCCAGTGCAACCGATCCCCGAAAATTTTTTTGCAGGTTCCTAGCCTAGGACGGAGGTATTGGAAGACTTCACGACCCGTCCTCAGAGGAGACCTAGTTGACGAGCATTCCGAACGTTCCTAAAGAATGATTTGGCGACAACAAGCTTGACTCAATTCTGACAACTCTATCTTCAAAACTAACAACTACACGACGCTATAATTTTTAATATTTTCACGGCTATAGCACATAACACATGAGTGCTACGGTCAGAGAGAACGTCTTATGCCAAGATGGGACAGTGACTGGATGCCCCGCAGGAATAGTAATGTCAAGGCCTCGGCAGCATAGCGCACGGCAAGGGTGTGCATGGGCCGGGCCGGGTGCATGGACGGGCAGGCAAGATTTGTGGCAGGACCAGGCCGCAATCCTGCTCAGTTTTGTTGAGCCCTCGGGGTGGCAGAGGGCTTGAGGCCCCAGTAGCTTATTGAATGATACGGCCCTAGCATCACTGCACGTGGCAGGGGCGCACGCAGGTTGGGATCGAGCACATGGATCACAACCATCGGATCATCTCCGATTAGATTGATCGCAACTGTCTGATCGATCATCGCCGATCGGGATCATGGCTTGGATCGATCGCAACCATCAAATCGTCTCCGATCGGATTGATCGCAATGGTCCGATCGATCATCGTCGATCGGGATCATGGTTTGGATCGATCGCAACCGTCGGATCATCGCCGATCAGATGGATCGCAACCGTCGGATCGATCATCGCCGATCGGAATCATGGCTTGGATCGATCGCAACCATTGGATCATCTTCGATCAGATTGATCGCAACTGTCCGATCGATCATCGCCGATTAGGATCATGGTTTGGATCGATCGCAACCGTCGGATCGTCTCCGATCGGATCGATCGCAACTGTCCGATCGATCATGTCGATCGGATCATGGCTTGGATCGATCGCAACCATCGGATCATTGCCGATCGGATGGATCACAACCGTCGTAACGATCATCGCCGATCGGAATCATGGCTTGGATCGATCGCAACCATCGGATCATCTCCGATCGGATTGATCGCAACGGTCCGATCGATCATCGTCGATCGGGATCATGGCTTGGATCAATCGCAACCGTCGGATCATCGCCGATCGGATGGATCGCAACTGTCGGATCGATCATCCCCGATCAGGATCATGGTTTGGATCAATCACAACCGTCGGATCGTCTCTGATCGGATCGATCGCAACGGTCCGATCGATCATCACCGATCGAAATCATGGCTTGGATCGATCGCAACTGTTGGATCATCGCCGATCGGATGGATCGCAACCGTCGTATCGATCATCGCCGATCAGGATCGTGGCTTGGATCGATCGTAACCATCGGATCATCACCGATCAGATGGATCACAACCGTTGGATCGATCATCGCCGATCGGGATCATGGCTTGGATCGATCGCAACCATCGGATCGTTTCCGATCAGATTGATTTAAAATCAAAATGGTACAGAAGGGAGGGGGCTAGGCCTGACCTCCAAAACAAAATACAATAAGTAAGGAGAAAAAAATAGAAAGATCGCAACCGTCGGATCATCGCCGATCGGATGGATCGTAACTATCGGATCGATCATCCCCGATCAGGATCATGGCTTGGATCGATCGCAACCGTCGGATCATCTTCGATCGGATTGATCGCAACGGTCCGATCGATCATCGTCGATCGGGATCATGGCTTGGATCGATCGCAACCGTCGGATCATCGCCAATCGGATGGATCGCAACTGTCGGATCGATCATCCCCGATCAGGATCATGGTTTGGATCGATCGCAACGGTCCAATCGATCGTCACCGATCGGGATCATGGCTTGGATCGATGCAACCGTCAGATCATCGCCGATCGGATGGATCACAACCGTCGGATCGATCATCGCTGATCAGAATCATGTCTTGGATCGATCGTAACCATCGGATCATCTCCGATTAGATTGATCGCAACTGTCCGATCGATCATTGCCGATCGAGATTATGGCTTGGATCGATCGCAACCGTTGGATCATCTCTGATCGGATGGATCGCAACTGTTGGATTGATCATCGCCGATCGGGATCATGGCTTGGATCGATCGCAACCATCGGATCGTCTCTGATCGGATTGATCGCAACGGTCCGATCGATCATCGTCGATCGGGATCATGGCTTGGATCGATCGCAACCGTCGGATCATCGCCGATCGGATGGATTGCAACTATCGGATCGATCATCCCCGATCGGGATATTGGCTTGGATTGATCGCAACCGTCGGATCGTTTCCGATCGGATAGATCGCAACCGTCGGATCGATCATCGCCGATCAGGATCATGGCATGGATCGATCGCAATCGTCGGATCGTCTCCGATCGGATCGATCGCAATCGTTGGATCTATCATCGCTGATCGGGATCATGGCTTTGATCAGCTGGCTGGTGCCTAGGCACCAGCTAGTGCCTAGGTGCACGCCTATGCACCAGCCGTGCCATGGCACGGCCCGTGGCCCATTTCTTGATGGGTCACGGGCCGTGCCGAATTTAAATTTTTTTTACCGGGCCGTGCCAGTCATGGCACGGCAATTTTCCTGGCACGATGGGCCTGGGCCGTGCCGTGCCAGGCACGGCCCAGCGCCCATGCATAGCCTGATCAGTGGAGATCGGGACGTGCGGAGGCATTCGAGCGAGCAGAGGCTTTCGGGTGGGCGGCCATCCAGTCGAGGTTAGCTAAGCAGCCCGGTGCATAGCCGAGTAGGAGCCTTGGCACACACGGGTCTAGGCCAGGTGGGCTTGGACGCGGACGAGACTAGGTCGGTACACATAGAAGGTGTGCGGCGTGCGCAGAAGGCATGCACGGGTGCAAGGTGCCAAGGTCAGTTTTGTGTTTTGAGTGAGGTTGGGGCAGGCACATTTAGAGCTCATTGTAAGGAACAGAGAGGAGTGTTTGGCCTACTAGCAACCTCATTGTATCCAGAGTACTTAGTGAAAAAGTCTTTGGTTGGGAAGGTATTGCTTCCCGTATATCTATGTGTTTGTGGGGACTTGTCTTTGGGGTTTTTTATTTTATCTTTGTCAGGTTTAGGCTGGTTAAGGGAGAGAACTCTTAACGCCATCACCGGTAGACGTAAGGACTTGGTACACAAAGGAGTGCTTGTGCGTGCCATTTTGAGGCCCGGTGATAGTAATGTCACCCTGCTAGGTATAGGTTAATTTTTTTTGTCCTCGAAAGCGTCCTAGCTAGGGATCGGCCTTGGCATGCCGATGCTAAGTCAGCCTCCTCAGAGTGCCATGCGCCTAAGGATGGGATGTGAGGTTAGCCGCAGGCCTCCTCCTTCCCCAATGCATACAATGGCCACCCGACCTTGCGCTTGCAAACACCCACAAAGATAACAACACACACACGCCCAAAACACACAAGCATATACAGGGTAAAAACACCCCAACCCCTTTGATTAATACAATCCCAAGAGGAAGTACAAAGTGAAGAACTCACATGAAGAAGCACTTACAAGGAGACGCTCGACGGGCCCTTTCCCCTCTCTAACTTTGCACTTGGTTGTAGGACAGCCCCTAACAACCCTTAGATTGACTGTAGGAACCTTCCTTAGCGCGATCCGCGTCTTCTCCCTCAACCTCACACTTGCTCAAAGGTGGAAGGCTGAAGTGGTGCAGGCACCAGGATCAGGCAGAGGATTCTTAACCCTCTGTGGATATCTGATTAGTTTTGACTCAAGTTTTGAGTTGAAAAATTGGGTTTAGTTATCTTAATTTGAGTCAAATCCAGTTTAGTTTATTTTATTTTAAATCATGTTCAGTTCAATTTATTTTAATGTGAGTCCTATAGTAAGTTTATTTAGCTTACAAGAGGAGACACCAGTATGGAAGAAGAAGATAAGGCCTACACATAGAAGCAGTGAAGGGACGCCCAAATGCATGCCATCCAGATTTGAATTTTTAACCCTAAATTATAGCATTAAAGGATGCCCATATTGCTGCCCAGCTCTTTTGGAAATTTCAACCCTGAATTCAGCCCAAAAAAGCAAGTGAAGGACGCCCAATATGGCCACCCCAAATTACTGAATTTTGAATTTTCTTTCATGTATTCAAATTCAAAGGGCATCACTTAATCCATATTTTAGGAAGAAAGTGGGCACCAATTTTAGAATTATTTTGAATTTTCTTTCATGAAAAGGGGTGCCTCTTTTTATTTTCATATTTGTATTTACTTGGGCCCTAAGTCTCTTATCCTATAAAAGAGACCAAAATTTTTTTAAAATAAATAAGCAACGGAAGCAATAAGATATTGGATCTAATCTAATATCAGCCTATAACAGGATCAATATATAAAAATTATATATATAAAAGGTATAAAAGAATTATACACAGATCAAATCTATGTAAATACAAATAACATAGATTATATCTATGTTTGTGACCTAGTGTCTTAGATCATATCTAAGTTACCAGTAACTATTGAATCTTTTACCTTTTGATGCTTAATAACTTATGCAGCAATAAAAGGCCTGGTACAACTTCTGCAAGCCACACAAAGGTGTATGGCCTCTACAGGTGATCCATACCGGGGTTCTGGTTTTGATCAGCCTCTTCAGAGTGCTAGCTCCTCTTCAAGGCTTCGACGATGAGATTTCTTCTTTTTAACACCAAGGTTCTCTTAGAGTTGTCAAAAGGATGTATGTGTTGAGGAAACATTTTATCCCAGGCTTTATAGCCAGAATTCCTTTTATCCTAAAAACTTCTCATCTCCTCATCTCCTTGTCTCTTCTTTCTTGAAAGATAAGGAAGAAACCCTTCATTTTCTTTTTCAGTTAAAAACCGAAAAAGGTTAAAAGATAAGGAAGAAACTCTTTCATCTTTCTTTTCAATTAAAAATCAAAAAAGGTTAGAAGATAAGGAATGAGGGGTAATTAGGAAGAAGTCATTAACATCCATTTTAAATTCAAACTTAAAATTTTGAATTCAAAATTCAAACTTCAAACTTAAAATTAAAATAGTTTGAAATTTAAATTCATAATTTGAATTTAAACGGTAAAGATGTTAACATTAGGCTTACCTAAATTTGAGCCCAAACAAATCCCATTTGATTTGACCCAGATATTCATAGCTCAATCAAATTGAGCTAGCCAACAATCGTATTGCCGATTTAATCCTCCAATTAATGTACTAACATTTAGTTTCTCAATCATCTAGTCAGGTAGAATCCCCTATGGTGTGTGATCCCATAGGTTCGAACACTAAGCCGATAGTACTGGAACACTTCCAATACTAATCGAAGTTGCCATCTAGCAATGACACCCGACGTCCGGATAGGCCGAAGGTTGCATAGTAACAATCAAGAACCTCTGGCATCTGATTACCATATAATTTATCCCTTTGACCTTCAATGCTCAAGATGACTTAGGGTTTTAACTGCTAACCCTTGATCAGCTCATCCATAAAGTATCTCAATCTTCACAAGTCCTGTGACTCCTCACAAGAACTATCTTGGCCAAGATTTTGCTAAATTAAAACACAGTGAGACATTTATTTCAAACTGTTTGAAGGGGTCAATCCCATCTTGATCCACTCACTGCTCCACAAGTACTTTACTATACCCAGAAACCTTCTGTCACTGGATTAAAAATGCAAGTAATCCAGCACCAAAGTATAGTAGGTTGCTTGTAAGCTACCATGGTGATCTCAGGTCAGAGGAACACTTATATCAATATCCCTTCACGAACACTTCTTGGCAGAAGTGTATTCCGTAGATTGGTCATGTTCAGTGAGATGTCATACACCTCACCTGCATATCATACCAGTATCACCACACTCCTTGGTAAAGAGGACAACCAACCCATATGACAAACAACGACCTTTACTTGATATATAGTTGTCCTATAACTATATATCATTTGGTCGCGATTATTTTAAGAACCACTCAATAAATCCTCTCTTTCTTGAATCGATTATGGTTCTAAGAACTTCATCACAAAATAATTTATTTCAAAAAGATGCGATGTTATGAACCATCAAATAAATATTTTATTAATTAATAATTCATATATATTTATGACTTGCATAATCATCTACATGTTAGTTGATTGGCTTTAGGACATAATTCCCAACACTAAGTTTGCCCCGTAGAGTCACCCCTCTTTACTATAGTTTCTTTCTCCTCTTTTAGAACGAGTTGATGAGGTTTAGCATTGGGCTACTATACTGCTTTCTCATGTAAGGTTCTGCACCACTTCCTTCTCCCTCATTCTCTTATTTTCTTTTATAATCTTGTATTTATATATATATCTATTTTATTAATAAATTAATAGAGAAGTTCGATACTTCTTCATCTTCTATCAAAAAAGAAGCACAATGTCTTTAATTAGATAAATACTTTGGTTCTTTTGGTTGTATGCAGATAGCATTGTAAATAAAAAAAAGTCCGAGGACAGAAAGATGTGGTATAATGGGTTGAAGACATTGTATGGTGCCGGTAAACAAATGGAATTGAAGCTCAAATTCTTAAAAATATATATAAAAAAGGTACCCTAATTGAATCCCTTTGATTTTTTTTTGCATAATATTTTTTTAAAAAATAATTTTTAACCTATTTATGGAAATGTGTTTTGGGTTAGTGTAATAGCCACGCCAGCTGGTTGAGGCTGCTGGAGTGGCCAAAAGTCATCTGATCATATTTTCTCCCACTGAACAGAGGATTTCAACCAAATAGGATTTGCCTATCATACTCTCTTTTTTTCTTTTTTTGCTTGAATTTTTAGGGAAATCGGCGAAGGGATTGTTGACTTTTCAAAAAAATAAAAAATTGATAATGATTTCAATTTTTTTTTTTTGAAATTAAAGTGTGGCCATGAATGAAAAAATTACTTCAAAATGAGAATGTTAAAAATTAAAGTAAAATTAAAGTGAAGCAAAGATTTCAAAATTATCTGTTCATCTCTTTAACATTTTTTTTTTTTTTTTTCTGTAGAAGTCAGCAATTCATTTGCCTATTTCTCTGAATGCAAGCTAGTGAAAGCCAAGCAGTGCGAGTTCTGTTTTGGAAGTTGGAAAATTTTCTATAATTCATAGAAATTAGAATACAATTCTAGTCATAAGGGACAAGCAGCATAGGTCACATGTCTGCCACTGTCTTGAAATGCTTGGAGTATCTTCTTATCCACAGCCATTGGAAGTAATGCCACAAAATGATAGCATTTTCTTATCACAAATTCCACAAACGAGTATGGTATATCATGAGCCATACAACAACACATTCCGGCACATTATATGGTGTCGGGCCTCCAAAAATTTTGAGCGTAGGACTATTGTCTGCAAATTTCAACTCCAATTAGATCCTAGTTAATCATGACTTTTTGCTTCTAATTAAGCAAGAGATATATAGAAAACTCGTAACAAGTTGGTAAATAGGCAAGCTTTGGGCTGATTCAAAAACTAAACAAAATGAGAAGACTGAAAATTCCTTATCTAGAAAACTTTGATTAAATTTCTGCTGCAGTTGTATTAGACATTACATCACAGAGAGAGAGAGAGAGAGAGAGAGAGATCCACTGATTTTTCCTGGCAGAAAAAAAAAATGCAAATAATGGACAACACATAAGGAGGACAACATGGTACCCAGGCTTACCACCAATAATTCCCCTTCTGCATCCCATGGGTGGGTTTCATAAGATTTCCCAACCGATTTTTCATAATTGAAAATTTAAAAAGGCAGATGATGTTACAACACATGAAGAGGACAACATGTTATAATGGCTCACTACCAATAAACTCCCCACTTGCATCCCATGGACGAGTTTCATAAGACTTCCCAATGATACTGTGCTTCTGACTTACTGACCCATCTTCACATCTATACTCAGGAAAGTAATCCAAGAATGACCTGGTTCCCAGTGTATCAACTCCCTCAAAGAGAAAGTGCTTCAGCAAATCCTAACAACAATAAAGGTTGAGAAAAAAGCCGAATGAAAACCTTGCTTTAAAACATTCACAAAGCTCTATGACACATAATTTAATTTTCAGGGAGGCACCTCTGCGAGTTTCTCTCCGATCAGCCTCTTCAAAATTGGATGTCCAGGATCCTGATATATGACCAAATAAATGTTAGCCTCTAGAACTGCTTAGGAGCATTTTGGAGACTATTGTTTAATATGATCTCTTACCTCTGTGCATTTGATATTGTCCAATTAGAACTTCTAAGCTTATGCATATCTATTGAAAACACCATATTTAGAGGCTTCTTTGACTGTCTAGTCTCCAAAATTCAAAATATCAGTCCATGTTTAAATCATTAAGCTAAATTTAAATTATTCTAAACAAAAGAAATCAAGGATTTTATACCTGAAAATAATCCACGAATGTAGAATATAGAACATCGTGCATGTATTTGCTTGAACTGAGTGTAATCCAAATCACAATTGATGAGAAAAATCTAAGAGATTCACTTGTAATCTTGCCTCCCCAGGGCAGAAGCTGTATAGTCTTAGTTAAAAATGTGAAGCTACATATTTGGCAAGTATGATTTAAACACGTTAACGTTAGTAGTAGAATTGGCATGTTAAATTACTAAATCTTTGATACCTCAGCATATTTCTGGCCAAGAGGCATTAACTTCATATAGTACTTCTCTTTGTAATTCCTTTGGATGGTCACATCATACAAAGGATTAAGATCTCTACAAAAAAACCAATCAAGGATCAGTTAAGAGTAATTTTAAAAGCTCCATAAAATTTTGGAAAATGAAAAATCATGTGCACTTGATAACTGAAATTATTGACTATATTCTTTATTTCTTTCTTTCTTTTTTTTCAATCCTTGTTTTCTTTGAAGTGTGTAGTAATCAAAAATCCAGACAAAGAGCACCTAACCTTTTGAAAAGATGTGGAACGTCATAACAGAAAATGCAGCCGAAGCTATGTTAGATGGGAAGTAATATACATGAAAGTCTTTTAAATCTTTACTTTGAAAATCTAAACAATGGGATCAGGATACAAATGCCATAAAGTAATCATAAAATTGGCATATAAGGTGCTTGGACTTAGACACCCTTAAGGTAGTAAAAAAGAATGGTTTGTGTTGCCGCCGGGATCCGTCCTCCGACTCGGGCACGGTCGATCTCCAGGGAAGAGGGGGTGGACCTGCACAAGAAGTCCTCGTGTGAGAGGCGTTGGGGGTGGCCCTCCGCGGAAGACCCTCCGACGCTCAAGTCAGTGGAGAAGGAATCGACGATAACCAGATAATGGGGAGGTGGATCTCTCCGGGAGACCTCTCCGGGGATGGCCAATCGAGAGCTCTAGAGGGCAAGAGCACCAACGAGCCGCCGGAGAGAGCAGCCAGAGTGAGAGCGCACGTATGGGTGCGCCAAAAAGATGCGTGCGTATGCGTAGGGAGATGCGTACCTGAGGGAATCTGGGAGTGTCCAATTTATAGACTGTCATCTGGACCTTGAGCGTCATCTGGAAGGTTCAGAGGTTGTTAGGATACGGAGGTGGATAGAATCAGGCCGCTGTGGGGCTGTGGAATCCGTATCCTGTTTGTTAGGGGATTGACAGCTGGGAGAGCTCCTTGATGTCTCGAGATCTGGTCGAGTAGACCTGGGGCAGTTACGATAGGTTTTAGGCCACGTTTCGACATGATTCCTTGTCTAGGATGCCGTTATGGTGAACCTGGGCTCTCCCGCATCAGGTTCCACGGAGGTGGGTATTGGATTGTGGATCATTTGACGTAGCCAGACCATGGTGGCTCTGGGGGAAACGAGCTACGGGAGCCCGGAAGGGCCGAGCCACGGAAGCCCGGAAGGGCCGAGCTACGAAAGCCCGGAGGGAGCCGAGCTATGGAAGCCCGGAAGGAGCCGAGCCACGGAAGCCCGGAAGGGCCGAGCTAGGGAAGCCCGGAAGGGCCGAGCTGCGAAAGCCCGGAAGGAGCCGAATCACGGAAGCTCGGAAGGGCCGAGCTATGAAAGCCCGGAAGGACCGAGCTACGGAAGCCCGGAAGGGCCGAGCTATGTAAGCCCGGGAAGGCCGAGCTAGGGAAGCCCGGAAGGGCCGAGCTACGGAAGCCCGGAAGGGCCGAGCTACGGAAGCCTGGAAGGGGCCGAGCTAGGGAAGCCCGGAAGGGCCGAGCTAGGGAAGCCCGGAAGGACCGAGCTACGGAAGCCCGGAAGGACCGAGGGAGGAGGTCGACCTTAGCCGCCTCGCACGGATATTAATGCAATATCGATTTTACCTTCCAACACATACCCTCCACTCCCTAGTTCGAAGCGTAGGTTCGGGCATAGGGAGTACAAGTCCAAATGGCGCATCCCGGATGGGACATCTTGGTTTAGACAGCTCGTGCAATGATGCCCTAATTAATGTGACAGAGCCATACTGCCTTCGGGGCTAAGGCTCCTTCGAGAGTGACGGTTGAGATTACGCCACGTCGTGAATCCCGATCGATCTGCCGTTTGTCGAGGCGATTCCGGACGCCTCGGGCGAGATGCCCTATCTCCTCAAGGCGGCTTCCTTAGCGGGGAAGCAAAGTGACAGTCGCACTATATATACATGCATGTTCGCATCATCCTCTCATCTTGTTTTTCGAAGAGTTTGGCCTCTCATCCTTCTCTACGCTCGTCGTTTCACCTGGTGTTCTTCTCAACCGCGATGGCGACGAGCCCCGACGATGTGGTTTCGGAGATTGCAGCTGAGGATTTAGGGAGGATCCACCAATGGTACGGCATGCCCTCAGATGTCGTTCTGCGGGTGCCGAAGCCTGAGGATAGGGTCTCGCGAGATTTGGAGTCCGAGGTCTTCATTTATGAGGATAGTTTGAAGGCAGGCTTTCGCTTCCCTCTCCATCCTTTGGTGAAGGAGATAATGACCCACTACAACATCTGCCCGGCGATGGTGGCCCCAAACAGTTGGCGGAACATCATCGGATTTATTTCAATGTGCCACCAGATCCGAATCGTCGCCACTCTCTCCCTTTTCCGTGCCTGCTACCACTTGATTCCTGGGAGGAAATCAGAGTGGCCCTACATTGGATCCCGGAGATCTTTCAACGTCATTGCGGATAAGCCATCCTCCATCAAGGGGTAGAAGAGTCGGTTCGTTATTGCAGAGGGGAATATCGGTTCCGACTTCCCTCGGAAATGGGGTAATTTTGCGAGGGATGCGGAGACGCATCCAGCTTTGTCGGCGCAGGAGGAGAGGGACCTGGATGTCCTTCGCAATGGCCAGGTATTTTCTGCCAACGATCTGCTATCGGAGGGGGCCCTCTTTGCGGCCGGGCTCAGTCCTCTGGACCTGCAAGGTGAATCCCTTCTTTTATCCCTTTCTTGCTGTATGTTTTTCTCGATGAATGTGTTTGGAACTGAGTATGCGTGTTTCATTCTGACAGCCAAACGATCGGCGTTGTCGAACCTCTCCAAGAGGAAGAGAGAAAAACGCCCAGGGAAGAGTAGCGGCGCGGACAGTGGCCGGCCCGAAAAAAGGGCTCACATCTCCGCAAGAAGCCCGCCGGGCACCGGAGCAGTCACGGCAGGAGCGCCGGGAGCGAAGGAGGATCCGGGGAGAACGGTTACGGCCCTCGGCCCTCTCATGTTGGAGATATCGGATAGCTCGGACGAGGCTCCGTTGGCTCGTCCGTCCGCGTCCCCCCTGAAAGAGGAACCAGCGACGGATTTGGGAGAGGCGGTTGTTGCTGAGGAGCCTACTGTCCCCGCGGGATCGCCATCAGCTCCAGCAGGAGAAGGAGAGGCGGCGGCCGCAGCCGGGGAGGTTCAGGGAGAGCCCCCTCTTGGTCTCTCTGCAGGGGAGTCCGGTAGTAGTGAGGTCGGACCGCCCTCGATGGGTCAAGAGGCGGGTCAGACCGAGGCTTCGGGGGAGCCTGTGGAGGAGACACAGATGGTGGTAACCGGGAAAGGTGCGTCGAAGGAGGGGACGCAGCAAGGTGGGAGTCCCGCATTGGGAGCTCCTTCGAAAAAGGTTTTGGGGAGGCTGGCGCTTGGGCTAGCCGAATTATCCGAGGAAGTCCAAGCCAGGGCCTTGATAGAGGAGGCTGGGAAATTGGGGGCCTCTCAGGCGGAGGTTGCCCAAGTTGGTCCCTCAGGCGGGGACGGTCAGCCCAGCGGCTCGAGCGCCGGTGTTGAGGAGGCGTTTTCCGCCTTAATGAGGTCGGCCTTGTATCCAGGTGCAGATCCTTCGGCGGACAAGTTTGCAGACTTGGAGCTAGTTGATGCCGCGTTCGGTCAGCAAGGCGTGGCCGAAAATGTTCATCTCCTTCCCGACATCGACAATACGACCCTGATGAGGATGACTCGGGCCTATGCCTTGCGGGTAAGTTATTTCTCTTGTGCGGTAGATGTTTCCCGATTGACCCCATCGTGGGTTTTTATTCATCTTTTGTTTCGCAGAGCATTTTGCTTTCTCGGGCGATATGCTGGCGCTTGAATTTAGCGACAGGGGCCAGCATTCAAGCCAGGAGGGACAATGCCGAGCTCCAATCACGACTGAAAGTGTCTGAGAAGTTCAAAGAGCTTATGGATATGACTGATAGGAGCTTGAAGGGAATAAGGGCGGCACACCAGGTCGCCCTGGCCGAGGTGTCCAAGCAAAAGCGTAGGGTGGAGGAGTTGCAGGAACTCCTGGCGAAGAATGATAACGCGTGCCTGGAGCTAGCCAGAATCGAGTCGAAACATTCCGCGAAGATGAAGGCGATGCGGAGAGAACATAGTGAGAGTATGGGTTGGCTGGGGAGGGAAGCCGCCGACGAGAGGAAGCGTTTGACTAGGATGCTCAACGAGGTGGAAGAGCGACTGAAGCGCCGCGACAGCGAAATTGCCCACTTGAGGGAGGGCGCTAAATGGCAACAAGGGGTGATAGCTCGGGTGAACAGCGAGCTATCCCAAGCCCAGGAGGATGCTGAAGCCAAACAGTCGAGGATCAATAATCTGCAGGAGAGAGTCGAGCTGGTCGGGGCCGACAGAACAAGAGCCAGGAGTGAGGCTGAGGAGTCGGCCAAGAGGTTGGCCAGACGAGAGGAGGAGGTACGATCTCATTCCCCCCCCCCCCCCTTTTAGCTTTTTCTACTGGTTTCTTGTGATGCCGACTTACTTCAGCTTTTTCATATGGCGAAGCTGGAGTTGGAGGTTCGGGCTCTTCAAGGCGAGCTAGTGTCTAGCTGCAGCAAGAGCTCGGAATTCGAGATGCGGGCCGGCGAGTTCGAGGAGCAAAATATCATTCTGCGGGCCCAAGTCGCAGAGGCTGAGAAACAGGCTGCTGAGGCCAACATGCAGCTCGCCATACTCAAGGGGAGGCAGGATGCTATCGGCGTTGACGCCTTCCAACTTGGGTTGTAGGAATGCAAAGAGAAGATATCCAGCGAGCATCTAGAATGGGATCTCTCTTTTCTGGACGCCGAAACTCCTGATGACGGTGAGTCCGACGGAGAAGAAGAGGACGAATATGTCGACGTTTTCGACACTGATCCTGGTGCTGTCCCAGGTCCCAGCGAAGTCGCAGCTTCTGGGGGACGGTCGCCAACTGCTGCTGAAGGGGCAAAAGTATTAGAGAAGGGGGAGTCTAGTCACACTTCTGTAGACGTAACCGAGAGCTCGGCCAGAACCGATGTGGTTCCTGACCCTTAGGGGCCACTCCTGTATCTCGTTTTTCAAGAGTCTGTTTGGTGTCTCTTAATAAAAGAATCTTCTATTTCCACTTAAGTGCTTTTCTTGCGTGGCCTCGTTGTCGTCTAGTCTCGCCTCAATCGTGAGCAACTTATGGCTCGCTGATACTCTTAGGTTATCCTTATTCCGGGATTGAAGGAATGCATTGGCTTGGCCCAAGGCAGGGCGACAGCCTTGACCAGCGGACTGGGAGATGATCTGGTCCGGTTGGTGTCTTAGTTAAGACCCGAGACATGAAGCCAATCGATTGAGATCGATGGACAGGGCAGGTCAGTGTGGGTCGACCGACAGAACAGATCTGTTGAGGCCGACAGGCGAGATAGGTCGACCGAGGCCGACGAGCAAAAATAGGTCGGCTGGGGCCGACAAGCAAAAATAGGTCGGCTGGGGCCGATGAGGAAGATAGGTCGGCTGGGGCCGACGAACGAGATGGGTCGACTGGGGCCGACGAGGAAAATAAGCCTTCGTGCTTTCTGCTATTCTGCCAACGCCCTGCTGTTCCGCAGGTGATTCGGTTTTTATTTCACCGAAACTGATGATACGGCGCTCTGGGGAACATAAAGCTGCTCTGCGGCTTTCCGGAAGATGCTCTTTTCCCATGCAGGTCGCCTCATCGTGCCACGTACGCAGCCGCTTACCATTGGAGGATGTTATTTTCGAAGGACGATATTCTGAGCCTGCCAGTTTTCAAAGTGCTGGTGGGCGATCTCCTGCATTTAATGACCGTGATTCGGGATCAGGAGGAGATCTCCGTATACGTCACAACCCAGGCGGTGGGCTTGGCGCGCAGTAGGGCGCCGCGTCTATCCTGAGGGGCCACGTGGTGGCACGGACCAGATGTTTGAATCTCGGGACTTTCAGCTTGGGTAGCTTTTCCTGGCTCATTTCTGCCTATAAAAAGGGGAGAAAGGGGTCATGTTTGGTTATCCCAAAGTTCTTTTTCCATTAGAACTTCCACCATGCTTATTTTTCTGCCGTTGCGCATGGGAGGACCGAGCTTTCCTCTCATGGGCTCCTTGCCACCGGATAGCTGGGGCGACGGGGGAGCTGCGAAGGATGGCTCACCCTTAGGGGATGAGTCCCGGAGATCATATGGAGAGCGCACATAGGGGGCGCAGAGATCACACGGGGAGCACACATATACTCTTCCCGTGTGACCTTTGTGGCCTGTTACGGGGGGCTTACGGTAGGAAGTGTATCGACACCCCCGTAGCATGCACAGACTCTCCCCCTTTCGCTGGCCTGGATTCCCATCCCTTCTCTGAGGGGAATCCTTGCCACGGGGCGAAGAATATGGGAGCAACCGGGGTCTGATGGCCCTCGAGCCTCTCGGTTGGGCGGCGGCCTGCGATCCAGCACCCCCTCCTAGGGGAGCGGGCTGGTTCGTCCGAGTCCTCAGAATCAGCATCCACGGGCCGTGCCACCTTCTGAATCTCTTCATTCGGTGGGAGCCGTGGAGGGTCAGCTTTATCAACCGCCCAGACGGGCTGACCGTTTCGTGGTTTGCCTGATTTGTCGATCCGGACATCGGAGTATCACAGCTGCCTAGGTCTGCTTTGGAGCAGTTGTCCGAGTTTTGTACTTGTCTTTATTTTATGTATTTTGATGCTCTTGTAATGCCTCTAAGGCATTTGTAACCGATCTCGACTGGCAATAAAGTGAGTTATGTTTTGTTTTTCAATCTCTATCTTTTTTGTGCCGAGTTTGCTGTCATTGTTGTTTATGGGGTACAAAGGCATCCCGCTTGTCCTTAGATGAGGATCCCACGCTGTCCGAACTAATCGAGGTTCGCAAGCGACATTTTGGGACCGTTCGAAGAAATGTGCTCCCTACTTCGATCCGAAGCTTGGGATTTTTGTGCCTTGCTCTTATCGGAGCTCGAATTGTCGTGGGTCGGTTTGGCCGAAGTTCAGGGAATCTGTGCCTTTTCCCGTAGTGGTTCAGGAAACTTGTTGCCCGGCCTAACCGGGGGTTCGAAGATTTTGGCTTGGCCCTGCCAAGGTTCGGAGATTTTTTCACTTGGCCCTGCCGAGATTTGGAGAATTTTTAGCTCGGCCCAGCCGAGGTTCGGAGAAATTCGGCTTGGCCCTGCCAAGGTTCGGAGATTCGGGCTCAAGGGAGCGATTTAGTTGTCATTGTGGGCCATGGTGCTATGTCTATGCGGCGCTTGGTGATGGGTGCCAAGTCGGTACGAGCAGTATATTGTCACGCTTTTTGCTCGGTGACGCTACTCTTCCCAAGGGGACAGGTCATTGGCCGGATGTCGGACTTCTTCCCTCTGTTCTTCCTGAAAAGGGAGCTTGGGGAAATGCCGTGTGCATTTATTACTGGGGGTGGCAGATCGGAAGGTAGTCTGTTCGGGGGAATTCCCGATTAGTCAGTCCACACTTACCGATCTTACTCGGGATGGGGTGTGGTACCTCGGACTTTGCAGCCTTTGAAATGACGACACGTGGCAAGCTCTTATGGGTCGGCGGCTATGGCGCGACCGACTGAGATACCTGTCCAGCGAGTATAAATATGACCGAGGGGTATCGGTCTTAGCCATCCCTAAGTTCTGAAACAATGGCCTTTCCAGGACGATCATCTAGTGAGCTGCGCACCTCACTCAACGGCCTGCTTCACTCGGAGGGGAGGCGTACCTTCGTTACCATTGATGGACTGGGTCTGGCGTCGGCCCTCGCGAGTAATCAGCAGCTTATGAGGGTCGTAGAGGAATATATGGACGTCACGACCAAGGAGGCGGAGGCCCTGCGCCGAGTGATAGACCGGCAGAGGGAGGAGGTCGAATCGCTGCGCCAGCAGGTGGCTGATCTCACCGAGCGCTTGGAGGGCCTGCTGGCGCCCGGAAGCGACTCCGACCCTTGACTTAGGGCCTCGGCCATTTTGTGCTTCTGCTTTTCTTACCTTTCTTTTCGTGTGCTCCCCTTCTTTTGGATTAATACAAAGAGGCTATGTTCAGATGATCTTTCTTTTTCAAGAGTCTTCTGCTTTTAATCGTGTCATTCGCGTAATAGTTAGGGAGTCGGCGTGGTTCCACTGGTTCACGCGTCGAAGTAGATGCTTTGATCGATGGGTTATAGGAGTGTTACCCGAAGATTTCAGTAGCAGAGGGGGCATTCCTTGGCTCTGCTCGGGGCTTTTGGCCGATTACACAGAGCTTGATGGGCCCTTCTTTTTGTGTGTCAACGGTTTTTTGCTTAGCGTGCTTTGTTTTAAACCGGCGGAAATTGCGGGGGCTATTTGGAAGTCCCTCGGCCTTAATCGGGGCCTATGCACTTCGGCTTTCAGCCGGCGCCTTAACCCGAAGAAATTTTTACTCAGTCTTGCTGAGGTTCGGAGAACGTTTTACTTGGCCCTGCCAAGGTTCGGAGGATTTGTTGCTCGGCCCAGCCGAGGTTCGGAGAATATTTTACTTGGCCCTGCCAAGGTTCGGAGAATTTGTTGCTCGGCCCAGCCGAGGTTCAGAGAATATTTTACTTGGCCCTGCCAAGGTTCGGAGAATTTGTTGCTCGGCCCAGCCGAGGTTCGGAGAATATTTTACTTGGCCCTGCCAAGGTTTAGGAGAATTTGTTGCTTGGCCCAGCCGAGGTTCGGAGAATATTTTACTTGGCCCTTCTAAGGTTCAGAGAATTTGTTGCTCGGCCCAGCCGAGGTTCGGAGAATGTTTTACTTGGCCCTGCCAAGGTTCGGAGAATTTGTTGCTCGGCCCAGCCGAGGTTCGGAGAATATTTTACTTGGCCCTGCCAAGGTTCGGAGAATTTGTTGCTCGGCCCAGCCGAGGTTCGGAGAATATTTTACTTGGCCCTGCCAAGGTTTGGAGAATATTTTACTTGGCCCTGCCAAGGTTCGGAGAATTTGTTTCTCGGCCCAGCCGAGGTTCGGAGAATATTTTACTTGGCCCTGCCAAGGTTCGGAGAATTTGTTGCTCGGCCCAGCCGAGGTTCGGAGAATATTTTACTTGGCCTGCCAAGGTTCAGAGAATTTGTTGCTCGGCCCAGCCGAGGTTTGGAGAATATTTTACTTGGCCCTGCCAAGGTTCGGAGAATATTTTACTTGGCCCTGCCAAGGTTCGAAGAATTTGTTGCTCGGCCCAGCCGAGGTTCGGAGAATATTTTACTTGGCCCTGCCAAGGTTCGAAGAATTTGTTGCTCGGCCCAGCCGAGGTTCGGAGAATATTTTACTTGGCCCTGCCAAGGTTCGAAGAATTTGTTGCTTGGCCCAGCCGAGGTTCGGAGAATATTTTACTTGGCCCTGCCAAGGTTCGGAGAATTTGTTGCTCGGCCCAGCCGAGGTTCGGAGAATTCCTGTTCAGACAAGGAGCTCGGTTGTGCCGAGGATTGGTAAGCAGCATCTATTTCTTTTTGCAATTTTTGGTGATGTAGTGCATAATGATTTGCATTGAGGAAAATGTGCTGACAGGAAGATATAATGAGGCATATGAAAATAAATTTGGAGAGGATGTACCCTATTGATAATATTTTCGGAGATTGTCCGAATTCCACGTCCGAGGAATGGATTTCCCATCCAGATCCTGTAGCTTGTAGGTTCCCGGTCCGATGATCTCCGTTACTTGGTACGGGCCCTCCCAGTTTGGCGCCAGCTTCCCTTGTTCCAGCGGTTTGGAAACAGAGGCCTTTCGGAGGATAAGGTCGCCGGGTAGGAAGGTCTTCCCTTTGACTCTGGAAGCGTGGTAATGGGCCACCCTTTGTTGATAGGCAGCCATTCTGATCTGGGCCTTCTCTCTGATTTCCTCTATTAGGTCGAGGTTGGTGCGGAGTTGTTCGTTGCTAGCTTCCTCTGAGTAGCTTTCCACCCGCAATGATGGGAGGCCGACTTCCACAGGGATAACGGCCTCTGTGCCGAAAGCCATTCGGAATGGGGTTTCGCCTGTCAGGATTCTTGGGGTTGTGCGGTAGGCCCATAAGACATGGTGTAGCTAATCCGCCCACCTACCTTGGGCTCTAGAGAGGCGAGCTTTGATTCCCTGGAGGAGGGTTCTGTTGGTCACTTCGGCAGCTCCGTTGGCTTGTGGGTGCCCGACCAAAGTAAGGTGGTGACGGATTCCGTGCTCCTCACAGAACTGGCAAAATTTGGAGTTGTCAAACTGCTTGCCGTTATCGGTGATTATGGTGTGCGGGAGGCCAAATCGGCATATGATGGACCTCCAAACAAAATCTCTGGCCCGTGCTTCAGTAATTTGTACAACTGCTTCCGCTTCGACCCATTTGGTAAAGTAGTCGATGGCGACAAATAGGAATTTCCGCTGCCCCGTGGCAAGCTGGAATGGGCCGAGGATGTCCATCCCCCATTTGGCAAAGGGCCAAGCAGAGGATATAGAAACTAATTTGGTGGAAGGGAGCCTTTGGATGCTTGAATGCCTCTGGCAGGGGTCGCAGGCTCGGACTAGATTGTCCGCATCTTTTTGCATGGTCAGCCAATAGTAGCCTTGTCGTAGCACTTTGTGGCATAGGGACCGGCTTCCCAGATGGTTGCCGCAAATCCCTTCATGTACCTCGCGCAAAGCATAGTCTGCTTCGGATGGGCGAAGGCATCTAAGCAGCGGCATGGAAAAAGATCGTTTGTAAAGCTGGTGGTCGATCAACACGTAATGAACGGCTTGTAGCTTCAGCTTTCTAGCCTCTCTTCGGTCGGACGGAAGTGATCCTTCTTTGAGGTATTTGAGGATAGGGTCGAACCAAGATGGTTCGGCCTCAACTTGCATTATTCGGTCGGCTTCCGCGATGCTGGGCCTTTCCAGGATCTCCAAGTGGAACTTTTGCTCGGCATCTATTGTTTCCGTGGTCGCCAATCGGGAGAGCAGGTCGGCGCGGGCGTTCTCGGATTTGAGAATCTGAATAATTTCAAACTCGGCAAAATGTGGGAGCAGGTTCCATACCTCCTGAAGATATCGAACCATGTTTGGTTCCCGGGCCTCAAACTCTCCCCGAACGTGGCCGGCTACCAGCTGAGAGTCAGTGAAGGCACTGAGCTTCTCCATCTTCAAGTTGCGGGTGATTCGGAGGCCGGCTAACAGGGCTTCGTACTCGGCTTTGTTGTTGGAGGCCGGGAAGGAGAATCGGACGCCATATTCAAAGGTTATCCCCTCCGGACTGGTAAGAACTAGACCCGCACCGGAGTGATGGGCATTGGATGACCCATCGACATGGAGGAGCCACCGGGCTCCAGATTTTGGCTCTTCGAGGGAGTCTGAGGTAGAGCCATCCTCCGGGATGGTACATTCGAGGAGGAAATTGGCCAGGACTTGGGCTTTGATGGCCGGACGAGGCTGAAAATGTATGTCATGCTCACTTAGCTCGACGGCCCATTTGGTCATTCTTCTCGACGTCTTGGGACGGTGGACTACCGCCTTGATGGGTTGGTCAGTCAGAACCGTCACGGAATGTGCTTGGAAGTACGGCCGCAGCTTTCGAACTGAGGTGATTAAGGCCAGCACCATCTTTTTGATTTTGCTGTACCTTGTCTCCGCATCGCGGAGCAGCCTGCTGACATAGTAGATCGGCTTTTGGACTCTGCCTTCTTCCTTGATCAGCACCGAGCAGACTGCACCTTTCGAAATAGCCAGGTACAAGAATAGGGTCTCTCCTGGGGCCGGACTGCTGAGGAGTGGGGGTGAGCCGAGGTACTTCTTGAGATCTTGAAATGACCTTTGACATTCGGGAGTCCACTGGAAGTTTTTGGCCAATCGGAGAGTTTTGAAGAAGGGGAGGCATCTCTCGGCCGACCGCGCCACGAAGCAGTTTAGGGCCGCTATTCTCCCAGTTAGGCGCTGGACCTCTTTGACAGATGCCGGGGGCGCCATTTGTTGGAGAGCTTGAATTTTCTGGAGGTTAGCTTCGATACCTCGCTGGGAGACCATGAAGCCGAGGAACTTTCCCGAGTTGACACCGAAGGCACATTTGGTCGGGTTGAGTCTCATCCCGTACTTGCACAGCGTGGCGAAGCTCTCTGTGAGGTCATCGACATGCTGTGATGCCTCCTTGCTTTTAACCAGCATGTCGTCTACGTACACCTCCATATTCCGGCCGATCTGCTCCTTGAACACTTTGTTGACCAGCCTCTGGTAGGTGGCACCTGCATTTTTAAGACCAAAAGGCATAACACGGTAACAGTAAGTACCTCGGTCGGTTATGAAGGCGGTCTTTTCTTCATCTTCAGGGGCCATTCGGATCTGATTGTAGCCGGAATAGGCATCCATGAATGAGAGCATCCGGTGGCCTGAGGTGGCGTCCACGAGCTGGTCAATCCGAGGGAGGGGGAAGCTGTCCTTCGGACAGGCTTTGTTGAGGTCGGTGAAGTCGATGCAGATTCTCCACTTGCCGTTCGACTTTTTTACCATGACGACATTTGACAGCTAGCTCGGGTAATTTACCTCTCGGACAAAATTGGCCTTAATGAGTTTGTCTACCTCTTCCTCGACGGCCTTTTGTCGCTCTAGGGCAAAGCTTCTCTTCTTCTGCTTAACCGGCCGGTGCATCTCGTCCACATTGAGATGATGGACGAGGACCTCGAGGCTGATCCCTGGCATGTCGGAGGCGGACCAGGCGAAGATGTCAGCGTTACCTCAGAGGAAACTGATCAATCTATGCCAAGGCTCTCCTTTGAGCAGCGACCCGATTTTGATGGTTCGGTCGGGTCAAGCTTCGTCCAGCGGTACCTCCTCCAATTCCTCTGCCGGTTCTCCCCTTTGTTCAGCGAAGTCCTCGCGAGCATCTAGCCCATCAACCTCTGGCATTCTAGATTGTAGGCTTGTAACAAAGCACTGCCGAGCCATGGCCTGACTTCCCCGAACAACTCCAACTCCTCGCTCGGTGGGAAACTTCATGGATAGGTGCGGGATGAAGACAACTGCCTTGAGGGACATCAGACTGGGCCTGCCGAATATTGCATTGTAGGGGGACCTGAGGTCGGTCACTAGGAAGTCTATCTGAACAATGGTCACAAGGGGCCATGTCCCCGCATGGACCGTCAAGGTGACGACTCCTTCCGGGATGACGACGTCGCCTGTGAATCCCATTAAGGTGGAATCCACGGCTCGAAGATTTTCTATGAGTAATTTCATCCTAGCAAACACACCGAGGTACAAAACATTCACCGAACTTTCACTATCAATGAGGATTCGGCTTACATCATAGTTGTTCAAATTAAGGGATACAACTAGTGCGTCATCGTGGGGGAGCTATATCCCAAGAAGGTCATCATCGGAGAAGGAGAGTTCGCCCGTCCGTGCCTTCTTTGGCACTGATCCATCACCGTCGCCTCTGGGGCTCGATCCGTCGGCCTCTTCAATCATATTAATACGGCCGATCACGGGTGGATTTGGTGGAGGAGGAGGTTGTTGAAGCTCAGGTTGGCGGTCACCTCCTTGCGGTGGCTCGGGCGCTCTCCTAAACTGATCCAGTCGTCCCCGCCGAATCAGCCTCTCGATCTCATTCTTTAGCTGCCAGCATTCTTCAGTGTCATGACCATGCTCCCTGTGGTAGCGGCAGTACTTGGCGGGATCTCTTCGGGTCGGGTTCCCTCAGAGAGGCACTGGCCGGGGAAGCTGACGCTCTATCTCCATGAGGATTTGCGCCCAGGGTACAGTCAGCAGAGTATAGTGATCAAATCGCCTAGGAGGACTCCGGGAGCGATTCCTCGACGGCAGCGGAAGGATTCTCTGGTGGCGAGGCGGACTTGGTCGTCGAGCGGGACAGTGCCTATCGGGGACTTTGGGTTCCTTCTTCTTTGCCTGCTCAGCGCGGGCGACCCTTCGTGATTCTTCAACCCTAGCGTACTTGTCCGCCAGGGCCATCATATCAGAGAGGCCGGGGGGGTAGCTAACCTCCATAGCTAGGTAGAAGTCGCTTTCCTTCGAAACTCCCCCCGCCAAAGCAGACATGGCCACCTCATGATTAAGGTGGTCCACTTCCAACATGGCCTTATTGAAACGGCCAAGGTAATTCCTCAAGGACTCCCCCTCTCTCTGCTTGACTTCGGGGAGGGAGTCAGATATTCGTCGGTGGTGGTGGCTGCTGACGAACTGGCCAATGAAAAGGCGGCTCAGCTCGTCGAATGAATCGATGGAACCTGGCTTCAAAGCGTTGAACCAGGTTTGGGCGGATCCTCTGAGGGTAGAGGGGAAGGCGCGACAGAGGACCGCATCAGATGCTCCATGGAACATCATAATCGACCGAAAGCTGCTGAGATGGTCATCCGGGTCAGAAGAGCCATGATAGGGTTCGACGGCTGGCAACTTGACATGGGAGGGAATCACTTCCTCCATGATCCCCTTAGAGAAAGGGATGCCCTACTCCGCTTTGGGCTGGGGTGGATGGGCCTGCTTGGCGGCATCCAGCTCCTGACGCATCTCCTGGATCTGTCGACGGATCTCCTCTTCGCCAGCCAGGGGAGGAGCTGGACGAGAAGATCGCAGAGACGGCGTCGAATCATAGTGGGAGGTCACCGGTGAGAGAGACCGGGCTCACCGAGATCTGGGAGGATCTCCATTGTGGCCGCCTCGCGGGACTGGTTTGTCCCTTCTGGGCCGGTGTGGGGGATCCGCGGATTCAGGCGGATCAGAGGAGGAGGCTGCCGGCGAAGAAGGAATCGCCGCCTCCTTCTGAAGGTGCGAAGCAGGAGGAGCTGCAAGGCGCTCTTGAACCAGGTGGGTAAGGGCCTGGACTTGTTGGACCAGTGTAGCGAACTGGTCCTGGGTCACCGGGATGGAAGGCGGTGATGGAGTTTCGACTGGTGGTGGTTGTGGCGCTACACCGTTCGTCGGATCTGGCCTCTGGGAAGCGGCCTGATCTTGAGCTTCCGAGGTTGCTCTTCTCCGGTTGGCCATTAAAGAGGTTCTGCTTCGGATTTAGATCCTTATCTCCTCTTTTCAAGTTTTAACGGGACTTGAGAGCCCTTCCTCTAGCGCCAATCTGTTGCCGCCAGGATCCGTCCTCCGACTCGGGCGTGGTCGATCTTCAGGGAAGAGGGGGTGGACCTGCACAAGAAGTCCTCGCGCGAGAGGCGTTGGGGGTGGCCCTCCGCGGAAGACCCTCCGACGCTCAAGTCAGTGGAGAAGAAATTGGCGATAACCAGATAATGGAGAGGTGGATCTCTCTGGGAGACCTCTTCGGGGATGGCCAATCGAGAGCTCTAGAGGGCAAGAGCACCAACGAGCCACCGGAGAGAGCAGCCAGAGTGAGAGCGCACGTATGGGTGCGCCAAAAAGATGCGTGCATATGCGTAGGAAGATGCGTACCTGAGGGAATCTGGGAGTGTCCAATTTATAGACTGTCACCTGAACCTTGAGCATCTTCTGGAAGGTTCAGAGGTTGTTAGGATATGGAGGTGGATAGAATCAGGCCGCTGTGGGGCCGTGGAATCCGTATCCTATTTGTTAGGGGATTGACAGCTGGGAGAGCACCTTGATATCTCAAGATCTGGTCGAGTAGACCTGGGGCAGTTATGATAGGTTTTAGGCCACGTTTCGACATGATTCCTTGTCTAGGATGCCGTTATGGTGAACCTGGGCTCTCCGCATCAGGTTCCGCGGAGGTGGGTATTAGATTGTGGATCATTTGACGTAGCCGGACCATAGTGGCTCGGGGGAAAACGAGCTACGGGAGCCCGGAAGGGCCGAGCCACGGAAGCCCGGAAGGGCCGAGCTACGGAAGCCCGGAGGGAGCCGAGCTATGGAAGCCCGGAAGGGCCAAGCTACGGAAGCCCGGAAGGAGCCGAGCCACGGAAGCCCGGAAGGGCCGAGCTAGGGAAGCCCGAAAGGGCCGAGCTACGGAAGCCCGGAAGGACCGAGCTAGGGAAGCCCGGAAGGGCCGAGCTACGGAAGCCCGGAAGGAGCCGAACCACGGAAGCCCGGAAGGGCCGAGCTATGAAAGCCCGGAAGGACCGAGCTACGGAAGCCCGGAAGGGCTGAGCTATGTAAGCCCGGGAAGGCTGAGCTAGGGAAGCCCGGAAGGGCCGAGCTACGGAAGCCCGGAAGGGCCGAGCTATGGAAGCCCGGAAGGGCCGAGCTAGGGAAGCCCGGAAGGACCGAGCTACGGAAGCCCGGAAGGGCCGAGGGAGGAGGTCGACCTTAGCCGCCTCGCACGAATATTAATGCAATATCGATTTTACCCCCCAACAGTTTGTATAATAATTTTAATAAGTCTGTCAAGTTAGGCTGGCTCTCCAGTCGGTTGCAACCCCCTAACTCCCTCCCGATAAACCATGGAATTCCCCTGTAAATCGGCGCCGATCCTCAACGGAATCCCCAATATAAATCGGGCTGGAGCGGGTCTTCACGGAGACGGCAAAGATCGAGCTGGCCGCGATCTTCGAGAGCCTGGGCCAACCAGCCTCGGACGAGGAGCTGCTCAACGTCCGCACTGCCGATGACTCCGCCAACCGCGAATCCGCCTTCCCCTTCGGGACGAGGAGCTGCTCAACATCCCGCACCGTCGACGACTCCGCCAACCGCGACGGCGATTAGGATCCGCCTTCCCCTTCGGCCTTCGGGACGAGAAGCTGCTCAACGTCCGCACCGTCGACGACTCCGCCAACCGCGACGACAATTAGGATCCGCCTTCCCCTTGCCAATAAGGTCGAGTGCATTCTTTTCGTTCTCCTCCGTTCTTAGTCTTCCTTCTTCCTCACTGATCATGCTTTTTCGCGTCTCTTTCACGAGGGTATTGAAAAGTAAGAGTCATTAGGCTGATACGGATCCGATTAAGAAAATAATATAAAAAATATATTTTTGGCCGTGATATACCGCTCCAATAAACTTGAGAAGAAGTTATCCCATAAATAGGCCCTTAGTATAGGTCCTTTATTTTTAAAACTACGATATAATTAAAATTTTGATCCTATTTTTAAAAATTTAAATTTGATCTATTAATGATCCATTTCAAATTCAAGTTTGACCCATTTTGGATTTGAATTGAAAACTTTCTAATCCTATTTCTTTTTTTATTGGTTTCAAGATCATGTTGATTTTTACTATGACAAAAATCAAATTTAATTTCTAAAATTAAAAATTAATATCACACTTTTTATTAATTTTTAATTTTTAAAATTAAGGATCAATCTGTTTTCTAAAAATAATTTGTGATACTTTTAGCTAATTTTTTTTAAAAAATCTATATGAAAATATTTACTTCTAAATGTCTATAATGCCAAAAATATCGTACGATCATATGAAAGTGAGAAGCTACTATCCATTAGAGAGACTTTGTGATTGATTCATGAATCTCTACATTTGGTATGAAAAAAAATTATGTATATTAATAATTATTAAATAATATTGTACGTATAGTAGAAAAGAGTAGATCATGTGATCAAAATTAATATAGCTAATGATTAATAGCAAAAAAATATTCAGCTTTTAAATGGTTGAATGCATATAATTAATGACTAATTATGAACAAAATAGTCAGCTCTCTATGGGCCAATGAATGATTTTTTTGGTACTGAAAAGCCTTGCATGACTTGCAATATTGTACTGTGATTTCCAGTGCCATTAAGACTTTGTAATGTTAATGGCTTTTGGCTGTTTGGCGCTGGAGTGTTGAGACTGTAAGTCCAAAATCGTAAAAGGCTAGAAAAGTACATTAAAAAAAGTCTTTTTCAAATCTATGGGGTAACTTCCTGAAGTTTACTGGAGATGAAAACTAGTATCAAAATATATATTTTATATTATTTTCCTAACTTATCCGTATCAGTCCTAATCCTCTTACTTTTTGTTGCTATAGATATTCGTTCTTCTATTTGGGAGCATTGGCAAGGGCACAGCGCAAACGTATTATTAATGGCATCAACCGTGAGGCGACGATGGCCTCGTCTCTTTAGAGGAGTTCAAGCTCATGATGGATCTTCCTTCCCCTCGCCAAGAAGGTAGGGTCTGGATACGGCATTCTTTTCGTTCTTCTTTCTTCTTAGTCTTCCTTCTTGATCATGCTAGCCTTCTTGGGGTCTCCTTGTCGGGGTTGGGTGTAGCGGGGTGATCTCTCATGACTTGCTGATCTTGATCTAGCCGTTGAAGGGTGACGACGAAAGGTAATGAAAAGTAGGGGGCATTAAGCATGATACGGATCGAGTTTGGAAAATAACATACAAAATATATTTTTGACCCTGGTTCGCCTCTCCAATAAGTTTAAGAGGAAGTTATCCCATAAATTTGAAAAAGACTTTTCTATCGTGCCTTTAATGTAGGCTCCTTATTTTAAAACTCTAGTATAATAAAACTTTTGATCCTATTCGTTTACAATTCAAATTTTCAAATTCAAATTTGACCCATTCTTGACTTGAATTGAAAATTTTCTAACCCTGCTTTTTTTTTTGTTTGTTTCAAGATGATGTTGATTTTTACCCTTCAAGTGAGAAGGATCAAATTTAACTTCTAAAAATTAAAAATTAATATCACACTTTTTTTATTAATTTTTTATTTTTAAAATAAAGGATCAATATATTTTTTGAAAGTAGTTTGTGATATTTTTACCCTCTGTTTGGATAGAAAGAAAACTAGGAAGGAAAGAAAACTAGGAGGGAAAACAAAAACCTAGGAGGGAAAACAGGAGAGAAAATAAAATTTATCTTGTTTGAATGGAGAGAAAAGTAGGGAGGAAAGAAAACCATAGGGAAAAAGAAAGAAAAAAAAATGGTGGGCCCCACATAAAAGTTCTCTACGAAACCGAAGAAATTTCGGAGAGAAAACTTAAAAGTGCTCTTTCATTTTTTTATTCCAATATTGACCCTTCCAAAAAACAACCGATGTATTTTTTAATCATCTATAATAAGGATATTATTGTCATTGTAAATTATTAATTTTCTCTCCTCTCTAATTTCTTTCACTTATCAAAACAGAAAGAGAGAAAATATTTTCTCTTCAATTTTCTTTCCTTCCAGTTTTCTCTCCTCTTAGTTTTCTTTCTTCACAATTTTCTCTCCATCCAAACAGAGCATTAGCTAATTTTTAAAAAAAACTTATATGAAAATATTCACTTCTAACTGTCCATATAAATATATCCTATGATCATCTAAAAGTAAGAAGCAGCTATCCAATAGAGAAACTTTGTGACTGGTTTATGAATCTCTACATTTGGTATGGTAAAAAATTTATTTATTTTAAAAATTATTAAATAATATTGTACATATGGTAATAAAGAGTAGATCACTTTATCAGAATTGGTATAATAATGGTTAATTGTGAACAAAATAGTCAGCTATTAAATGGTTGAATGCATATAAATAATGACAAATTGTGAACAAAATAGTCTGCTATTAAATGGTTGAGTTAGTTTTATCTATATGATTTTTTGATTTTCGATCGTAGCAAAGTTTTTCATGTTCTAAATAATATCTTTGGGCCAATGAAAGATTTTTTTTAGGTACTAAAAAGCCTCATAGGACTTGCAATTAAGACCTTTTAATGTTAGTAGCTTTTGGCTGTTTGGTGTTGAAGGGTTGAGGCTATAAGTCCAAAGTGGTAAAGAGCTAGAAAGTTGGAAAAAAAAGAGTCTACTTTAAAAATAAAGGCATGATAGAAAAGTATTTTTCAATAAATGGGGTAACTTCCTTAAATTTATTGGAGTCGCTAGCCATTATCAAAATATATTTTATAAATTGTTTTCCTAACTTATCCGTATCGGGCATAATCCTCTTACTTTTTGTTGCTATAGATTTTCGTTCTTCGACTTGCTCTGCAGCATTGGCAAGGGCACAGTGAAAACGTTTTATTAATGGCATCAACTGCGACGACGATGGCCTCGTCTCCTTAGAGGAGTTCAAGCTCGTGGTAGCCAACGGATCTATCTTCCTCCTCACCAAGAAGGTAGGGTCTGGATTCGACATTCTTTTTGTTCACCTTCCTTCCTAGTCTTCCTTCTTCCTCACTCTTCCTTCCTGATCATGCTAGCCTTCTTAGGGAGACTTGGGTGTAGTGGGGTGATCTCTCATGACCTGCTGATCTTGATCTAGCCATTGAAGGGTGACAGTGAAAGATAATGAAAAGTTGGGGGCATTAGGCATGATACGGATCGAGTTTGAAAAATAATATATATAATATATTTTTGACCCTGGTTCGCCTCTCCAATAAGCTTAAGAAGAAGTTATCCCATAAATTAGCTCCTTATTTTTAAAACTCTGGTATAATTAAAATTTTGATCCTATATGTTTAAAATTCAAATTTAACCCATTGATGACCCGTTTCAAATTCAAATTTGACCCATTCTATACTTGAATTAAAATTTTCTAACCCTGCTTTGTTTGTTTCAATATGATGTTGATTTTTACCCTTACAAGTGAGAAGGATCAAATTTAATTTCTAAATATTAAAAATTAATATCACACTTTTTTATTAATTTTTTATTTTCAAAATAAAGGATCATATATTTTCTGAAAATAGTTTGTGATACTTTTAGCTAATTTTTAAAAAAAACCTATATGAAAATATTCACTTCTAACTGTCCATAATGACAAATATATCCTATGATCATCTAAAAGTAAGAGGTAGCTATCCAATAGAGAAACTTTGTGACTGGTTTATGAATCTCTACATTTGGTATGGTAAAAAAATTATTTATTTTAAAAATTATTAAATAATATTATACATATGGTAGTAAAGATCACATTATCGGAATTGGTATAGCTAATAGTTAATTGTGAACAAAATAGTCAGCTATCAAATGATTGAATGCATATAAATAATGACTAATTGTGAACAAAATAGTCTACTATTAAATGGTTGAGTTGGTTTTATCCATATGATTTTTTGATTTTGGATTGTAGCAAAGTTTTTTATGTTCTCAATAATATCTACTGGCCAATGAAAGATTTTTTTTGGTAATAAAAGCCTCATAGGACTTGCAATATTGTACGGTGATTTCCAGTGCCAATAAGACCTTTTAATGTTAGTAGCTTTTGGCTGTTTGGCATTGAAGGGTTGAGGCTATAAGTCCAAAGTGGTAAACAGTTAGAAAAGTTGGAAAAAGAAAAAAAGAGTCTACATTAAAAATAAAGGCATGATAGAAAAGTATTTTTCAAATCTATGGGGTAACTTTCTTAAGTTTATTGGAGTTGCTAGCCATTATCAAAAATATATTTTGTAAATTGTTTTCCTAACTTATCTGTATCAGGCATAATCCTCTTACTTTTGTTGCTATAGATTTTCGTTCTTCGACTTGGATATGAGGTGTCATCTCCATCGATGAGCTCACCAGAATCCTCCGCAGCATTGGTGAGGGCACAGTGCAAATGTATTATTAATGGCATCGACCACGACGACGATGGCCTCGTCTCCTTAGAGGAGTTTAAGCTTATGATAGCCAATGGATCTACCTTCCCCTTTGTCAACAAGGTAGGGTCTGGATTCGGCATTCTTTTCGTTCTCCTTCCTTCCTAGTTTTCCTTATTCCTCACTCTTCCTTCTTGATCATGCTAGCCTTCTTGGAGAGACTTGGGTGTAGCGGGATAATCTCTCATGACTTGCTGATCTTGATCTAGCCATTGAAGGGTGACAGTGAAAGGTAATGAAAAGTAAGGGGCATTAGGCCTGATACGGATCGAGTTTGGAAAATAATATACAAAATATATTTTTGACCATGGTTCGCCTCTCCAGAAAGCTTAGGATTTAAAATTCTGGTATAATTAAAATTTTGATCCTATTTGTTTAAAATTCAAATTTAACCCATTGATGACCCGTTTCAAATTCAAATTTGACCCATTCTAGACTTGAATTAAAATTTTCTAACCCTGCTCCTTTTTTTGTTTGTTTCAAGATGATGTTGATTTTTACCCTGTGACAAGGATCAAATTTAATTCTAAATATTAAAAATTAATATCAAACTTTTTTATTAATTTTTTAGTTTTAAAATAAAGGATCAATATATTTTCTAAAAATAGTTTGTGATACTTTTAGCTAATTTTAAAAAAAACCTATATGAAAATATTCACTTCTAACTATCCATAAAGATAAAATATATCGTATGATCATCTAAAAGTAAGAAGCTGCTATCCAATAGAGAAACTTTGTGACTGGTTTATGAATCTCTACATTTGGTATGGTAAAAAAATTATTTATTTTAAAATTATTAAATAATATTGTACATATGGTAGTAAAGATCACATTATCAGAATTGGTATAGCTAATAGTTAATTGTGAATGAAATAGTCAGCTATTAAATGGTTGAATGCATATAAATAATGACTGATTGTGAACAAAATAGTCTGCTATTAAATGATTGAGTTGGTTTTATCCATATGATTTTTTGATTTTGGATTGTAGCAAAGTTTTTCATGTTCTCACTAATATCTACGGGCCAATGAAAGATTTTTTTTTGGTAATAAAAAGCCTCATAGGACTTGCAATATTGTACGGTGATTTTCGGTGCCATTAAGACCTTTTAATGTTAGTAGCTTTTGGCTGTTAGGTGTTGAAGGGTTGAGGCTATAAGTCCAAAGTGGTAAACAACTAGAAAAGTTGGAAAAAGAAAAAAAGAGTCTACATTAAAAATAAAGGCATGATAGAAAAGTATTTTTCAAATCTATGGGGTAACTTCCTTAAGTTTATTGGAGTTGCTAGCCATTATCAAAAATATATTTTGTAAATTATTTTCCTAACTTATCCGTATCAGGCATAATCCTCTTACTTTTTGTTGCTATAGATTTTCGTTCTTCTAACTTGGGTATGAGGTGTCATCTCCTAAGCTCACCAGAATCCTCCGCAGCATTGGCAAGGGCACAGTGTAAACATATTATTAATGGCATCGACCGCGACGACGATGGCCTCATCTCCTTAGAGGAGTTCAAGCTCATGATAGCCAATGGATCTACCTTCCCCCTAGCCAACAAGGTAGGGTCTGGATTCGGCATTCTTTTTGTTCTCCTTCCTTCTTAGTCTTCCTTCTTCCCTACTCTTCCTTCTTGATCATGTTAGCCTTCCTGGGGTCTCCTTGATGAGGGGTTGGGGTTGGCTGTAGCGGGTGATCTCTCATGACTTGCTGATCTTGATCTAGCCGTTGAAGGGTGATAATGAAAGGTAATGAAAAGTAGGGGGCATTAGGCATGATACGGATCGAGTTTGGACAATAATATACAGAATATATTTTGACCCTGGTTCGCCTCTCCAATAAAGCTTAGGAGGAAGTTATCCCATAAATTGGCTCCTTATTTTAAAACTCTGGTATAATTAAAATTTTGACCATTCTAGACTTGAATTAAAATTTTTTAACCCTGCTCCTTTTTTGGTTTGTTTCAAGATAATGTTGATTTTTACCCTTCCAAGTGAGAAGGATCAAATTTAATTCTAAATATTTAAAATTAATATCACACTTTTTTATTAATTTTTTATTTTTAAAATAAAGGATCAATATATTTTCTGAAAATAGTTTGTGATACTTTTAGCTAATTTTAAAAAAAAACCTATATGAAAATATTCACTTCTAATTATCCATAATGATAAAATATATCCTATGATCATCTAAAAGTAAGAAGCAGCTATCCAATAGAGAAACTTTGTGACTGGTTTATGAATCTCTACACTTAGTATGAAAAAAAAATTATTTATTTTAAAAATTATTAAATAATATTGTACATATGGTAGTAAAGATCACATTATCAGAATTGGTATAGCTAATAGTTAATTGTGAACAAAATAGTCAGCTATTAAATGGTTGAATGCATATAAATAATGACAAATTGTGAACAAAATAGTCTGCTATTAAATGGTTGAGTTGGTTTTATCCATATGATTTTTTGATTTTGGATCATAGCAAAGTTTTTCATGTTCTAAATAATATCTACGGGCCAATGAAATATTTTTTTTGGTACTAAAAAGCCTAATAGGACTTGCAATATTGTACGGTGATTTCCAGTGCCATTAAGACCTTTTAATGTTAGTAGCTTTTGGCTGTTCGGTGTTGAAGGGTTGAGGCTATAAGTCCAAAGCGGTGAATAGCTAGAAAAGTTGGAAAAAGCAAAAAAGAGTCTACATTAAAAATAAAGGCATGATAGAAAAGTATTTTAAATCTATGGGTAACTTCCTTAAGTTTATTGAAGTTGCTAGCCATTATCAAAAGTATATTTTGTAAATTTTTTTCCTAACTTATCTGTATCAGGCATAATCCTCTTACTTTTTGTTGCTATAGATTTTCGTTCTTCAACTTGGGTATGAGGTGTCATCTCCATCGATGAGCTCACCATAATCCTCTGCAGCATTGGCGAGGCACAGTGCAAACGTATTATTAATGGCATAGTGCAAACGTATTAGGCATAATCCTCTTACTTTTTGTTGCTATAGATTTTCGTTCTTCTACTTGGGTATGAGGTGTCATCTCCATCGATGAGCTCACCAGAATCCTCCGCAGCATTGGCGAGGGCACAGTGCAAACGTATTATTAATGGCATCGACTGCGACGACGATGGCCTCGTCTCCTTAGAGGAGTTCAAGCTCATGATAGCCAATGGATCTACCTTCCCCCTTGCCAAGAAGGTAGGGTCTGGATTCGGCATTCTTTTCGTTCTCCTTCCTCACTCTTCCTTCTTGATCATGTTAGCCTTCTTGGGGTCTCATCGATGAGGGGTCGGGGTTGACTGTAGCGGGGTGATCTCTCATGACTTGCTGATCTTGATCTAGCCAATGAAGGGTGACAGTGAAAGGTAATAAAAATATATACAAAATATATTTTTGACCCTGGTTTGCCTCTCCAATAAGCTTAAGAGAAAGTTATCCCATAAATTTGAAAAAGACTTTTCTATCATGCCCTTAAGATAGGCTCCTTATTTTTAAAACTCTGGTATAATTAAAATTTTAATCCTATTCGTTTAAAATTCAAATTTAACCCATTGATGACCTGTTTCAAATTCAAATTTGACCCATTCTAGACTTGAATTAAAAATTTTCTAACCCTGCTTTTTTTTTTTGTTTCAAGATGATGTTGATTTTTACCCTTCCAAGTGAGAAGGATCAAATTTAATTCTAAATATTAAAAATTAATATCAAACTTTTTTATTAATTTTTTATTTTTAAAATAAAGGATCAATATATTTTCTAAAAATAGTTTGTGATACTTTTAGCTAATTTTTAAAAAAACCTATATGAAAATATTCACTTCTAACTGTCCATAATGATAAAATATATCATATGATCATCTAAAAGTAAGAAGCAGCTATCCAATAGAGAAACTTTGTGACTGGTTTATGAATCTCTACATTTGGTATGATAAAAAAAATTATTTATTTTAAAATTATTAAATAATATTTTACATATGGTAGTAAAGATAACATTATCAGAATTGGTATAGCTAATAGTTAATTGTGAACAAAATAGTCAGCTATTAAATGGTTGAATGCATATAAATAATGACTAATTGTGAACAAAATAGTCTGCTATTAAATGGTTGAGTTAGTTTTATCCATATGATTTTTTGATTTTGGATCGTAGCAAAGTTTTTCATCTTCTAAATAATATCTACGGGCCAATGAAAGTTTTTTTTTGGTACTAAAAAGCCTCGTAGGACTCAATATTGTACGGTGATTTCCAGTGCCATTAAGACCTTTTAATGTTAGTAGCTTTTGGCTATTTGGTGTTGAAGGGTTGAGGCTATAAGTCCAAAGTGGTAAACAGCTAGAAAAGTTGGAAAAAGAAAAAAAAGTCTACATTAAAAATAAAGGCATGATAGAAAAGTATTTTTCAAATATATGTGGTAACTTCCTTAAGTTTATTGGAGTTGCTAGCCATTATCAAAAATTTATTTTGTAAATTATTTTCCTAACTTATCCATATCAGGCATAATCCTTTTACTTTTGTTGCTATAGATTTTTGTTCTTCGACTTGGGTATGAGGTGTCATCTCCATCGATGAGCTCACCAGAATCCTCCGCAGCATTGGTGAGGGCACAGTGCAAACGTATTATTAATGGCATCGACCACGATGACGATGGCCTCATCTCCTTAGAGGAGTTCAATCTTATGATAGCCAATGGATCTACCTTCCCCCTTGCCAACAAGGTAGGGTCTGGATTCGGCATTCTTTTCGTTCTCCTTCCTTCCTAGTCTTTCTTATTCCTCACTCTTCCTTCTTGATCATGCTAGCCTTTTGGGGTCTCCTTGATAAGGGGTCAGGGTTGGGTGTAGCGGGGTGATCTCTCATGACTTGCTGATCTTGATCTAGCCGTTGAAGGGTGATAGTGAAAGATAATGAAAAGTAGGGGCATTAGGCATGATATGGATCGAGTTTGGAAAATAATATACAGAATATATTTTTGACCTTGGTTCGCCTATGCAATAAGCTTAAGAGGAAGTTATCCCATAAATTGGCTCCTTATTTTTAAAACTTTGGTATAATTAATATTTTGATCCTATTCATTTAAAATTCAAATTTAACCCATTGATGAACCATTGTTATATTTTTGGAATGGCATTTTGATTGTCAATATTCAATATATCAGTATTATCCCTAGAGTACTTTTTTCACAGCCATCCTTGTTGCTTAGTCTGAGAGTTGGATTGATGAAATGGCTGTATATTCTATCGTACAACTTAAACTCTCTTGTTTGCATGTGTTGCTCCATCTTTGTTTTGACCCTTACTTTCATATTTTCTCACTAAAGGCTCTTCCATAAATCTCACCTATGGATAAGAATTAATGAAAGATGCATCATGTTTCACAATATTAGAAGGGTTTTTACATGCAGTTTTTCTAGTTTCGTATTCCCTATCATTTGTAAAAATTTTGTATCGCCACAATGTTCTTGATTTCAGTGGCCAATGTTACTGGTTCTTGAACTTGAGTCTTGCGTTAAGAAATGTTTCAGTGCTACGTAACCACATTTTTTCATCTATTTTCTCAGTTTATTCATTATATTAAAAAAAAACTCAAAAACTACTGATTCTTGTCATCTTTAGTCTCTCAAGGAACATCTTAGCAATTCACTAGAATGGAACAAGTCTTAAACTTTGGTCTTCTTGGAAGAATCCAAAGGACAGGTGCCCACAGTGGCAGCAAGCGATTCTCTCTACTGCATGTGGCTTACGAATTTTTTAGTCAAAAATTTTGTGCATTTTGAAAAATGGAAAGCACTACCTTTACCTTTTGATCCAGCATAGGATATTCTAACTTATAGAATGCGTTAGTTTAATTGCTCTAGAATAGACCAGATTAGAAATATATTGACACACTAATTCCAAGTAAATTTACTCCAAAGCCAAATAGGGCTCAAGGAATCTCTTGATAACGCAGCATAAATTTATAAAGTACATTTGCAACCACAGACTTCAGCTCAGCGTTGGCATAGATATTATTGTAACATAATAAAGGAAGAATATAAAAGCATAATGTAAAAGAGGGAATCTGATGATTGATAAAAGAAACAGGGAAGTTATAAGTAAATTGATGCATATTCCTATATTCAATAAAGGACCAAAAGTAGATTAATTTGATAGGTGCATCAATCAGAAATTCATTACTAAAATAAGAATATATATATATATATATATATATATATATATATGACTAAAAATTCACCAAAATCTCTCTCTGCTTGGTTCAGTGAGTTGTGTATACTCTTTAACAATAGGAAATAAAACCCAAAGGGTCACCAATCAATTATTTTAACCTCTTTTCTTTTCTGATACATAGTTTACAGATAAAGCATAAAAGGTGGTGGTATAATTGCAATCATGTGAAATTGCACTATTTCGTTATTTATGATGAACATCCATTATAGGAGATAATCTTGGTGAGAAATTGCAGTAAAAATTTCCTGATTTATATAAGTTAATAAATAAATTACAAAAAATTACAAAAGCAAATCATCAAAAAAGTTGCCATATCATAAGAGTGAGCCGGTATAGACTTCAATCCAGTGAGAGTAGCATATGGCTGTAATTCTCGATTAAATTTATTTGTTTCTGATTTTTTCTACATCAAAGAATGGGAAGGGTTACATGAGTTTGTAAAAAATATAAACTATTAAAATAGTTGTATGGATGTATTTACTTTATACTCATCTGAATAAAAATAATCACATAGAAAGTTTCAGTTACTCTGCGAAACATGAGATGGCTTATTTTGCTTTGCTAAGCTCACACTTGTGTCCTCACCATGACCAATGAAGTGTAAATGAAGCCGATATCTAAATTCCTGATATACTTTATTCATTTGAAACTTTATACCCTTTTTAATATGATCTAAAGTACTTCTCCTGCAAATATATTAAAAATTATAAAAGTTATAAGGTATATTAAGTATGTTAAAAGTAATCTAATATAATTATACTGACCTGAAGTCGATCGATCATAGGTGCTTTCTGTGCATCAGTGATCTCACTCCACCTCCTGACCGCAAGTGGTGCCATGTCACATACAATCACTCCTATCTCTATCAGACACTCGGAGCGAAACTCTCCTAACGGTCGTCCAACCTTAGATGGCAGAAGAATAAGCAACTTCTAAATAGGCAACTTCTGTCCACCACATAATCAATCAGATGTGCAAACTTGTATCCGCGAGCAGGACCTCGGCCCTTCTTCTTTGATGACATAGCTGCAAAACATATTGAACTAAATTAGTGCAAAATAACATAAAAATAAGATAAGTTTAAAGTAGAGTTAGTACATGATGCGCCGACAAATGACCCCTCTGTCAAAACTGGAATGTAAGGAGAATCATCTGGCCTCGATGTAGCAGGAGTATCCCTCGAAGACATCTGCAAACAAACATACAAACTAGAATTAATAAATAAGAAAGTATAAGAATATATAGTTGCAATAAGTAAAAAAAAAAAAACATGAATGCTACCAAATTAATCATTGTCATCACTAATATGCTCATTGTCTTCATCATCCTCTATATCATAACTATGTATAGATCCCTCATTGTCATAATCAGCTAGTGTGTCATCCTCTTCAACTTCTTCGCATATAAACTCATCTTGACCGACATCACTTTGACCTCTAATGTTTTCTTGAATTATAACTATTTCAGCATCAGTGTCCATACGCTGAGATATTATTAAGCCCATGTCAGGTTGCTCACATATGAATCGAAGGACTGCTGAATCATCTTCTTGATATACTTCTTCCTGAACATCATCATCTTTTTTTGGAATATCCTACAAATGATGATGACTAACCTTGTATACCACTTTCCAATTAGAATTATTCTTCAAATTATCCAAGTAGAAAACCTTTTCAGCTTGTGATGCTAAAATGAATGGCTCATGTTTGTACCATTGTGAACTAATATTTATACTTGTAATGTTATAATGTTGTTGCATTCTCCTATGCTTTGGTTCAGTTTCAAACTGTTGACCCTAGATTGATTTTGATGCTTACAAAACAATTAAGCAAAGACTAATTCTATTTGTTAAGCTTGATGCAGAGAAGTACATATGTTTTTCAACTAAGTGTTATCAAGCAAAAATCGTAAGGGAGTATATTTCATTTTTATGTAATACCTGGAAGCTATCTAATTTATTCTTTGTTGCCTTGGCCGTGTGATTTATCTTGGGAGTTAGCTAATTAGCTAGCCTATCCTTCTATCTAGCTAGCTAACACATTCATTAGCTAACTAACACTTTATCTCTATGGCCTGATCGAATGCTTTTCCATTTTAGTTAGCTAGATAGCTAGCTGGCCCCTTCCTTGGCTAGCTGGTGTTCCATTTTAGCTAGCTATATTTCCTGTTATCCTTGCTAGCCGAGCCATGCTTATTTTAAGTTAGCTGGTGAGCTAGCTTGGCCTCTTTATGAGCTAGTTGTATTTCCATTTTAGTTAACTACTTTTGCCTTATTCACTGTGCTGGCCGAATGCTTTGGGAATCAGTTAGCTGACTAGCTAACTTGTCTTCCCTCTTAGCTAGCTGGTTTCATTTTTAGTTAGCTATCTCATCCTGCTACTTTGCTTGTCCGAACATCTCTTATTTTTAGCTAACCGGTGAGCTAGCTGATGCTTCTCTTAGCTAGCTAGCATACCCTGTTAGTTAGCTGCTTTGCCTTGATAGCTAACTGCTTTTCTTTGTTAGCTAACTATTTTTCACAGGTTCATCCAAGCCGAGAGGTTACTATTCTTAGTTAGTGGAGAGCTAACTACCACTTCCCAAGCCGTGTTGATTCATTCTCTGGTTAGCTGAAGAGTTGACTATCTTGTGGCTTAGTTAGCTAGAGAGCTAACTATCCTTCTCTTGGCCGAGTGGACACTTTTCTTAGCCAGCTAGGGAGCTAGCTATGATGGACGGACGATTTCTTCTTGCCATGATCTTTTGAGCTTAGTTAGTTGGGGAGCTAACTACTTCTTGCTCAGTTAGCTAAAGAGATAACTTGTCTTTTCTGATGATGGTCGTTTCCACCTCCAAGCCGAGAGCCTTTGTTTTCTAGTTAGCTGGAGAGCTAACTATCTTGTTATGGCTTCTATTCTTCTGATCATTGGACGCCTGTTTGGTTAGCTGAATAGCTAACTACTTCTTGCTTAGTTAGCTAGTGAGCTAACTACTTTATGGCTTAGTTAGCTAGAGAGCTAACTAATGGATCTTACCTTATCTCCTGGCCGTTTGATTTTGTAGTGAGCTAGCAAAGGAGTTAGCTACTCTTCCCTGGGACAAGCTTCATGCCGTGCAACCTTTTTGGTTAGTTAGCTATCTATGGTTAGTTAGCTAGATAGCTAACTACCTTACCTTTTGTGGCTGATACCTTTCCCTGTTGCTGTGAGATTTCAAATTAGCTAGCTGCTTAGCTAGCTTGTGGATTTATTCTTCATCTTGCCCGAGCATCTTCAAGATTGCCAGCTACCTGGAATTAACTCCAGTCAACTACCTCTTTGTTTTTTAGGTGTGCTTTCTCTCTTACTCTCTCTCCTCTTTAATTGATTACTATTTTCAGCTATACTAACTTTTGATCTCTTGGATTATGGCAGAGATCTTCCTTCCTCAAATGGATTCAGTGCATTCAATGCTTAAGGAAAATAATCTCAATGGTTATCTTTTCTTCCCGTTTTACTTTCCATTTGTTTCAAATATATCTAACGGATATTTTTGTTGTTGGATGCTTATAAATAGCTATGATTAGAAGAACAAAATGACGAATCTGAAAAGAGAAAAATAAGAGAAAGAAATCTAAGAAAAAGAGCTTTTATTGCATATTCTTCGGAGTGTTGAAAAGCAAATTTGGTGTGCTTTGAAGTTGAAGATCATTCATTGCTCAAGGTCGTCCAGATCAATCAAAGCCCTCAAGCAATCAAAGCTTCAGCTACCTCGAAGTTCTTCATTTATTGCTGAGAAGTTGCTTCAAAATTTGTAAAGTATATTTTGAATGTTTGCTCATTGTTGGAGCTACTTGTTCTTATCTATTCTGAACACTTGTAAAAGGGTTAGTGTTAACCCTTGGTTCTTGTTGGCTTCCTTGTGCCGTGAAACAAGAGGACTAGCCTGGTAAGGCTAGGGGTTGGCTTCCTTGTGTCGTACAAACAAGTGGACTAGCCTGGTAAGGCTAGGGGTTTGGCTGCCTTATGCCGTATAAACAAAAGGGCTAGCCGAGGAAGGCTAGAAGTTGTAATCGTTGTGATACGATTAGAGTGAAATTCCCAAAAGTTTTAGGGGAATGGATGTAGGTGCTGGGTTTAGCACCGAACCACTATAAATTCTCTTATGTTTGTGGTTGCTTGATTGTCTGTGTTATTATTCTGTTCAATTCACTACACCGCTTCCAAGTAAATTTAAATTAGGGTTAAAGCACATATCTGCGTTAGTAATTAATTTTTAATAACCCAATTCATCCCCCCTCTTGGGTTGCTACATCTGGGCAACAAGTGGTATCAGAGCAGAGTCCTCTTGATTACTAGCTTTAATTAGCTTTGAGCCAAAGATCAGTAGTAATCCAAATGGGATCTATGTTGATTGAAGGACAATCAACTAATAGACCACCTTTGTTCAATGGAATAAATTACACATATTGGAAAGCGCGAATGAAAATCTTCATTCAAGCACTAGATTATGATTTATGGGGAATCATAATTAATGGACCACACACACCCGCTATTAAGATTGATAATCTTGATATTGCAAAACCTGAATCTGAATGGGATGAGCAAGATAAGAAACTAGCTCAATTAAATGCAATAGCTATGAATGTTCTTTATTGTTCTCTTGATGCAAATGAGTTTAATCGCATATCTACTTGCATGTCTGCTAAAAAAATATGGAAAAGACTTGAAGTCACCCATGAGGGAACAAATCAAGTCAAGGAATCCAAAATAAATATGTTTATTCATAAGTATGAATTGTTTAAGATAGATTCAGCTGAGAATAACACTGATATGTTTACAAGATTTATTGATATTATTAATGGACTAAAAAGTCTTGAAAAATCTTATGCTAACAGTGATTTTGTTAGAAAAAATTTAAGATCTTTACCTAGGTCATGGAAAGTCAAAGTTACTACAATACAAGAAGCAAAAGATCTCAACACTTTATCACTTGAAGAATTGGTTGGTTCTTTGATGACACATGAGCTTCAGCAACGACAACATATTGATGAAGATGAATCAAAGAAGAAAAGATCTATGGCATTGAAGAGTGCAACTCAAGATGATGAAAGAGAGGAAACCACTAGTGACAGTGAGAAAGATGATGAAATGGCACTTATCTCAAGAAAATTCAAAAAGTTTATGAAAAGAAAGAAGTTTGAAAAAAGAAAACATTTTGCCAAAGGAGATCATAGCAAAGAAAAGGAAAAGAGTAAACCTCCTACATGCTATGAGTGCAAAAAGCCTGGACATATCAGACCAGAATGTCCACTACTAAAGAAAGGATCCAAAAGAGTAAAGAAGAAAGGAATGATGGCTACATGGAGCAACAGTGAGGCTACAAGTTCAAAAGAAGAAGAAAAAACTGAAATTGCCAATGTATGTTTCATGGCTGATAATGATGAGGTAAGCCCTAGCTTTCTAGATGACTTTACTTTTGATGAATTACATGGTACATTTTATGAACTTGTTGATGATTTTACAAATTTAAGTTCAAAGAACAAAGATTTGAAAAATAAAATTAAAAATCATACTCTTAAAAAAGAAAGAATTTCAAAAAATAATGAATCATTGCTAAAGGAAAACCAAGATTTAAAAAATGAAGTAAATAAATTAAAACCAATTGTTGATAGATTTACCTTGAGCTCAGAAAAATTAGAAATAATTTTAAATAGTCAAAGAACTGTTTACAATAGAGCTGAACTTGGATATAATTATTTTGAAAGACAAAAATTTTTGAAAAATATTTATGTGTATGGTAATGACTCCACCAAAATTACATGATTCAATATGAAAAATTAGGACACAAAGCTTATACTTGTCACACACATAATGTGAAAAAAATATAGGTTCCAAAAGGAACTATCTTAACTAACCCTAAAGGACCCAAGAAAGCTTAGGTACCTAAGAGCAAAATTTAAAATTGTGTATGCATGTGTGTCTTGCAATCCGAGTAACTAAAAGACAATGGTACTTGGATAGCGGGTGCTTAAGACACATGATAGGTGATGAATTGCAATTCATCACTTTGGAGGCAAAAGATGGAGGTGTTGTTACTTTCGGTGATAATGGCCAAGAAAAAATAATTGGCATTGAAAAAATAGGTATCACACCTCAGGCTTATATTGATAATGTCTTACTTATGAAAGGACTGAAACATAATTTACTTAGCATTAGTCAATTATGTAATAAAGGATTTAATGTTACATTTGAATCGTCCTTATGCATTGTTAAAAATCCTGCTAATGAAAATATAAAATTTGTTGGTCAAAGGCATGGTAATGTATACATTGTTAATCTAAATGATTTGCATGATCAAAATATTGATTGCCTAGTTGCTACAAACAATAAATCTGATAATAGTTGGTTATGGCATCGTAGGCTAGCTCATGCAAGCATGGATTTATTATCTAAATTAATTAAGAAATATTTAGTGCATGATTTGCCAAAACTCGTTTTTGAAAAAGATAAGATTTACAATGCTTATCAATTTGGAAAATAAACCCGAGTATCTTTTAAATCAAAGAATTTGGTTTCAACCGCTAGACCTTTGGAACTCTTGCATATGGATTTATTCGGTCCTACAAGAACAACTAGTCTAGGAGAAAAAAGATATGGTTTTGTTGTTATTGATGATTTCTCTTGTTTTACATGGGTTTTATTTTTAACTAGTAAAGATGAAGCATTTCTAACATTTCAAAAATTGTTTAAAAGAATTACAAATGAAAAGAATTCTTCTATCTTATCAATTCGAAGTGATCATGGAAAAGAATTTGAAAATAAATCTTTTGAAGACTTTTGTAATGAAAATGGAATTGAACATAATTTTTTAGTACCAAGAACACCCCAACAAAATGGAGTAGTAGAAAGAAAGAATAGAACTTTAGAAGAAATGGCCCGTACCATGTTGTGTGAGAGCAATCTCCCAAAGTACTTTTGGGCTAAAGCTATCAACACTGCATGCTATGTTTTAAATCGTGCATTGATTAGACCTGTTTTGAAAAAGACTCCTTATGAACTTTGGAAAGGAAGAAAACCAAACATAAGTTATTTTCATATTTTCGGATGCCGTTATTTTATTTTAAATAATAAAAATCTAACCTTGATAAATTTGATGCTAAATCTGATGAAGGAATTTTTCTCGGTTATTCTTTGCATAGTAGAGATTTTAGAGTGTTCAATAAAAAGACTCTAGTAGTAGAAGAATCTATTCATATTATTTTTGATGAATCTAATGATCTTCCATTAAGAAAGAGAAAAGGTATGAATGATGCAGATGAGATTGAAGATCAACTCAAGGAAATCACCTTGCAGGATAAAGATGAATCAAATACACAAGAAGTAAATGAAGAAGAAAACGTTAACCTACCAGAAGCTTCACAAGGTAATGATGAATTAGAAAGAGATTGGAGGTACGTTCTCAGTCACCCTAAAGATCAAATCATAGGTGATCCATCACAAGGAGTTAAAACTAGATCATCATTTAGAGATACTTATAATAACCTAGCATTTGTATCTAAAATTGAACCAAATGCTATGATGATGCTAAAAATGATGTTGATTGGATTAATGCCATGCATGAGGAACTTCACCAGTTTGAAAGAAATAATGTATGGACTTTTATTGAAAGACCTCATGATCATCAAATTATTGGAACTAAATGGGTTTTTAGAAACAAATTAGATGAACATTGCAATATAATTAGAAATAAAGCAAGATTAGTAGATAAGGGTTATAATCAAGAAGAGGGAATTGATTTTGATGAGACTTATGCCCCAGTTGCTAGACTAGAAGCTATTAGATTACTTCTTGCTTATGCTTGTTTTATGAATTTTAAACTATATCAAATGGATGTTAAAAGCGCTTTCTTAAATGGATACATTGTTGAACAAGTTTTTGTAGAACAGCCACCCGGCTTTGAAAATCACTCGTTTTCAAACCACGTATTTAAGTTGAACAAAGCTTTGTATGGTTTGAAATAAGCACCCCGGGCTTGATATGAAAGATTAAGTAAATTCTTGATCAGTAATGAATTTATTCGAGGAAATGTGGATACAACTTTATTTATTAAAAGATAAAATAGTGATATATTAATTATTCAAATCTATGTTGATGATATCATATTCGGTGCCACTAATAATTCTTTGTGCAAGGATTTTGCTAAGCTTATGCAGGGAGAGTTTGAGATGAGTATGATGGGAGAACTAAACTACTTCCTTGGACTACAGATCAAACAAAGCAAAGATGAGATCTTCGTAAGCCAATCCAAATATACCAAAGAAATGATCAAAAAGTTTGGCATGGAGACATTAAAAAGCATTGGTACCCCTATGGGCTCATCGTGTCGACTTGAATCTTATAATACTGAAAAGTTTGTTGATTTAAAATTATATAGAGGCATGATAGGATCATTGTTATACTTAACTACTAGTAGACCAGATATTTTATTCAGTGTTTGCATGTGTGCTAAATTTCAAGCTAATCCTAAAGAATCATACTTGCTTGCGGTTAAAAGAATATTTAAATATTTGAATGGTACAGTGAATTTAGGTTTATGGTATGACAAACAATCTAGCATTGACTTAATAGGTTACACTGATTCTGATTTTGCTGGATGTAAATTGAATAGAAAATCAACAAGCGGAACTTGCCAGTTTCTAGGTGTTAACTTAATTTCATGGTTTAGCAAAAAGTAAACTTCAGTAGCATTGTCTACGGCCGAGGCCAAATACATTGAAGCTGGAAGTTGCTGTGCTCAAATCCTATGGATTAAGCAGCAACTAGAAGATTATGGTATTAAACAAAAAGCCATACCGATAAAATATGATAATACAAGTGCAATCTGCTTAACTAAAAATCCTATACAACATTCAAGAACAAAACCTATTGAAATTAGACATCATTTCATTAGAGATCATGTAAATAATGAAAATGTTGTAATAGAATTTATATGCACTGAAAATCAACTTACAGATATTTTTACCAAACCTCTTGATGAATCAAAATTTTATGAATTTAGAAGAGAACTTGGTATGTTCGATCCAACCATTTAATGAATCATTTTATTGCCTCTTGACATTAGAATTGAAAAATCATATTTACCATGTGTTGCATAACATTTCTCATCACTCTCAATCAAATCTATTAATGGAATATATTTTCAATTAAATGCATTGTACCTACTTTGAGTGTGTCAGTTAGCTGAATATTAACTACTTTTTAAATTCCCTCCTTGACGCATGAAACCTTTTTACAATCAATTCCTACCAATCGGCCATTCTATATCTTTATTATCTTTAACGTAGTTAACCAACCAGGCAACCTAGCAGTCATCTGGCCAGTCAACCACCTTGCAATCCTTCCTATAAAAGCTTTTTCACTAACTGGCTTCTTCTCATTCAACCGGTTCCTTCTTCCTTCTTCTCCTCTCCAACCGTCTCATTCCTCTCATCCGACTTCACTCCATCCATCTTGCAAGCTCTTTCCTTCCACTTTCTTCAAGAAGATCGTTGATGGCTCCTAAGAAGAAGGCAATCTCAAGGGATGATGATTATTCTGATCTTCGAAGGAAGTCTTCCTCATCTTCTTCTCATATCAACACTCTTATCGCCGCTAAGTCATTTGCTCATGGCAGATTAGTAGACTTTAACTTCCTAGATCAAGAAAACTTTAAGATAGGGGAACTCTTTGCTAGTCAAGGTTGGAAAAATCTCTTATCTACCAAAAGGCCAATTTACCCTGAGTTAATTAGAGAGTTTTATGAGAATATTACCTTTGGTAGTGGAACCATTTCATCCTATGTGAAGAAAACAAGGATTGACCTTGATTGTAAAACACTAGGTTCTGCTTTAAACATTCCTTCTGATGGTATCCTAGAAATCCTTCCTAGTGAAAGAGGTTATAAAATTGATATGATCCTAGACATAAACGATAATGAAGCAAGTAATATAGAAACTCTTGATGCTAACATGTTGTCAATTGAAAATAGACTATTTTACAGTATAATAGCCAAAATTCTTGTTCCACGTGCTGGTTCGTTTAATGTTGTCACTGATCATGACATCTGTATAATGTATGACATTCTTATTGGAACTCCTGTAGACCTCCCTGACCTGATAATGACCATTATGAAAGAATCCCTATGTAGGTCTAAAGCTGCTTTGCCATATGGGATGTTTCTCACGTACGTTTTTGAATTTTACAACATAAAACTTAAAGGAGAAATTGTTGTAGCATTACGTCACACTAACGTGTTCAATGCTCATTCCCTACACTGAATGGACTATGCCAAAAGGGATGGTGTTTGGCTTAAGGTTAGATTGAGAACTGGTCAATCAAATTCTTTGCCACCACCTAACCAGCCTCAACCTATTTGCTCTCCTCAAAATTTCTTTAATTTTGACTTCCATCAACCAAATCCTTACCTTGCTACCATGAATGATCAAAATCCATTCTTAACTGAACCACCTGATGTAAGTGCTCCTGGTCCCTCTTATCGTAATGACAACCCTGCTCCTGCTCTTCCTCCTATGCGAATCTGTGAAGAACAGATTCAACGAATTATTCACAAATTATCTATTGCTCAATCCAGTCGAAGTTCTGAAGACAGTACTTCTTCTGTTAATGATCAAACTATTGTATCCCACATTTCATCTATTTTCAAGACTCTCTCAATTTAAAATCATTCAAAGTCAACTTGTCCATGATGTTAATATTCTGAATGGGCGAGTTTTTCACCATAATGAGTCTGTCTTGAATCGGATCTTGAAGGAAATCAATTTCTTAAAATATAAAGTTAAAATTTTTGAGACCAAAGCTGAATGGGTAGAATATCAGATGAGAACCAATGAGAGCCAGACTCAAGATGCAACAAATGCAGTTGATCACTGGTCCGCATCTCTTACTAGGCTGAGCCGACTTGTGGAAACCTACATTGTTCTCTCTGCTTCATCAGCTCCAGATGCTTCATTTTCACATTCTCATCTATGGTCTCCTCCAACTCAACCTTCACAAGACAAGCCAGGACCCTCCAGAAAATCAAATGAATCTTCTGTGCAAATTTCTTTCGATGATGAGAAATGACTATCTTGTAATCTTTGATGAATGTTTAAAACTTTGCCTTATGTTGAAATTGTTAAGACTTTGTGTTGTATGACTTAAAACCATGTTCTTGTAATATCTGTAATAACTTTCCTTTCTATTGTTAAGCTTGACACTTAAATGTTTTGTATTAATGTTTTGAACTATGAATATCATTTTCACCTTATCTTGTTGTATTATGCTTTGATTTATTGCAAGTTTCTTCAATCATCTTTTTGATCAATGATAAAAAGGGAAGAAGAATATCGCATACATTAAGGTAATGGAGAAAAGAAATAACTCCATATATTCAGGGGGAGTTTAATTATTCAAATTGACAGGGGGAGATTATGTTATATTCCTGTTTACATTCAAAATGTTTCCTATATTTCTTCTTTGCATGCTTAAGGGTTTTGTTATCATCAAAAAGGGAAAGATTGTTGACCCTAGATTGATTTTGATACTTACAAAACAATTAAGCAATGACTAATTCTATTTGTTAAGCTTGATGCAGGAAAGTATAGATGTTTTTCAACTAAGTGTTATCAAGCAAAAATCGTAAGGGAGTATATTTCATTTTTATTTAATACCTGGAAGCTATCGAATTTATTCTTTGTTGCCTTGGCCATGTGATTTATCTTGGGAGTTAGCTAATTAGCTAGCCTATCCTTCTGTCTAGCTAGCTGACACATCCGTTAGCTAACTGACACTTTATCTCTATGGCCTGGCCGAATGCTTCTCTATTTTAGTTAGCTGGATAGCTAGCTGGCCCCTTCCTTGGCTAGCTTGTGTTCCATTTTAGCTAGCTATATTTCCTGTTATCCTTGCTAGCCGAGCCATGCTTATTTTAAGTTAGCTGGTGAGCTAGCTTGGCCTCTTTATGAACTAGCAGGATTTCCATTTTAGTTAACTACTTTTGCCTTATTCACTGTGCTGGCCGAATGCTTTGGGAATCAGTTAACTAACTAGCTAACCTGTCTTCCCTCTTAGCTAGCTGGTTTCATTTTTAGTTAACTATCTCATCCTGCTACTTTGCTTGTCTGAACATCTCTTATTTTTAGCTAACTGGTGAGCTAGCTGATGCTTCTCTTAGCTAGCTAGCATACATGTTAGTTAGCTGCTTTGCCTTGATAGCTAACTGCTTTTCTTTGTTAGCTAACTATTTTTCACAGGTTAGCTGAAGAGTTGACTATCTTGTGGCTTAGTTAGCTAGAGAGCTAACTATCCTTCTCTTGGCCGAGTGGACACTTTTCTTAGCCAGCTAGGGAGCTAGCTATGATGGACGGACGATTTCTTCTTGCCATGATCTTTTGAGCTTAGTTAGTTGGGGAGCTAACTACTTCTTGCTCAGTTAGCTAAAGAGCTAACTTGTCTTCTGATGATGGCCGTTTCCACCTCCAAGCCGAGATCCTTTGTTTTCTAGTTAGCTGGAGAGCTAACTATCTTATTATGGCTTCTATTCTCCTGATCGTTGGATGCATGCTTGGTTAGCTGAATAGCTAACTACTTCTTGCTTAGTTAACTAGTGAGCTAACTACTTTATGGCTTAGTTAGCTAGAGAGCTAACTAATGGATCTTACCTTATCTCCTGGCCGTTTGACTTTGTGGTGAGTTAGCTAAGGAGTTAGCTACTCTTTCCTAGGACAAGCTTCATGCCATGAGACCTTTTTGGTTAGTTAGCTAGATAGCTAACTACCTTACCTTTTGTGGCTGATACCTTTCCCTGTTGCCGTGAGATTTCAAATTAGCTAACTGCTTTACTAGCTTATGGATTTATTCTTCATCTTGCTCGAGCGTCTTCAAGATTGCCATCTACCTGGAATTAACTCCAGTCAGCTGCCTCTTTGTTTTTTAGGCGTGCTTTCTCTCTTACTCTCTCTCCTCTTTAATTGATTACTATTTTCAGTTATACTAACTTTTGATTTCTTAGATTATGGCAGAGATCTTCCTTCCTCAAATGGATTCAGTGCATTCAATGCTTAAGGGAAATAATCTCAACGGTTATCTTTTCTTCCCGTTTTACTTTCTATTTGTTTCAAATGTATCTAACGGATATTTTTGTTGTTGGATGCTTATAAATAGATGTCATTAGAAGAACAAAATGATGAATCTAAAAAGAGGAAAACAAAAGAAAGAAATCCAAGAAAAAAAGTTTTTATTGCATATTCTTCGGAGTGTTGAAAAGCAAATCTGGTGTGCTTTGAAGTTGAAGATCATTCATTACTCAAGGTCGTCCAGATCAATTAAAGCCCTCAAGCAATCAAAACTTCAGCTACCTCGAAGTTCTTCATTTATTGCTGAAGAGTTGCTTCAAATTTGTAAAGTATATCTTGAATATTTGCTCATTGTTGGAGCTACTTGTTCTTATCTATTCTGAACACTTGTAAAAGGGTTAGTGTTAACCCTTAGTTCTTGTTGACTTTCTTGTGCTGTGAAACAAGAGGACTAGCTTGGTAAGGCTAGGAGTTGGCTTCCTTGTGCCGTGCAAACAAATGGACTAGCCTGGTAAGGCTAGGGGTTTGGTTGCCTTGTGCCGTATAAACAAGAGGGCTAGCCGAGGAAGGCTATAAGTTGTAATCGTTGTGATACGATTAGAGTGAAATTCCCAAAGGTTTTGGAGAGTGGACGTAGGTGCTGGGTTTAGCACCGAACCACTATAAATTCTCTTATGTTTATGGTTGCTTGATTGTCTGTGTTATTATTCTGTTCAATTCACTACACCGCTGCCAAGTAAATTCGAATTAGGGTTAAAGCACATATCTACGTTAGTAATTAATTTTTAATAACCCAATTCACCCCCTCCCTCTTGGGTTGCTACAACTGGGCAACACAAACCATTTGCACTTGAACATTATCGCCTTACAACCTTTAACAAAATGAAATTCAAGAACCTCTAATAATATACCATAAAAGTTAATTTCTTCTCCTAAATGAGTAGAGGGAACACAAACGCCACTATTCTGTGTTTTATGGCTGACATCCCGATTAACAGTAATAAATTTAACGCCGTTCACCACACAGCCACTATACGAGCACACATGACTATCGAGACCAATAGCCAATGAATAAAGCTCATCAATAGCTTCAGATGCTCCAGCAAAATGCTTATTTAGCATCTGGATAAACCAAACATCAATGTCATTTGAAATAAAGACACATGATAAAATAATTTACAATATTAATGAATGTATGTGCTTACTTCATTTTTAAACCACTCAAAAAATCTTTTCTTCTGTAATTGGTCCAGTTGTTCTAGTCCAGTTGAATTTAGCTGATCAATGTGTTGGCTATAGAGAACATTACGCTAACGAGCACTATAGATAATTTAGAGATATGAAGAAATAATTTTACAAGTATACTTACTTGAGAAATGGTTGCACCTCTGGACAATTATTGATGAGGTACCAATGTACTTGTTTTAAAGTTTTATCATCTAAATGCACCATTCTTCCTTTTTCAAGAGGCCGCCAACGAGTTGCAAATATATTTAATTGCTTGTCCAAATGGCTATCCGAATCAAAATTTCATTCGGGACGATTGAATCTTGTTTCTATGCCTCAAAGATACATAGAACAAAATGTAACAGACTCGTTGACAACATAAGTTTCTGCAATTGAACCTTTCGGATGAGCCTTATTACGTACATATTGTTTATACGTACCAAGTGCCCTTTCGAAAGGATACATCCATCTACTTTGAACAGGTCCGGCAAGTAAGGCCTCGTAAGGCAAATGTATTGATAAGTGCATCATAATGTCAAAAAATACTGATGGGAACATTCTTTTAAGCTTACATAAGATCACCACAATTTGCTCTTGTAACAACTCCAAATCCCTAACATACAATGTCATTAAATAAAGTTGTTGGAAGAAGTTAGAAAGCTCAATTAAAGTACTACTCTCATGTTTCTGCAAGAATGGTTGAATGCCAATAGGTAACAATATTTGAAGTAGTACATGACAATCATGTGTCTTCAAGCCAGATATCTTTCCATCACCTTCATTTATGCACCTTGAAATATTGGAAGAATATCCATCGGGCACCTTCACAAATTTTAGCCACTTACAGAATTGTCTTCTTTCATCTAATGTCAATGTGTAAGATGCATGAGGCTTATAAACTCTATTACCTTGAGTTTGTAACCACAACTCCCTTCGGATCCCCATTGAAGCCAGGTCCTCTCTTTGCTTTATATATGTCTTTTGTCTTACCTTCGATGCTTAATAAAGTTCCCACAATATTGTCACAAATATTCTTCTCAATATGCATTACATCTAAGTTATGTCTTAATTTTAATGATGACCAATACTCCAACTTGAAAAAAATACTCTTCTTATACCAATTCAACTCATTTGGTGCACGCTTTCGCTTTCGATGTTTATTGTTTGGATGCTTTTCAGGCTTTTCAACAGCTATGTGTTCTAATTGCATTAATTTCTTCACCGATAAACAATTTTGGTTTGACTCCATGCTCTCTACTTCCATCATGGAGTCTACTATTTCGCCACTTGTGATCAATAGGAAAGTAACGGCGACGTCCATATAGCAAATCTTGTCTTTCAGCTTTTTGGATGAGGTTTGCTCATTACAAACTAGACATGCCTTATAACCCTTTGTGCTCCAACCAGATAATAATGAGTATGCTAGAAAATCATTCACAGTCCATAATAAAGCTACATGCATTCGAAAACTCTCTTTCGTACATGCATCATATACATCAACACCTTCGGTCCATAAATGTTTAAGTTCATCAACTATTGGCCTTAAAAATATATCCATATCCCTTCCTGAAGATTTAGGACCCGGGATAAGTAATGACATCATGAAGAATGTCTCTTTCATATATTTCCATGAAGGCAAGTTATAAGGTACTAAAATGATGGGCCACATACTGTATGCATTACTCATGTTCCCAAATGGATTGAATCCGTCTGAAGCAAGACCTAACCTTACATTTCTTGGTTCACTGGCAAAATTCGGATACTTTTGATCAAAATCTTTCCATGCTTCTCCATCTGCTGGATGTCATAACACCCCATCTGTGATCGGTCGCTTATCATAGTGACATCTCATATCTTCGGTTGTATGTCTTGAGGCATATAGACGTTTCAAACGAGGTGTGAGTGAAAAATACAGCATAACTTTATGAGGTATCTTCTTACATTTGTCTCCAACCACTTGGTACCTAGGCTCGTTGCATACCGAACATTTTTCTAAAGAGGCATTCTCCTTCCAAAAGATAGCACAATCATGCTTGCATACATGTATGTTCTCGTAGCCTAAACCCAACGCATTCATCTTCTTTTTGGCCTTATAGTGTGAAGAAGGTATCCTAGTACCATTCGGAAATGCCTCTTTCAATAGTTCAAGCAACATATTAAAAGACTTATTTGTCCACCGATTGAGGACCTTAATGTGCGTTAACTTCACTAAGAATGTCAAAGCAGAAAACTTTTCACATCCAGGATAAAGCTCAAATTCCACCTCATTGAAAAGATCATCCAATTTCTTACTGTGATCAGTCCTTCCATGGTCAGACATCATCGGATTGTCATCATCATTGCCAACCTCAATGTGAGCACCACTTGGGCCAACGGTGTCCTGCAATGCTTCGACAATCTCATCTTGTTCTCTTTCTTGGTCATCATCTTCATTCTCGTTTTCATCCGAGGCATTGCTTCCAAACTGTTCTCCATGAAAATATCACGTTTGATACGTCTTCAAGAAACCCTTTAATTAACGGTGTAATTTAACTAAATCAGGCTTATGCCATGATCCATTATAACACGACATATAAGGACAACGTATCTTCCCTTCTTCAATAACATGAAGCCTTGCCTTTTCTATGAACTTCTTAATACCGGCTGCATATTCAGGACAATTTCAATTCTTTAGATGTATCCAACTCTTATCAATCGGCATTGTTGGATGAGATCAAATCTGAGTAAAATCCTTTCCCTATATAACAAGAAACGTACAAGAAAAGGAAAAAAAGAGAGATTTGAATTGTCATGTACACAGTTTAGAGGAAGGAATTTGTTAAGTTGTGCCAAAGAAGGTAAGGCTCGGAGAATAAGATCTAAGAATATTTTGTATGATAAGGTTGTGCCAAAGCAAACTTCACCTATCACTTTTCAGTGAATATGTAGAAGAATCAAAATGCATAGACGACTAAAAGGCATAGCAGACACATCTTAGAAGTCGGCAACAATTTTAGTTAAGAATCAAAATAGAGCATCCAACATTACATCACATGCCAGGAAATTCAGCAGCCTAATAAGAAATGGAGCTCATGAATTTGTCTACTCTTAAGCCTCTTATGTCTACAAACTGCAAAATTAATATCAAGCATATTTTATTAAAGACAAATTTAATTAAATCAATGATAACTCAGCATTAACAGATGAGTTTTTTTAAAAAAAAAATTCAGATATGCAATCAACAACTCATATGGTCTTGCAGCAATCTTAGATAAGTGTTGAGCTTTTATTCTATAACCTGGAGCAATTTCTCTTGGCTGATGAGTTCTCAAATGTTGGCAAGAAGCAACTCTTCCAACTTTCCCAGTCCTAAATCATAGGACAGTCAAGTCAGACAACCAGTGAAGCACACATTCTATAAGCCAGAATCAGTTAAGATGGTTTGCAAATTAAAGGAAAAGGCATGCCTTTCATAAAAAGCTAATGCTTGTTGAAGGATGTTGTCAGAAAAATAAAGATACTCATCAAAATTTCCCAATCAGAATTTTCATGCTAAACAAAACAAAGAAAATAAATTAGAACAACATCAAGAAAAGATGTTGAATCTGAGTAGATGTGAAGTATCTCTTCAAATAGCCTGGAATCCAAAATCCTGTTCATAGCTATCCTTCTCCAAGAACAACTACCAACTACCACATGACCTTTATCTCCAACATTCAATGCAACTAATAAAGGCCTCTCATCAAGGATCCATAGACATCATAATTTGAAAGCAGCAATATATTCCTTGTTACTGACAAGGCATTCAATCATGCACAGGGTGGGGATGGGGTGGTGTTGGATTTAATGCTCTCTCTAAACCCATAGCTTCAATGTTCTGTCCCTACCCAAGATGTCCAGTATTTTAGTAGTTATACCTAAGCTGCTTGATACACATTTTCCCTACCCAAGCCATAAGTATTTTCCTAAATAATTTGAAAGCAATACTTCCAAATGATCATTGACAACCATATGCATTACACCTGATATCACCAGGCTCTATGCTAACTTTGAACCAGTGTTTAGAATATGATCTCAAACTATCTACTTGGTGAATTCTCAGCAAGTTTCCAAATACCAAACTTATCTAGGCTGAGGGGCCCATTTTAACAGGTAGTATTCTGGTCCACTCATTGACTGTAGTTGTTTATTCAAAGTCAATAATTGAGCTCACACATGATTACAGAAGGTTTTATATGAAGTGTCTTTTTTTCTTAAAAAAATGAAGGAGAGGCCTGCTCTCTGGATAAAAACTCATTTTCCAACTTTAATGAACTGTTTGTTTTTACAGAACAGGTCTTGGTGGAGGCTTTTAGGTTTAATTCTATTGGAGATGTGCTTTTCTTTAGCCCTAGTTGAGTGTCATTAGCATGTCTTTTACAGCCAAAGAGATGCCAAAGGAAATAGGCATCTTCTGGCTTGTCCGCACTGTGCTCCTGGAGAGGTTTCAAGCTTTCCTTGTGATTTTTCTTCCACGATATATATTGTGTTATAATATTGCTCAATTGATTCTTGCTGCTGGTTTTGCCTTCCATTAAGAATTGTAAAGTTTTTGCTTTCAGAATTGGCATTGTTTAATATCTTGTTTCTGCTATGCTATGAGATATACTTCATTTGATTCCGTATCTTGTTCAGATAAAGAGAGATTCATGGTAATGTATGCTATTTTAAATTTGTTGGCACTCGTTATGCCTTTCATTTGATGACATTTCTCTTCAGATTTTCTGAGCATCATGCTAAAACTAACTGGATGGATTTAAATTTGGAATTATGTAGGAGATTTTTGAAGGATAAGGACTAAAAACTAACTGGAAGTTGAGAGAAAACGAGATGTATTCCAATAGAGGGCCAATGTCTTTTGGTACACCATTGCAACAGCATGAACCATCATGAATACATGTGGTGATAACACAAGCATTACTGGATCATACATGCCTGTCCAATGACTAATTTTATGCACCACTCGAAACATGCAAACAAGAATGATAATTTATAAATTTGATGAAGTCTTTTATATTGATAGGAAAGATTGGGCTCAATCCATCCGGATATTAAGCTAGACTTTCACCTTTCTTAGTTCTGAAATAAAGATGAATAAAAACACTTCTTGGGTGGAATTCTTTCTAAATGCAGTTTGATAAGAGTATGTATTTGGCTCCCTAGCTAATTGAACGTCTCTTGCTCTAAGTTCCACCATATATATGACATTTAATCTGTCTAAAATTGGCAAGTCAAATTAACTGAAGATCTTTTAATTATCCATCTTTTAAACTCAAACAGAAAAATTATGTTCCCCTACATAAAGTAACCCACACTAGAATGTAGCAAGCTGATTGGACTGCACCCTAGATATCTCTATCCCTATTAAATTACTATGAACTAAGCAAATGTTGGCATTGATTACCTAGATGTGCTTGATAAAATTTAGACAAAAATATATATATGAAAAACAATGGGCAACCTATAATTTAGAGAATAAGTGTTATCTAATGGAGGATCTTCTGTCCAAACTGAACTTATAATCCATAAAGGATGATAGCATGATAGCGCTGCATGGATTACATCAGAATCTCATTTGAACCAGAATGCGTTCTCCATTCTCCATACGAGGTGGTGCATTGTTGATTAGTCTCCCTTCAAAGTTCATCCTTCTCGTATTCATGTCTACCAAAATGAACCTAAGCCATGCATTATAGCTAGCAGATTCCTGTCCCTGTCCTGCTTTCAGTGCTTAATTTTTTTCTTGTACTTAAAACAGAACAACTCAAAATGGCCTAGCCATCCTTGAACTCGGACAAGTACACCGGACAGATTATATAACATGATAGAATGAAACACATTATGACATAGCATAGGAATAGGAGATGGCAAACAATCGAGCAAGAATTTGACCTTGGTTCTCTCAAAACAATCGAGCAAGAATTTGACCAGCTTAATTCCTTCTCCTCTGGTTCCTGCGTCTGGGGTGTGGCAGCGGAGAGGAGCTCACGGGGGTCGGCAACTTCTCCCCTGGTTCCGGCGTCCGGCGTGTGGCGGTGGAGAGGAGCTCGCGGGGGTCGGCGCCTTTTCCCCTAGTTCCGGCGTCCGGGGTGTGGCGGAGGAGAGGAGCTCGCAGGGGGGTCGGCGAACGAATGAGGATTAGGGTTTCGCGAATGGGTAGGCGCTCATAGGAGAGAGTGGGCATCAGCAGAAAAGGGGGCAAATTCTATTTGGCCTGCACAAAATGCTCGGTAGCCCTCTCCCCGTCAATTTTTTTCTTTTTTTTTACTTAATAGTCCTCCAAAATTACTCGGTAGTCCCCTTAAATTTAAAAATACCTAAACTACCCCTTCCCCTCTTCCCTCCCAACTCCCACGAAATTTCTCAGCGTCCCCCCCCCCCTTCCGACAGTGCCCCCCTTCTCGCTCATAGTAGCCCCCTCATTCGGCCTTCCCCGGCACGCCCAGACTCTTCTTCCCCTGCGAGTCTTCTCCAACAGCGGCCATCTTCCCCAGTAAGCTCTCTCTCCCTCCCTCCCTCACTCGCTCGGCTCCGCCTCCCTCAACCGACTCCTCCACCTCTCTTAGCCTAATCGAGCTTCGCCTCCCTCCCCGGTGTCAGCCTCCCTCTCAGGCCTCCGCACCCTTTCCTCCTCCCTCCCTCGCTCCATATTTGGCCGAGTCTCTGTTTGGCCAAGCAAGCCGAACAAACAGGATTAGTTCGGCCCAGCTGGCCTGAACAGATCTTCTTTGTTTGGCCCAGCAGGTCGAACAAAAAAATTCTGTTCGACCCAGCTGGCCGAACAGAATTTTTCTGTTCGGCCCAGTAGGCCAAATAGAGAGAAAATTTTAATATTATTATAAATAATTATAATTATAATTATAATAAAGTATATTATAAAGTATAATAATATAGACTTTATAATAAAGAGATATAATTAAAGAGATATTAAAAAATTTGATAATAATCTTTTAAAATTTTTGATTTAAATGAGTTTATATTATTATATTATTATAAATATATATTATTAATATATTTTAAAAATAAGAAATTAAAATTAAAGAGAGTTATGTTATTAATAAAGAGTTATTAAAATTTTTTAAAATATATGTTATTAATGTTTATCTTTTAAAATTTTTTTATCAAATGAGTTTATGTTATTAATATATATTACTAATAAATATATGTTACTAATATAAATATATTATATATTATTAAAATAGTTTACGTTATCGATGAAATATTTTGACATAATTTTATCTTGTGTTTTAATGATGAATAATGCAATGTTCTAGATATGGATGCTAGTCCCTCACGAGTTAGACCCACAGCGTCTGCCAGGAGACGTCGTGGCAAGCATGCTGAGCCTAAGGTTCCTATTGCACCATCACCCCCAGATGAGATAGCAGATGAGGACATCCTAACTATGGATGTTGATGATGATGGAGCGGATGGGCCTTGTCCAGGCGGTCTTGAGGATGAGTCTATCCTTAGGAGTTTCAGGACACATATTGCAGCCTTCATCAGAGGCAACAGGTATTTGTTCGTTGTTCTACTGTATTTTATTTAATATATTATTTCGATGCTATTATATATGTTATTTATGTTATCCATTTATATTTCACAGGAATGGATACCACTGAAGTGCATGAACCATGCTGCCAAAGTAGGTGATTGACAGTGGTGGGCATCAGGGCAATCGAATAGGAGATTCAGGGAAATAGTTTAGCAGTCGGGTCTTGTTGAGCTAGTGCATTGCTCTTATCGGTTCGCCGATAAGATTCTTATCTCGGGCTTCGTAGAGAGATGGCAGCCCGAGACGAACACTTTCCAGTTTCCTTTTGGCGAGATGACGATCACGTTGGATGATGTTGCTGCCATATTAGGGATTAGTGTCATGGGTGCCTCAGTGTCCTTGTCTTGTGATAGGATAAGTGATCGGGATGCTGAGGGCCTACTAGTGGAGCTATTAGGTGTATCACAGGTTGACGCACGTCAGGAGGTTCTATCTATCCACGGTCAGTCTGTAAGGTTAGAGTGGCTGAAGAGTCATTTCCATGTTGTATCAGATAAAGATAGCCACCATAGGATAGAGTGTGCAGCGCGAGCATATTTGCTTTTTGTATTAGGGTGTACACTCTTTGTCGATAAGAGTGGGACGAAGGTGCCTATAGCTTATCTTGCTCTGCTTCGAGATTTGGATAGAGTGAGAATATATGCCTGGGGTGCTGGTGCCTTGGCTCATTTATATCAGCAGTTGGGGATTAGCATTCGTTAGACAAATCAGTGGATATATGACGCTTCTCCAGGCATGGATTTATGAGCATTTTCCTTTTCTCACTCCTCACCCAGCCCTGGACTATACTGATGCTAGGCCCCACGTACATCGATGGACTCCCGGCAGTCCACCCCGTACTATGATGGACCATTTAGTGATTCTACGCGAGTCATTGAACGTTTTGAGGGCAGATGAGGTATGTACCATAGGACCAAGCACTTGTATATTTCTATTATTTGCCATATATTATCAAACTAATTACGATTTATCTGTTGCAAGTAGTTTGGGATCCCCATCGTCTTATCCAGGATGATCGTCCATTCCTAGATATTGCATTTTTTAGTGGATAACTGAAGTGCATGGATGTCGTAGAACCCTATCATCCTGAAAGGGTTTTACAACAGTTCGGTAGGATAAAGACGATCCCCCGTGCGCCACTAGCCCCTGAGCGAGCCAGCAGAGGATTGACAGAAACATCATACCACATTCGGTATGTCTTCTATGTGCAGTTATAGAAGAGGTGGAAGGATCACCTGCTGAGCCGAGCGAGCAGGAGCCATCTGGTGACCCGACCCTCAGATTGCGTACCGAGATATTTGGAGTGGTATTCTCGGATCACGGATCTGATTGTTCACCCTCCAGAGAGCCGATCCAATATCTATTCCCGATCACATCCTGATGATGTTGATGCTGATGTACAAAGCCGACGTATTGCAGATGCGATTGGCCTTTGCACCAGCATTCTTGATATGGATCGGGAGGAGGCTGCGTCACAGGGGACCTACATGTATGATGTCATATCGCAAATTGCACATATGTTGCAGGGTCAGCATATCTCTACGGTTGAGCCTGATGTCCCTGGCCCTACTCCTGCATCGCCATGTAGTACAGGCATCGACGATGGCGAGATGGGGATCCCTGATGTACCTTATGTATTTTGTATCTTTTAACACACAGTGTATCTTTTTGTAAAAAACATTGAAATTTGAATGAATTTTACTTCCTTTTATCTCAATTTGAATGAAAATTTTTGGAATTAATATAAATATGTCAAACATTATACAAATTTGATTGTTAATAACAAATTAACTCAACAACTCAATAGTCTCGCTAATAATATCATCCAACAAGATCATTTGTATGAACTGGTGAATCTTAGATTCATATGAAGTAGCCCATCCGGAAGCACAGGGTAAATGATGTCTTCACCAATTGTTTGCTATTGGGGAAACAGGATGACCCGGTAACAGAAACACTTGCAAAATATATAAATTAGTAAACAGAATGAATTATTAGTCATTTAAGGATGATTAAAAGATGTTTAATTAATACCTCCACAAAATGATTGCCATTTACGAATGCCACTGCAATATCTTTGCGGGATAAAGGAGGAAGAGGTACCGATCGTAAAGGTAGGAATGTAAGACATTGTTGCAAGGAGAGGTGGTATAGGACAACGTTATAGCGGGACGCTATAATGTGCCCCATATCCGGCATAGTCATCCATCGGTCAGAAGGTGGATAATTATCAAAATATGATAATGCATGTTCAATCTCCTCAAACCTCCCTTCGATAGCAAATAAAGCACGATAGTGCTCTGAATGACATTGCAACTCATGTAATAAATCCTTCCTAACACGAAGCCAATCCTCCTCTCCAAATCCCAGCAAGTCAGCTATTGGTCTAAATCTGCAGTTACCATTAGCTTTAACATCCTTGATATATTGGATGAACGGCCTCAACCCATTTGGAATTTGATCAATATAGATTGTTGGCTTATATGACCGGGTTCGATGACGAAAAACCTACAAACCATTTATGAATGAATCTTATTAGATTACAAAAAATCACTTTGTAATAACAAACGGCACGGGTCCGGCCCTTAGCTGGTATGGACCCGACACATCCCGGCAAGGGTCTGGCACAGGTCCAAAAGTTGCTGGCACGGGTCCGGCACGTCCCAGCGAGGGTCCGGTAAGGGTCCGAAAGTTGACGGCACGAGCCCGGAAGTTGCCAGCATGTGCCGGCACATACCGGCACAGGACGGTACGGGACAGCACGGGTCCTTCACGTGCCGACACGGTCCCACAGATGAAAGAAATGCTTCTTACCTTCTTCTTTGGCAGCCTCTTTTGCACTTGCATCATTGGTGGAGTGCCCATACCAGGTGAATAACTATCTTGTCCTAAAAGAACCAACTTAAAGGCTAAAGGATCACAGCGGGTAGATGTATCAACCTTCAATGAAGCGCGGCCAAGTGAACTAGTCATCTTTTTGGCAGGTTCTTCAAGAGAAGTACTATTTGGGCTAGCAATCTCTCTCAATTTTCTTATCATCTGCAATTGCGAAGACCCATCTAACTGTTTGAATTTTTAAGCAATTATATCTAACTCTGGTTCATAGCTCAGCTTTATACTTTGCACTTTTGAAGCATCAAGTTTTCTCCAATGAAGATCTATGCAATCGAAGGGAATTGGCCGACCTTCCATCCTGAACCGCACAATCTCGTGGACGCATGGTAAATCATGTGTGCGTCGAATAGTACACCCACAAACTAAATCATCAATCCCAACTAAATTGGCTCGGTTCGCTTGGATAAGGATCTGATTTAATGTACTTATAGAAATGAAACCTCGTAGTTCTTTGAATTCAGCAGGCTTGAAGTTGTGTTGCACGACCGTCAAACTCTTTTCAAATGAGGCTTTAATGTCACTGTACTGCAACTCAATCAAACTATATATTTTATCCAAGATGACTCGAAATTCCCTTGACTTGATCCAAGCTGTCTTTTCAGCCTTGCATGTGCACCTTCATCCCTAGAAAAGTAAATAAAATTAAATAAAAGTGAAATAACAATTGCATAATTAAATTATAAAGTTCTTAAATTTATCAATTCCTTGTGATACCTATTAGTTGTCACATTCCCGTAGTGCCTACATGCGTCCGTCCATGCTGCGATAAATCTTTCCTTATACTTGCTCAGCCAAGTATCTGACACATACCGTAAAGCCTCTGGGTGGGTACTAAACTCTCTCTGGAGTGCACTCGAGTGATCATTAAACTCATCTTCTATGGTGGACAACACAAGTATATTCCAACTCATTATAAACTTATCACATTTCTCCTTTGTTTCAAATAACCTTTTGCACTGGGCCAAAACATTCCTACTAATATACCATCTACATAACAAATATGTTGCCGTAGGAAATACTCTCCGAATTGCATTCAATAGAGCCAAGTCTCTATATGTGACTATCACCTCAGGCAGACCATCAACGTCCATGACATTGCACAATCTCTCTAATGCCCATGTATAGTTATCTTCTCGCTTAGAGTCCATGTATACAAAAGCAATAGAAAATGTCAGGTCAGTTGATGTCACCACCACAATCTCTAAGAGAGGAAGATAATATCCATTCGTCTTGTAAGTGCAATCCATTATCAACATACGAGAAAATGCACGTAACAATTCTATACTGCCAAGGTGTGCCCAAAACAAGTCACGCACAGCATCAGACTTAATACAATTCCTATGCCACTCAATGTATTTACACTTAGATATTTACCAAGAAGATGTTGCATCTGAGATCTCCCAGCTATTTTTATAGCTTTGCACCTCTACCGTGCATTGTAGATTGTCTTCATTGTCGTAACATTGAGGGCATCCCTTTGCTTCAAAGTAGATAATATGTCCTTAGGCCGAACCAAACTCTTCAACATCTCCACTAGCATTGTAGTCTCCTGCTTAGATAATCGTCCTGCATATGAGTGCCCCTCGAGATACTTTGCAGCTGGATGATTATGCATACCGCACATGACCATTAACATCCAATCATCTGCAGTGTCCAATTTCTTTCCTCTTAAGGCAAAAGATACTTCTTAGTGCCACTGGCCCTGGTCTTTGATCCCTTTTCTTTTATGTGTTTACTTTTGCAAGTACTACTCCTCTCGCAAGAAAAAACAATTCTTGATTTATTAACATTGCTACCCATATCAGATTTTTTAATAATAACGACAAATCCATTCCTCCTCTCGACTTTCCAACACCAATTACACATTTCTTCTCTACTTTTGAATATCTATAAAATAAATAGTTTTATGTGAGTAGACAATTTTAAACATTGCTCAATCAAATAATACTAAAATAATTGCAATCAATTTTTCTTATCTCGTAAGTTGTAAATTCATTTGTGTAATCTATCATACAATCAGAGCCAATCATGCTGCATTCGGTCGAAGCATCGCCCTACACGATTAAATAATCATTTTAAACCCTAACCATAATTAACCCAAAAAAAATAGAGATGTTCAGCCCTGTGTGGCCAAAAATAAACTTTCTGTTCGGCCACACGGAGCCGAATTATTGGCATATATTCGGCCGAGTGTGGCCAAACAGAAATCTTCTATTCAGCCCTATGTGGCTGAACAGAAGGAATCTGTTTGGCCCACCAGGGCCAAACATGCTGACTCAGTTCGGTCCTGTGTGGCCAAACAGATTTGACCTATTCGGCCACAGGGCCGAACAACTCACGAACGAGGGAAAAAAAATTTCGATTATGGGTTTATAAACCAACCTTTGCGACCGTAGAATCTTCCAAAATTGCTAGTTGCTTGTCCATTGCTCGATTATGGATTGAAATCTCTTCAACCAAGCTTTAAATGGTCGGATCCAAGGTTGTTTTGATCCGGAGTGAGGGAGGAGGGGGGAGGGGGGAGGGGGGGCCTGTTTTGACCTAGAGGGCTAATGAGCAAGCAGGGATACTTTGGTTCAAATTTTTTAAGGGCAAATATATCCTTTTCATTTAGTAGTGGGAGGGGGCTATTGAGCAAAAACAGTGGGCCAAATAGAACTACCCGAAAAAGGAGGGGGAGGTATTACGGCAAAACTTTTTTTCACCATAATACATAACTCTGTTACGACGACTTTTAGAAGTCTTCGTAATAGAACAAAAAAATTTATAAAAATCTCATCCTATTACGGCGAAAACATATTTCACCGTAATAAGTAACAATATTACGACAACTTTCAGGCATCATCGTAATAAAATAAAAAAGATTTTTTTTAAAAAAAAGCATCGTATTACGGTGAAATTACTTTTCGCCATTATACAAAGATGCAAAATTGTCACTGAGTACAATTTTTTTTAAAAAAACCTTTTTAAAAAAATTAATTTCACCGTAATATCCTGAATTAAATTTTTTTTTTATAAAAACTCTGTCTATAACGGCGATATTATATTTCGCCGTTATAAATGAGATATTACGGCGAATTCATATTTTTGCCATAATAACTTGAATTAAAATAATTATTTTTTTAAATAAAAATGCTATCTATAACGGCGAAATATGAATTCGCCGTTATAAATAGAGATATTACGTCGAATGATAGTTTCGCCGTAATAGCATGAATTAAAATAATTATTTTTTAAATAAAAATGCAATCTATAATGGTAAAATATGAATTCATCGTTATAAATAAGATATTACGGCAAAAAATATGAATTTGCCATTATAAATGAGATATTACAGTGAAAAATATTTTTTGCTGTAATAACGGGAATTAAAATAATTATTTTTTTAAATAAAAATGCAATCTATAACGGTGAAATATGAATTCATCGTTATAAATGAGATATTACGGTGAATTCATATTTTCGCGTAACAATTGAAATTAAAATAATTATTTTTTAAAATAAAAATGCTATCTATAACGATGAAATATGAATTCGCCGATATAAATAGAGATATTACAGCGAACTATATTTTTATCGTAATAGTTTGAATTCAAATAATTATTTTTAAAATAAAAATGCAATATATAACAGCGAAATATGAAATCATCGTTTAAAATAGAGATATTACAACGAAACTATATTTCGCCGTAATAGATTGAATTAAAATAATTATTTTTTTAAATAAAAATGCTATCTATAATAGAAAAATATGATTTCGCCATTATAAGCAGAGATATTATGGCGATGTATAGTTTCACGTTAATAAATATCTATTACAACGAGTTTAATTTTAATTTCGCTGTAATACTTGAAACTATAACGACGAAAATAAATCGTCGTAATAAGTTTGCCACAAATGCTCCTTTTTCTTGTAGTGAGTTTCTTAAGAATGGATGTAGGTGTAGCTAACACTGAACCACTATAAATCTTTGTGTTTGTCATGCTTGTCTCTTTTCTCTCTCTACTCTATCTTATATACTCTACTTTGCATTCATAAGCACCACACGCATATCTTAGTGCACCTTAATTGAGAAATTATTTTAAAGTGTTAAATTTTTAAGAACCCAATTCACCTCTCCCTCTTGGGTTGCCATCGAGGCCAACACAGCTTCTCGAGCTTGGATTTCAGCGGTGGCCACCTTCTCTATGTCTTCTTGGGCTTGGGCCTCAGCAGCGGCCATCTTCTCCCAGGCGACTCGAGCATCCGTCTTTGCAGTAGCCACTTTCTCCGCGGCGGCTCGAGCCTCGGACTCAGCCTTATCGGCCCTCTCCTCGGTATCGCCCAACTTGAGGAGAGCGTCTTCCAACTTCTCCTCAGTAGGCTTAAGCCTCATCATGGCTTCCGTCAGTTTGGCATCGGCGACTCTGGCCTTTCTCTCGGCCTCCTCAACCTTGGCCTTCAAGAAGCGACTCTCCTCCTAGACAGCTTGGAGCTCGTCGGCTGCCTTTGTTTCTCAAGCCCGAACCTCAACCAGCTCCTTGGTCAGGTAGTCAGTCTGGGCTTTGGTGGCAATCAACTTCTTTCGGGCGAGCTCGCAATTGTTGGCAGCTCCAACATAGGCATCCCGAAGGACAAAAAGGCCATTGGTCATCTGCAAGAACCAATCGATTAGGGCTTGAATCAAGTTTGACATAAAGAAAAATAAACCCAAAATGCTTACCTAAAGTGCGGCGGTGAAAAGGTGTCGAGGGCATCGGCGATGGATCAGCAACGGAGGTCTGCCTGAAAATTAGAGAGGCTGGAGCGACTCAATATGCACCTCGCCAGCCGATTGTTGTGCATCGCCGATAGCCTAGATGATTGGCCCCTTGAGGCGCTAGCGGGGTGTAGGGAATTTTGTATATTTTATATGAATCAAATTCATATAATACACAGCAGAAGATAAAAATAAATACGAATTTAATTCTCAAAGCCCAAGATCCTCAGGAAACAAATTCAGTTAACAAGAAATAACACATGATTAAATAATAGATCATACCGGTGTTCTTTATTAGGGATAAAGCCCGATGAAGCCAATAACGATTTACCACTAGCCGTCCACGCGTCCGGCCTCTAATGGTGATCCACGCGAAGATCTTTGAATGATGTCCTCTTAGGATTGGATGATAACCTTCTTACGAGGGGTGCTAGCGCTTCTTTTCTTTTTCAATTGATTTCCCAAATTAAGAAAAATTTCTTGATCAAGATCAAATCTTGATCAATCAAGAGAGAGAAAGGGACGTTCTAGAGAGAGAAAGGATGTTTTAGAGAGATAAAGTAGGTGTTAGGCATCCAAGAGAGAGAGAGAAGTTAGGTGTGTCTCTCGAAGGGAGTATCTCTCTCCTTTTTATACATGAAAAGGAGGTTGTGTGGTTCCATAAAAAGGAGGATTTTGTTTCAACCACCTAACCATTCAACCATATCAAGTTAATAACAAATTATCTTAACAAATTTAGGATATTTGTTATCATGATAATGTTAGGATTACAACCACCAAACCACATCCCTAAAAAATAGAAAATTGGTTATCCCATGAAACCAACATTACAACCTTGCATTTGGCTTCATGATGACGCCCCAAATCATGGGGTTCCCTCCTCCATGACGTGGAGATGGGTCATGTCCATCACATGGGCATGGATCCATCCTCCACGTGGCACGATCTCAGCCCTCGGTTTAATTGGGTTTCCATGAATCAAATCATGCCATCATATGAACCCAAATTAAATACCACATTATTAATCTCAATTAATTTAAGCCATCCATTACATGGATCAAGCCTAATTAATGGATTTCATATGTACATCACATGTACAAAAGGTTTCTCTCTTCAACACAAAATTCTTTTCTCTACGATGAATCCTATTCATCAATTTCATGTTCTCTCATTAAGATTGAGTCAAACCCAATCCTAATTAATTGGTTATCTAATTTGAATTAAGTCCAACTTAATTCCCATTTTAACTTCATCCAAAATCTTCTTAATGCGTGTGACCCATTAGGTCCCTTGACACGTTGGTAATAATCATGTCCCTAATATTGACCCTAAGGATGACTTGGTCAACACTTTGTCCAAGTCAATTCTTTAACCAAATTAACTCCTTGATTAAGTCAAAGAATCTATGATTATAGATCATGAGCAGCCTCTAGCAAAGCATCATGACCACCTAAGTGTTAAGGGTTTTGTTGACGTGGTCATCAACACCTGCCCATGAACGGTTAACGTACGATTCAATCCCTTCGTCACATATCCCAGATTAATTAGGGTATGGAATGTGTCAACCATGTAATTGATCTTTGTTTACTTGATCTCAGAATAATTGACTCATATGAATTAGAACTTCGAAACCATTTCAAATTCCAACTCAACCTTACAAGAATTTAACAGTCAATTTAATCCATCAAGTGGCCGTGGGATATAACCCTTTCTATCAAGGGAGACGAATCCTATCTTGATCAAACACCACTTTCATGTGCTTCATGTCATACCCAATTGACACCATATTTGCCACCCATGGCTAAAGCGACATTTGCATGTCGTCAAAGTATGATATTCCACACATGAGGAGCAATGAAGATCTCAAGTCAAAGGATCACTCGCACCTCCGTCATCAGAGATCAACCATCAACACTATGTAGAATATCTATATGGGATCTCTGTGCGGGTCATCCAATGCATCGTTACAATAACGAACTTCCACACACCTTATCCAAGTATCTCCATACTTCAACTTGCAAGATCAGCTGCTTACCACAAGGGTGAAGATATGCAATGTATGCTAGTCTCATCGGCGTTCAACAGTGTCCAATTCTGTCTACGCATCTACTAGGGAAGTTTAAAGAGTCGAACCATAATATGCAATTTTAGATCTCACAATTTGTAATCTCTATTACAAATTCTATATGCATAGTTCGCATTCTTTTGGACTTTATCTTACATATTAAATATATCTAATATATATATAAATTACACTCGGATAGATAAAGAAACCAATAAATTTGATTTGCATTCATAAATAAATGTGTACAAACTAGCATCTAATCCGATTGGATCTAGGGCACACACTAACAATCTTCCACTTGCACTAGAGCCAATCACCCATGTATCTAATACCAAGTGACTCAGCATGACTATCATGCTTCTGATGCGATAGAACTTTAGTGAATGGATCGGCTGTTAGTGTATGACCTAGATCCAATTTGATTGAATGATGTATACATTCTATGAATACAAATCAAATAAAATAATTTTTTTATCTATCCAGATGTCTTTTATTTGATATATTTATCTGTGAGATAAAGTCCAAAAGAATGTGAACCGTGCATATGGAATTTGTAATAGAGATTACAAATTATGAGATCCAAATTGCACGTTATGGTTCGATTCTTTAAACTTCCCTAGTCGATGTGTAGATGGGACTGGACACCATCGAACACCGTGAGACTGGCACACATTGCATATCCTCACCCTTGGGGTGAGCAGCTGATTTCACAAGCTGAAGTATGAAGATACTTGGATAGGTGTGTGGATGCTCGTTATTGTAACAATGCATTGGATGACTCGTACAGAGATCCCATATGGATATTCTATATAGTGTCGATGGTTGATCTCTAATGACGGTGGTGTGAATGATCCTTTGACTTGAGATCTTCATTGCATCTCATGTGTGGAATGTCATGCTTTGACGACATCCAAACGTCGCTCTAGCCACGGATGGCAAATATAGTATCGGTTGGGTATGACATGAAGCATATGAAGATGGTGTTTGATCAAGACAGAATTCGTCTCCCTTGATAGAAAGGGTTATATCCCATGGCCACTTGATGGATTAAATGATTGTTAAATCCTTGCAAGGTTGAGTTGGAATTCGAAATGGTTTCGAAGTTCTAATTCATATGAATCAATTTTTTCTGAGATCAAGTAAACAAAGATCAATTACAAGGTTGACACATTCCATACCACTGATTGATTTGGGATATGTGACGAAAGGATTTAATCATACGGTAATCGTTCATGGACAGGTGTTGTTGATGGTCACGTCAACAAAACCTTTAGCAGTTGGATGGTCATGATGCTTTGCTAGAGGCCTCTCATGATCTATAATCATGTTGTTGACTTGGACAAAGAGTTGTCCAATCATTCCTAGGGTCTGTGATTAGGACATGATTATTGCCAACATGTTAAAGGGCCTAATGGGTCACACCTATTAAGGAGAATTTTGGATGAATTAAAATGAGAATTAAATTAGATTTAATTCAGATAAGATGATCAATTAAATAATTGAGTAAGATCCAATTTAAAGAAGATATGATTCATTATAGTAGAAGGAATATTAAAGAGAAATTATTTGTGTATATGATGAACAAATAATTGGATACCCAAATATGACTTGATCCATATGATGGATGGCTCTGATTATTCGGGTATGGATGAAAAATCTCAGCCATATGAAGACGAAATCATGCCCATGGGATTAGGCATGATGAATCTCTACAGTTCGATGATGAACACGTACAGATTAGGGCATGTAGTTATGAGATAACTAACTCCTAATTTCAAAGGCTGAGATTGTGACACTTGGATTAACGTTACCATGAGAATGGGAGTTTCTTCTGTTTCCTCGGATTAATGTTACCATAACGTTACCACGAAAAGAGGTCTCTTCTTTTTTACGTTACCATGACGTTACCATGAAAAGAGGTCTTCTTTTCCCTTGGAACGTTTCTTTCTCTCCCTCTCATATGGTTCCTTCCTTCTAGGAAGTGAAAATGTGAGAAGAAAAAGATTAGATCTTTTAGATCTTCGGAGACATCTTCTGTTTTGAATATTTCTATAAGGGGATTCAAGAGGCGCTAGCACCCCTCTCTCTCTAAGTGTCATCTTTATACCTTGAAAATCTTCATCCACTCTTCTCTGCATTGATCATCGTTAGAGGCCGAACACGTGGACAGCTAGTGGTAGAGGATTGATCGACTTCATCCTTTTCTACATCGATAAAGGACTCAGGTATGAATAAATCTAATATTTTAGATTTTATTTATAATTAAATGAATCTGTTCCTAAGGATCTTGGGCACCTAGGAATTTTGTATTATATCTTCTGCCATGTTTTCATGAATTTGATTTATATCTAGAATACGTAATTCCCAAGTGGTATCAGAGCTACCTTAGGCTACAGATTCATTGATCTGATAGGATACTTAAGTCAATATTATTGATAATATGAGTTTTTATTATGCTTAAAATCCTGAATAGTTTTCATATATTGATAATAAATCTAAAATATAATAAAATATTTATTATTTGATGATAAACAATATTATTTAGATTTATGCATATTCATTATCATGTTAAAATAAAGTACTTTGATATGTGATATCAGAGATAAAGATTTATTATGATAATAAATAATAATTAATTTAGATTTAATCATATATGTCATGTTAAAATAGTAATTATTATTTATACATGATAGATACTATATGCTAAAATCCTAGAAATCATATTTAGGATTTAATTTTAACATGATTATTGATATGATTAAGATCTGATATTCTTATGATAATGAATGTTGAAAACTTAGTTTGGATATTTAAATCAAGATAAGATTGTGATTAAATGTAATCATATGGAATTTAAAATTTTATATTTTGAATCTAAAATCTTATCATGACAAGAATATGATTAGGGTTTGTTAGAAATATTAGAATTACATGGGATGTGAAACTGACATATCATAACATGTAATTAAATGATAAGAAAATTTAAAATTTGAATTAAGAATTCTTATCATAATACCCTAACAAGATCACTATCTATAGTTATCATAAAATGCAATAGATGATAAAGATTTAGGAAACTTAGACTTAACCACATCTTTGCTTGATCCTATGATTCCAATATTGGTCTGATCAATTAGGCTTACATACATTGGTGTCTAAGATAAGTGTGATCATGGTTTTTAATTGATCCGTTCGCTGCCTGAAAAAACCCATTCAATGGGATCGAAGGGTATGCTAAATAGGACCCATTGATTAGCTAATCTGGCCATTGTTATGAAAAGCTCTTAATTGATTAGATCAATAAGGTTAACCAAGATAGAAGCAATAGATCTGGTCACATGATTACGGTTTCTATATCAGATAGTGGTCAGGGATCCTAATTTGATTAGGAATCCCAAATCATAAGATTTGATTTTATTATATTTTTTAGGTTAATAAAGATTAATCTAAAATCTACATATAGGATATGTAACCTAGCATAGTACAAATGTTGTAGATGTAGATGGAACCTATATGCGCTAAATCCCTCCATGAATATTAAGTCATAAGCCTTCCATTGTTCACATGATACAAAATCATTAGGTCATGAGATTTGTCGTATCAAAGCTGAGGTCGAGTGTACTTAACTAGATTAGCTGGCATAATTGGCCAAAGTCTGGGTCAGTCTAATCTAGAGGCAAACTTTAGGGTGATCACATATGGATGTGATTGACAAGGCAATGTTCCCTAAATGATCTAGGAGTCACATTAGATGTGATTGATGATAATCTACCAAATTTGGCTTATCGAGATTTGTTGTGCCTAAGCCAAGGTCAAGGTAATTCAAATGAGGATCCTAGCCCACTAAGGAAATTGAATGTCAATTTCTCGAGATTAATAGAGAGGGCTATTAACCTTGATAAAATAGTGGAAGAAACTAACTTAATTAAAAATCTAGAATTACCATATTAAGTTGGTAATTAGTATTCATAGTAATTAACTCGTTCTAATTTTATGTAGGTTATTAGAGAAACCATGAGTGTAAACATCAACCTTAAGAATATTTTAGAATCCAACAAATTAACTGGACTCAACTTTCCTGATTGGCTAAGGAATATAAGGATCGTTCTTCAACCTGAAAAAATTCTTTTTGTCCTAGATGAGGTTGCACCGGAGGTCCCACCAGCGAATGCTCCGACTGAGGTTCATGTGGCATACAACCGGTATAAAGATGCTGAAGACATGGCCATATGTTTGATGTTGGCCTCGTGTCATCTGATCTTTAGAAACAGCATGAGTATATGAATGCTCAGGAGATTTTGATGCACTTGCAAGAGTTGTTTGGTGCACAGTCTTGATATGAGAGGTTTCAAACTTCTAAAGAGCTGTTCAGTGCAAAATGACTGAGGATTCATCAATGGGTACCCACGTACTGAAAATGATCAATATGATTGAGAAGTTGGCATGATTGGGTCTTGTGATGGATCATGAACTAAGTATTGACTTGGTTCTACAGTTATTACCTCCCAGCTATTCGCAGTTTGTTCTTAATTTCAACATGAACAAGCTAGAGACATCTCTACCTGAGCTCGCGAATATGCTGACGAATGCCGAGCCCAACATTAAGAAAGAAAATGGGCAGATTATAGTCGTGGAGTCCTCTGGCGCTCGTAAGAAGCAGCCAAAGAAGAATAAGGTCCAAAAGGCCAGGCGACTAAACCAAATAAGGGCATTAAGAAAAACAAAGTAGCCAAGGAAAAATGTCACTTCTGTGGCAAGGAAGGGTACTGGAAGCAAAACTGCAACGCTTATCTGGCTAGCCTGAAAGAAAAGAAACATACATATGCTTCTACATCAAGTATATTTATGATTGAAATGTTTTCTTCTGTTACTTCTTATTCCACTTGGGTATTGGATACCGGTTGTGGATCTCATATTTGTATTAATATGCAGATGATAAGAAGCAGTAGAAAGCTGGAAAAAGATGAAGTGATCCTGCGCATGGGAAATAGAGCAAAGGTTGCTGCTTTAGCTGTAGGATATTGTTCTTTGTCTTTGCCTATTGGGCTTGTAATGGAGCTTAATAATTGTTACCATGTTCCAAACATAATAAAGAATATTATTTCTGTTTCATGTCTTGTAAATGATGGATATACATTTGAAATTAGAAGTAAAGAAATTTCAATTTTTAAAAATGAAATGTTCTTTGGTTCTGCTGAAATGTTCAATGGGATTTATGTTTTGAATTTACAATGCTCTATTCTCAACGTAGAAACTAAGAAATTAAAATCAAATAATTCTAAGAACTCGTTCCTATGGCACTGTCGTTTAGGCCATGTAAATGAAACACGTTTAACCAAGTTACATAAGGATGGCTACTTGGGCTCATTCGATTGGGAATCGTTTGAAGAATGTGAGTCGTACTTACGTGGCAAAATGACTAAGTCATCCTTTACTAAAAAGAGTGAGCGAGCAACTGAATGTTTAGGACTAGTACATCCGGATGTATGTGGTCCTATCAATATTCAGGCAATAGGAGGTTTTTCTTACTTCATCACATTTATAGATGACCATAGTCGGTATGGTTATGTATATATGATGAAGCACAAATATGAAGCCTTTGAAAAGTTTAAAGAATTCAGATCCGAGGTAGAAAAATAAAGTGGCAAAAAGTATTAAGATACTTCGATCAGATCAAGGTGGGGAATATTTAAGCTATGAGTTCTTAGAATATTTGAAGGAGAATGAGATTCTCTCTCAGTAGACTCCTCCTGATACGCCACAGCATAATTGTGTATCAGAAAGGAGAATGCGATCAATGATGAGCCTTGCAAATCTTCTAAAAATGTTTTGGGGTTATGCCTACACACAGTCGAATATACTCTAAACCGAGTTCTGTCTAAGTCGATTAGTTCCACTCCCTATGAGATATGGTGTGGAAAGAAACCAACCCTTAGTCATCTAAGGATTTAGGGTTGCTACGCTTATGTAAAGCGTAATGAGTCGAACAAGCTAGGAGCTAGATCCGACAAGTGTAATTTTATGGGTTATCCTAAAGAAACAAAAGGATACTACTTCTACCACCCACTCGAGCAAAAGGTTTTTGTTTCAAAGCATGCCATATTCCTAGAGAATGAGATTTTTCTAAGAAACGACAGTAGGAGAAACATTGAGATTAGTGAAACTCAAGAACCACAAATTAACACAGACCAATTAGATGACATAGAGCAAATGCCAAATGCAGTGCGAGTTGAGCAGGAGACTCAACTCACATTCAGGCAACATTTACGTGAGCCTCTATCAAAAATGATGGAGCAACAGGTAGCTCCAAGTACACATCAGCTACGTTTTGATCTGGCATACACGGCCTATACCCTCTATCGACATGCCGTGATCTCAGAATATGATACGTGCCTAAGAGAGATAGATGTAGTATGGTAGTTTAAACCTCTAATTTTGTAAATAATTAGATAGTTTATACTCTAAGCAGATGTGTCGTGATCTTCTGATACGATCAGTGCCTGACAAGAGATAAATTATTCTAATCCTAAATTTGTAAAAATTATTGCTATTGCAACATAAAGAAAAGAAAATAAAACATGTGTGCATGGTGGATTTGGATTTCTGGATTGCTTCTCCTGCTATTTTAATTTTATTAATTAATTAGTTGTTATCTTTTAATAACCACTATTCTTAATATAATTCTCTACATATAAATTTTCTTTTTCTTTTTCATGAAATAATGGCCCTTGATCCCCAAGGATACGATCCCGATTCACCACTAGCTATAGTAGTGAGTAGGTTTTATTTTTGACCGCCAACGACAACAATCATCCAATTTCCGCTCGCCTTTCGGACCATCATCACATTGGCCAGCCAATCAGATATTATGCCTTTCAAATGTGACCAGCAGCAAGCAGCTTACTGACCTCCTCGTCAATGGCCCTCTGTTGTTCGGGGGCGAAACTTCTCTTCTTTTGATGGACAGGCCGATACTTCGGGTCAATATTAAGTTTATGAATAATTACCTCCGAAGGTATGCCGGGTATGTCTGATGCTGACTAGGCGAAGATGTCTGAGTTCTTCCGCAAGAAGGCAAGGAGGTGATTCTTCCTCTCCAAGGAAAGGAGCTTGCCAATCTGCACAGTCCTCGCTGGATCGTCTCCCAGTGGATAGGTCAGCAAGTACTCAGCTGGCTCTCCTCTTCTTTTAGATTCCCTGAGATTGAGCAGCACTGGGGCCGATGGGATCATCTCCTGAGGGCTGGGAGCCATATGATAGCACAATTGCACTGAATTTTGCTCCCCACGCATCTTGCCGACCCCTTTACTGATAGGGAATCTAACGAGAAGGCGTTTGGTGGATATCACCGCATCCAGGAGGTTTAGGCCAAACCGACCGAGTATGGCATTGTAGGCTAGGGGCACTTGAGCCACCAAAAACCTCATTAGGGCCGTGCTTTGACACGGCGGCGATCATGCCGTAACCGACAGGATAATTTCACCTTCCACCCTCACAGAATCCCTTTTGAAACCAATTAGAGGCACCATCACCGATTGGAGAGAGCTGGGAGATAAATTTATCCGAACAAAGGCATCATAACTAAGGATGTCGACGGAGCTTCTACTATCAACCAAAATTCTTTTTACAGGATGCTTAGCGATCGTCATGGAGACAACAACGCTATCATCGTTCAGATTATTTCCCCCTGCTAGTTCCCCTTTAGAAAATGAGATTACATTTTCTATTCCTTCCCCACTCCTCGGTCTTTTAGAGGATGAAGCTGCCACCCAGGAAAGCATGCCTATCATCCTCTCCGTCGGAGTATTATCGACGTTGGCCTAGACAGACAGAGGCCCCATTAGAGTTGAAATGGCCGAAGGTCCTCCCTTCTGGATGAACTTCCCAAGGTAGCCCCTCTGGATGAGCTCCTCGATGGCACGCTTTAAGTTGTGACAACCTTCAGTTCAGTATCATGGTCGTAATCTCTATGGAAACGGCAGTAACGACTCCTATCGCGAGCGGCATCCTTCCTTAGTGGGGGAGGAAACCAAAAGTAAGGCTCGCACTCGCTCTCCATGAGGATGTGAGATCTAGGAGCGATGTGAGGTGTGAGGTTGTTCTCTCTGGAGGCAAAGTTCCGACATCGGTTATCTGGTTGGCGCGAGGGTTCAGGCTTCTTAGGGGGGGTCTGCTTGGCTCCATGCGGACCGATCTTTTATTAGATCTCTCTTCAATCTCCCTTCAAGTGAAGTCAGCTTCGTCGGCGCGAATATATTTCTACGCACGACTTAGGAGCTCAATATAGGAGCTGGAAGGCCTTTTATCCAATGAATAAGTGAAACGGAAGGGGCGAAATCCCCGCTTCAAGGCCAAGTGGCCACAGCATCATCGAGGTGGTAAACCTCGAGGGCCACCATCTTGAAATGGGCCATAAAATCCTTCAAAGGTTCTTCTTTCTTCTATCGAACGGAGAACAGGCTATCTGCCATCCAGGAAATCTTTCGATAGGCATTAAAATGCGTCAAGAATGTTTTCTCCAACTGTTGAAAAGAGTCAATGTTACGTGGAAGTAGACGAAAATACCAACATCGTATCCTTACTCTCTCATCCTGCAGCGTCTGGACACGTTGGATCCACATGGACTAATAAGGAAAAGCGATGTAGCCTACGTAGAATTTACTGTATCAGAGACAGTGTACAAAGACTTTTGTAGCGAAGAAAGAGGGCAATGGAGGCTGGCCATTTAAAGCCCATGACGATGGAGGTAGAAAGTGATCGCAACGAGTGGCCATTTAAGGCGTGCATCGCTCCCTTCTGTTCACGAACCAAAGGGACACAGCGGAGGGTCATGTGGACCTCCCGAAATATACTACACATCCATAGCATTGTGCCAGGGGGAACCAAGTATCAAGCCATATAAAACAAGCCAACATGTAATTCTGGGTGCTTTGCTTGTTTCTTCCACCCTCATACAATCTTAGCTATGAAAAATTCTATTTGCACCGCTCAAATTACTCAGTACATCCCCTTTTTAAATTTTTTTTACTCTCTACACCCCCCCCCCCCCAAAGAAAATTTTTTTCCTAAACTATTCCTTCCCCCTTTGCACCCCCCAAATCTCTTCAAACCCCCTCTCCCTCCTTCCCGCACCACCCGAACGAACCCCTCCTTCCCCTCTTCCCTCTCTCCATTCTCCTTCTTCGACACTAGCATCCAACGTCCCCGATGACTCCTTCCCCAGCACCAGCAAGCAATGGCCACCTCCTTTCCCAGCACCAGCAAGCAGCGGCGGTGAGTTCCCTATGAAACCCACTGCCTCCACCTCCCTCTCTCGCCTCCGCCTCCCTCCCACGCCATCGTCTCCCTTCGTCGATCTCTGCCTCCCTCCCTCGCCTTTGCCCCCCTTCGGTAAGCTCGGCCCATCCTAACCGAACAAGGGCCCTCTGTTCGGCCCTGTGTGGCCAAACATAGGGCCCTGTTTGGCCTATCCCAACCGAACATGGGGTTTTTTTTTTCAAATGGATTAAGCGAATTTTTTTTTAGATCATTGGGAAGGGGAGGAGGAGAGGGGTGTGCGGTGGGAGGAGGGGCTGTTTTGTTGAGGGGGTGCAAAGAGTAAAAATAGAGGCATTTTGGTCTCATTTTATCAGGGTAAAATTGATTTTTTTTTTTTTTGTTAAGTGAGGGATGTACTGAGCAATTTGAGCGATGCAAATAGAAATTCCCCTTAGCTATATAGGGTTGGCTTTATTTCAGATCAAATGTAGGATAGCTTTTCTCATTATTCTCCATGATGCCATCCTAATCATAAATAAATTTACAGATAAATTCAAGATTTTAATTTGAAATGGCCTCCATCTTTCTTAAGTTGTTGCTAGATTGTACTTGGATTTTACATGCAAGAGGTATGGATGTTAGTTTATCGTCTGTTCAAGTTATGAATACTACCTCCACTCTTCTCTATATAATATCTTAAAAGATAGTTTTATATTAAACAAAATAAAATAAAATACTTATAACTCAAGTTCATCCGTTATTAATTAACTTCTACTTAAATTTTTAAGGCTACATATTTTTGGTCCACTAATAGGTTAATTGGGCCAACTATATATATGATCTTCAATGTTCAAGATATGAATACTAACTTCACTTTATATTGAATGAAAAAGAAAGAAAAATTTGAAATGCTTATGACTCAAATTATTTTTCACACGTGATGGAAAAAAAAAAGTTTGAAATGCTTATAACTTAAGTTCATTTATTATCAATTAATTTTTACTTTAAGTTTTAAAAGCATGTGATTTTTACGGATTAATAGGTTAATTAAACCAGCAATAGGCTTGAAGGCGTCACGCTCTGTCTCGCTATATATCTAATCAGACACCAAAGAAAAGCACTTGATCGATCAAATACCACAATTAGAGCAAGATTGAAACCCAGGTTTCTTTTTGTGGTTGACTTTGTTGAGGGCTATTGAAGCATGTCACAGGGACATGATTGAGGTTCTTTTTTTGTTATAAACGGGCGATCACACCAATCTAGTGTGAGTCAAGCCCGACATATCAGAGTACAAAATTTGAGATAAAACCAAAGGACAAGCATCACCCAATCTTCAGAACCAGAAACCGGAATGATGGGCAACCCGGGCAGCTATCCAATCAGCCGCTGAGTTAGCTTCCCAGTAGATATGTCTCACCTGGACTCTAGTAGCTTGATGGAGCAAAGATCTGATGTCACATAACACCGGGTTAGCAGGCTCAGGGTCGCCGATGTCCTGCCGTAGCCAACGCACCACAGTGAAGGAGTCCCCTTCAATAATAAGATGGCGGCTGCCCAGACTACGGATAGCATAAGATATGCCAGCCCACGCTGCATATAACTCAGCTAGTGGTACTGACAGGTCAAGAGAGCCAAAACCATCGGCCGCAATCATCAATCCATCCGGGTCATGGATCACGAAAGCCGATCCAACCAACCGACTTTGAACACTGCCATCAAAGTTGATCTTGACAGATCCTGTGGGGGGGTTCCCAAGAAATGAAGACCGTGCACCGATGCACTGCCGCAGCAGCAGGGGAATCCCAGATACTAGGTCTATCAGCATCAAGGCCAGACTGATGGAGCATATACTCAGCAGAGAGGGACAGGGCTGACCGGAGCGTCATGTGGGAAGGGGTACTATCATCGAAGAAAATTTTCTTGTTCCAAGACAGCCAAACCTGGTAAGCAATATAAGCGGCCAAAGAGCTCAATCGCCGCATGCCCCCCTGAGCGTCCTGCCGAATCATCTTCAGAAAAACAGAATGACAAGAGCCACTACTATCACTCCAGCACTAAAATCCTGCTACATGCCAGACCAATCTGACACTGTCGCACATAAAAATAGCATGGTCAGCAGTCTCCTCCGCCAATCCGCATAAGGGGCAAATAAGCTGGATCATCATACCCCTGGATGAAAGCAAAGAGCAAGTCGGAAGACAGTCCCAAGCCAGCTTCCAAATGAACAGTCGCACTCTATGGTGAATAGGAAGCTTCCAGATCCACAGGACATCCAACATATGCATAGCCTGTGGCCTATACTCCTGGATAAGATCTCGAATCGGAGCACGAGTCGTATAGGATCTCCTCCAGAGTCTGATATCCGAGGCACCATCCGGTATAAGGGGGATGGAAAGAATATGTCGGGATAGCTCTGCCCCAAATAAAGTGGCAACCCGGGAGGCATGCCAGACAGTGCGATCCTGAGCAATTAGGTCACTGACTCTCATACCACTAGCAATGTCAGTGCTCACAAAGGTAGGCCATCGGGACAAAGGAAGATCAATCACCCACGTATCCCTAATCACATCAACAGAAGTACCATCCCCTATCATCCACGAGACATGGGGTAGAATGTCCTGAGCATGATGACACACCTCTTTCCAGAAGAAAGAGCATGCATGAGTAGGCTGGGGAAGTGTATAAGTGGTCCAATCACCATACTTCGCACGCATAAACGAGCTCCGCAAATAGTCAGGTTCAAGCAAAAATCTCATCGCGTGCCTGGCAGCCAGCGCCTCCCTCCTCATAATGAGGGACTGAATCCCAAGCCCTCCCTCTGAAATCGGCATACATACAACATCCCAAGCCACCAGGTGGATCCCATGACCATCCTGCATCGAACCCCAGAGGAATTCTCTAAACCATCTCTCCATCTGCCTCAAGCAGGTCACCGGAACGGCTGCGTTAGATAGAATGTAGAGGGGAAGAGAAGTGAGCACAGAATGAATAAGGATGAGTCTGGCCATCATAGATAACCCTGTGACCTACCACCCATCCATCCGAGGACGGACCCGGCGTTCAAGGTCAAGGAAGTCAGAACAACGCGGCCGTCTCCCCGTAATAGAAATACCCAGATAGGAAATCCGATCCGCCTGAACAGAGATTCCCAACCTCCGCTAATGACCTATCTCAAGGGAGGACTAGTCTTCGGGCTGAAGCAAATCATAGATTTATCAAGATTAACTTTTTGCCCAGAAGCCCTGCAGTAAGACTGAATCACTAAAGCAAACACCGTAGCATTACTTAAAGTGGCTCTCCCCACCAAGATACAGTCATCAGCAAAGAGCAAGTGAGAAAGCGAGGGCCTTTGGGGACCCGCACTATAGGGAACAATAGCTGAGTCCTGTTGAGCCTGATGTAAAGCCCTGGAAAGAGCATTCGCTGAAAGAATGAACAGGAAAGGTGACAGGAGGCAGCCCTGCCTGAGACCAACGGCAGAATGGAAGTAGTCCGTCAGTCTGCCATTAACAATGATAGAGAAGGACGGCCTCTGAATACAGGCTCTAATCCAGGCAATAAAAGGCTCAGCAATCCCAAACTCCTGAAGAGATCTGTATAGGAAGTCCCAGCCTACTCTATCATAGGCTCTTTCCATATCCATCTTGATTGCCATCAAGCAGTGATGAGTAGGAGCTATGTGGAGATCATGCATAACCTCTTGAGCTAAGAGGACATTATCAGAAATGTACCGTCCTTTGAGAAAAGCCCCCTGCTCAGGAGAGATGATGCGAGGGATGACCACTCTCAGACGAGAGACCAAGAGCCGAGCACAAATCTTATAAAGGGTGGTGCACAGACTGATAGGACGAAAATGCTGAGGCTTGGAGGCATCAGGCCGCTTCAGCACTAGGACGATATGAGTCCGATTCCAGTCAGAGGGAAGAGAATTGGCCTGAAAGATAAGTTGGATAGCCTGCAGAACATCTTGTCTCACGATGGTCCAATAATGACGAAAGAAGAAAGGAGAAAATCCATCAGGCCCCGGAGCCTTATCAGGACCCAGGTTCCATAAAGCCTCCCGAATCTCCTCAGAAGAAACTGGCCTAGTGAGTTAGTCGTTCTCCTCTATAGTGACCTTGAAGGGGTTGGGCACAGGACACACAGGGAACCCAACCCCCGAGGTCTCAAACCACCGAGAGCGAAAGAACTGAATAAGCTGGTCCTCAATAGCCTCAAAGTTGTCCTGGACATTACCCTCCTCATCTACAAGCCGCCGAATCCGATTCGCCGCTCGGCGCTTTAAAGTGACCTGATGGAAGAATCTATTATTCTGATCGCCTTCCTTGATCCACTGAACACGGGACCTTTGCCTCCAATAAATCTCCTACTGGCGGAGGAGGGAGTGGTGGAGAGCAAGGCTGGACCGGAGAGTAGTAAGGTCAGAGTCTAGAAGCCCACCAATCCGATCTTCCTTGTCCTGTAGAGAGGCAATAGTGTTCTCTAACTGCTCAATCTGCCTAACAATGTCACCAACCTCCTCTCTGAGAAAGTTTGTAAGTAGCATTCCCTCTAACTGAGGTACGCCAGACCTAAGAAATTAGGGAGCGGACTGCAGAATAAGAGGTCCAAAATTTCTCAAATTTAAACTGGCCTCTGCTCTGAATGACAGCATCAGTAGAAATTAGGATAGGACAATGATCAGAGGCAATCCGAGAAAGATGAGTGACAGTGGTAGAAGGAAAGGACCGAATCCAATTGGCCGTGGTCAAGACCCTGTCTAACCGCTCTGACACTCTAGCAGCTCCACGACGATTATTGCACCAGGTAAAATGGGCACCCTGGAACCCCAAATCCAGCAGATTAGCAGAGGCTATAAAAGTTCAAACTCCAAGATAGCAGCAGTTTCCACGAACTGCCTTCCCCCTCTCTTCTCATTAGCCTCCGTAATACAATTAAAGTCTCCAGCACACAGGGCAGGAATGCCTTGAGAAAGCAGAGAGAGGAGCTCATCCCAAAGAACCCAGCGGGTCCGGAAGTCAGTGCTGGCATAAACCCCAGACAGAAGCCACAGGGGCAGCGATCCCTCGGAAATAACAAGAGCCACTTGCTGGCCGCAGAAATGAAAAGCATCAACTCTGATATCAGCAGACCTCCACAACACCAAAATGCCGCCAGATAGTCCGTCGGACTCAATAGCATAAGAAGACCATGATCTAGATATCTGTCTTCTAACAGAAGCCAAACTATCACCAGACAACCGAGTCTCCAGCAAGACGCAGATATCACAAGTATGAAGCTGCATCAGTCTCCCAAAAGAGGAGCGAAACGAAGGTTTCAGGGCTCCTCTAACATTCCATATGAGGATCTTCATTCAGAAGGTGGGGGGCCACCACATCCCCTAACAACTCAGTAGCAAATGAACAGGTTGTAGGGATCACTGCTTCCAAGGGACACTGATCCGGAGTATCCATAACATCTGCTGTGACTTTCGGTTGAATGGCTTGTTTAAGTAGAGAAACTACAGTATCATGGGACAGACCCTCCTCCTGCATCATCTGGGGGGCGTCCGAGTGTTCATCTAAGCCCCGAGCCTCCGTAGTTTGATTAGTCATAGACCCGAAACCCCGAAAGGTCTCAGGTCCATTAACCTCAGCCATGGGCACCGATAAAGTGAGGGAGGATTGCACTCTTCTTTTCCCCGGAAGTTTCCCTTTTCCTTTCCGATTAATGGGAATAACCCATGGGGCCAGAGATTCAACAGGTTCAATAGGTCGAGCCCGCTTGAGTGGGCCCGGATTGGCTTCTTTGTGGCTCTTCGACCTACCAGTCGATTTGTCGGAGCCCAGCAAAGCAAAGGGGTTGATTGATATCACTGATGACTGTTTCAGAGAAGTATGAATCTCAGCTGAGGCTTCAATGGAAACCGGCACAGCATGCCCCCTCTCAGATGACACAGGTAACAGGGAGACTGGCACATCTTTGGAACCCCCCCCCCCTGAGGCATTTTGCCCATCAACACCCGAACCATGGGACTTCCCTAAATTAACCTTCCTGCCTCCAGTACCATTCTACGCACCAGAGCAGAGGCCCTCGTCCTCAGGCACCAAAGCCCTACGAGGTCTCCGAGCAAACTTCTTCGGAGTTTGCCAAGCGTCCGAATAACCAGCCTCCCACCCCGCTTGCTGGACCATTGAAGCAGGACCAGCGACTGTAGCCGGAGAGGAACGCCGCCGCCGGAGGGCCACCATCCAAGGCCCGAATTGCAGACAGTCGAAGGAAGAAGCATCAGACGGAGAAGAAGAGCATTGGCCCGCCGTGTGCACCGATCCACAGGAAGCGCATATACCCTCCAAATGCTCGTAGATGAACTGTTGCCAGAACGGCAACGCAGAGCCACGAATCCTTGCTCCCGGCCTGAGGGGTTTGCTCAGGTTCACCCGAACACAGGCGCAAGCAAACCCTCCTCTCTTTCTTTCCCTGGTAGCATCATCTATGTATTGGAAGACGCTTGCAACCGAGATGATTGAGCTGATAATCTCCTCTGACCAGTACTCTATCAGAAGGGAAGGCAGCCGTATCCACAACAAAGCAGAGGCCAAAGCACCTTCCGACGGCACAAATTGAGGACGCCATTCCTCCATTGCAAGCAACTGACCATTGGCCATCCAAGGTCTAGCAAGAGCAGTCTCCTTAGCTGAAGAATCAGCGAATCGGAAAAGGTAATGGCGGTGGGCCAAGCTGACGACTTCCACATTGCCAGAAATCCCAGCTAGCCGGAACTCCCTCAGAATGGCCTCCGATGGAATCCAGTGCGAGAGACTCCGCGCTATCACCGCCTTCAACCTCCACTCCGAAGATTCATCCTCCAAAATCCGGGCCGAGACCTGGATCACCTCCGAAAACCTCCGTTCCAGAGCCTCGACTTCTGCCGGAGAGGATGAAGACGCCACCCATTCAAAACGACTGTCGAGCCTCCGATTCCAAGCCCCCGCCCCCGTCCTACCTCCATCCGAAGCCACTGGGTTGACATTCGGGATGAAACCCATCATCCACAGGAAGCAATCAGTCCGGCACCGACGATCACCGGAGATCGAATGCCAAAAGTCCGGAAGCACGAATCTAAAAGCAGCAACATAAACAGAGCACGCAGTCGCCAGATGCACGAACTCTAAAGCACTAACTCTCCTCTGCCGTGGCCAGGCTTTTTTGAGGTTCTTTGCTGCTTCATAGGAAGCACGTATGATGCTACCTTGGAAGGAACAGGTAAAAGCTGTCTATCTTTCAGAAATTTAGATGAGAAAAGATCCAGATACTTAAAAGATGTTTTTTTTTTTTTGAATAAAATAGGATGTTTTACCTTAGCAAAGAAAAACCAAGGACAGTCATAATAAGCTTAAAAGCTAATTAGCAGTTTCAAAATTGTTCATATTAAGGTGCAGGTCCTCAAATTAACAGAATAAACCTCAAGGTGGTTCTCAAAAGGATGTCAGTGGATATGTTTAAATTGTGATTCAAAGAAAAGTAAGATCAAATGTCTCAAACATTTGAGAAGATATATGTGCCATGACTCTGGAATCTTTTGCAGTCTGAAAATCATATAGTTGATGTTTTCAAGTAATGATCATACCAACTCATTCAGGTGGTTTCAATTTAGTGATATGAGAATCACAAGATTGAATTGACTTGCCTGGCTTCATTATGAATTGGTGGATCACAAGGATATCTTGGCTACTTCTGCAATTGCTTGATAAATTTATTTCATGGTATTCCATAGGTTGTTAAGTTTTTCCGCTTATATATTTCCGTTTCTTGTACTGCTCTGATATATAGTTTATTCACTACTGATCTTTAGCTTTATCTTAATTTTCCTCCCATAACTTTTGCCAAGAAACTCCTAGATTAAATTTATCAAGAAACCACTACAAGAAGCATTATTGGATTCACTTGGGAAGCAGTTCCCACGGTTCCACAAGCAGTACCGTTAGATTTTTCAGATAAATTATGAAATCTGAAAAGTTAACAAGGCTTCCTTCAACGTTGCCGGCCTAAATGATGTTAAAAATTATAGTATAATATATTTCAATATCCAAAAGTTTCCTTCCCTCCAAAATCAATATTCAAAAATTTTTCTCTAAAAGCTTACCCTCCTTTTGTCATAAAACCATTCTTTTAGTCCCACATGGAAAACATAACAAAACTTACTCTTACTTATATATGTGTTACTCTCTTTCTTGATTGAATTGGTGTGAGAAAGCTCACGCACGCGCGAGCCGGGCCAAGCCCAATGCAAATCGGTGGAGCCGATTTCGAAAACCAGTTAATTGGGCGCATCGCGTGTGATCATCGCGCGCATGGGGGGTGCAAATCCCGTCCGTAGGATGCACGTGTGATAAGCAAGATTTTTTTTTTTTATTTCGTTATTTGACTGATTGACCCCTGATGAGTCATTTGACTAATTGACCGTTGGACTTCTTTGACTAATTGACCGAACGTTGGACACTGACCGACCCGCGACCTTTGGAATCCAACGGGAATTGAATTCATTCGTTGCTTTCAACCGGTGTTTGCTTCTTTATAAATATTCGAAACAATGCCGGTGATTATTCATTCAATTTCAAATTCATTTGATTTTATCCTTATCCAGAGATCCATTCTTCCGTCCTTATCCAGAGATTCATTCCTTTGCTTCATTCTTATCCAGAAAGAAGGAACTCATTCGATTGTTCATCCTCTTCTGACATTGATGTGTGCACGCCTGTTAAAAGACTCACTATTGTTGTATCCTAGAGGGTAGTCGTGTTCTGATCTTCAGCATCGAGATATTATCTCCGAGAGGTGTGAATCTACTCTTAAGGACAGTGCCCTGCATGCCACAGCAACTTCTCAAATAGATAAGATCTTTTCGGGTACTATCTTTTCTTCTTACTTATTCAACAATCTTAAGAATAGATTATGGACTCTATTATGATTGCTGCTACTAAGTCCTTTCCCGATACATCCAAGATTGAGCAATTTACTGGTTCCCATTATAAACGTTGGCAAGAAAAAATATTTTCAATATTAGACGTACATAATATTGGATATGTTTTGACTGATCCTAAACCTGAGAAAGAGGAGGACCTTCTAACCTGGGAAAAGGCTAATAGAATATGTAGGCATACTATTCTTAGTACTCTATCTAATGAACTATTTGATATTTACTATCCTATTAAATCAGCCTCTGAGATTTGAAAAAGCCTTAAAAGAAAATATATTCTTGAAGATGCCGGTTCTCAAAAATTTGCTATAGGAAACCTTTTTAACTTTACCATGTCAGAAGATAAGGATGTGTTATCTCATATCCATGCTTTCCATGTTCTAATAGATGACCTTAAAAATGAAAATATTATTATTCCTGATGTTTTTATTGCTGGATCCCTAATTGAAAAATTACCTGAATCTTGAAAGATTATAAGAATAATTTAAAGCATAAAAGAAAGTCTATGTCCCTTGAAGACGTTATTGTGCATATTAGGATTGAAGAGCAAAACAGAGCCCGAGAAAAGATAGAAAAGGCTAAGGAAATGACTAGTAAGGCTAATCTAATAGAGGATGGATCTAGTAAGGATAAACATAAGTCCTATAAGCCCAAACATAGAAACCATTACAAGAAATATGATAAGAAGCCTCATTTTCAAAAAAGTCAAAATTTTAAGAAGAAAAAGGGATCTGGCTATGTTTGTGGGAAACCAGGACACCATGCTGCCCAATGCAGGTTCAGAAAAATTAATGATGCTCCATCCAAACCAAAGGCTAACTTGATGGTTGGAGAAGATGTGATTGCTGCAGTTGTTAGCGAGACCAATATTGTTGCACATACAAAGGACTGGGTGATGGATTCTGGAACCACTCATCATATATGTGGCGATAGAAATGCATTTGCCTCCTATATCCCACTGCCAGAAAGAGGAGCAAGTCTTCATAGGCAACTCAAAGTCTTGTTCAGTGATTGGCAAAGGAAAAATCTATCTAAAATTGACTTCTAGAAAAGTCCTTTCAATTGGAGATGTGCTACATGTGCCGGACATCTGTGTGAACCTGATTTCTGTGGCCTTGCTTGGGAAAAATGGTGTTAAAGTGTCATTTGAGTCCGACAAAGTTGTCATGACTAAATCTGAAAATTTTATTGGGAAAGGATATTGTAACCAAGGCCTATTTGTATTAAATGTACTCAAAGTTATGAATGAAAATGCATCATCTTCTTCTGCTTACTTGCTTGACTCTATTAATCTTTGGCATGGTAGATTAGGACATGTTAATTACTCTTATATTAAAAGAATGAAACAATTAGGTTTGTTAAATAACATGTCTACTTCTTATGATCATGAAAAATGTCAAACATGTGTAGAGTCTAAATTAACCAAAAGGAGTTGCAAATCTATTTATACAAGAGAAACTGAATTGTTAGAATTAATTCATTCTGACTTAGGAGATTTAAAAGGTAATATGACTAGAAGTGGAAAGAAATATATATTACTTTTACTGATGATTTTTCTCGTTATGCAATGGTATATCTTTTAAAATCAAAAGATGAAGCCTTTGAAATATTTCTAAAATATAAGGCAGAAGTTGAAAATCAATTAACAAGAAAAATAAAAAAGACTTAGATCTGATAGAGAAGGAGAATATGATTCTACTCCTTTTAATGAGTATTGTGCACAACACGGTATAATTCATGAATTTACTCCTCCTTATTCACCGGAATCTAATGGAGTGGCTGAGAGAAAGAATAGAACACTTAAAGAAATGATGAATGCATTGCTCCTTAGTTCTGGTGCACCCATGAACTTGTGGGGGGAAGCCCTTCTTTCTGCTTGTTTTATTCAAAATAGAATTCCTTATAAGAAAACCAATAAAACACCCTATGAGTTATGGAATGATCATTTACCAAGTTTTAAATATTTAAAAGTATGGGGTTGTTTAGCAAAAATCTTGCTTCCTGAACCTAAAAAGAGAAAGTTAGGATCTAAAACCTTTGATTGTATGTTCATAGGTTATGTTCAAAATAGTCCTACAAATAAATATAGTGCAGCCTATAGGTTCTTGTGATTAAAAGTGAAAATAATATCATGGAACCTAATATTATAGTCAAAATGAAAGATGCAGAATTTTTTGAACATATCTTTCCTATGAAAACCTCCTTAGAAAGACCTTCTAGACCACAAGTGGTTGAACCTAATTTAAAGTCTGATGACATTCAAGAGCTAAGGAGATCCAAGAGAATCAGAAAGGAAACCAATCTAAGAGATGATTTTTATACTTTTCTTGTTGATAATGATCCTCAAACCTATTTTGAAGCAATTTCATCTCCTGATGCTATATTTTGGAAAGAGGCTATAAATAATGAGATAGAATCCATCATGAACAATCATACATGGGAATTAGTAAGTTTACCCCCTGGAGCTAAAACTATTGGGTGTAAATGGATCTTTAAGAAAAAACTAAAGCCTGATGGTTCTATTGAAAAATTTAAGGCAAGGCTGGTTGCAAAAGGTTATTCTCAAAAGAAAGATATTGACTACTTTGATACTATTGCACCTATGACAAGAATAACTTCTATTAGAGTCTTGATTGCTCTTGCATCTATTCATAAATTAATAATTCATCAAATGGATGTTAAAACTACATTTCTTAATGGAGACCTAGAAGAAGAAATATATATAGATCAACCTGAGGGTTATGTTCTTCCTGGTAATGAGCATAAAGTTTGTAAATTAATTAAATCTTTGTATGGCTTGAAACAAGCACCAAAATAATGGCATGATAAGTTTGATAAAGTGCTAGTGTCAAATGGATATTAAATTAATAATGCTGATAAATGTATTTATTCTAAAGTTGTTAATCATGAATGTGTTATAATTTGTTTGTATGTGAACGATATGCTCATAATTGGCACTAATTTTGATATTGTGACTAGCACCAAAATGTTCTTGACTTTGAATTTTGATATGAAAGATATGGGAGAAGCAGATATGATTTTAGGAATTAGACTTGTAAAGAAGTCGAATAGTATCATGCTTTCACAAAAACATTATGTTGAGAAAATCTTGAAAAGGTTTTCACATTTTGATTGTAAGCCTGTGAGCACCCTTTATAATGCTAATTCACAGCTTAAGAAATAAAAGCAATGGTGTCTTACAATCCAAATATTCTCAAATTATTGGTAGTCTTATGTATTTGATGAACTGCACTCGACCTGACATTGCTTATGCTGTAAAAAGACTAAGCAGATATACCCAATGTCCTAACAAGGATCATTGGATTGCATTACAAAGAGTGCTTAGATATTTGAAAGGAACCATGAGCTATGGTTTAATGTATTGTGGGACTCCTACAGTATTAGAAGGGTATTGTGATGCTAACTGGATTTCAGACTCTGATGAGATGAAATCCACTAGCGGATATGTGTTTACCCTTGGAGGAGGAGCAGTGTCATGAAAATCATCTAAGCAAACATGTATAGCTCGGTCTACAATGGAATCCGAGTTTATTGCCTTGGAGAAGGCTGGGACTGAGGCCGAATGGCTCATGAATCTTTTGGTAGATCTTCCCATTTGGATGAAACCAGCTCCATCTATGTCTATACATTGTAATTGTCAGGCTGCCATAGCTAAAGCTAAAAATAAAATTTATAATGGGAAGAGTAGACATATATGTCTAAGACATAATATTGTGAGGCAGCTTATTAATGATGGAATAATATCCTTGGATTATGTAAGGTCAGAGTTGAATTTGGCTGATCCTCTGACTAAGCCTCTAAGCAAAAAGCTTGTGAGAAATACATCGAGGGAAATGGGATTATACCCAGATCAAAAGTTGAAGTGATGGTAACCCAACCTTCATGAACGAAGATCCCGGGAAGAAGGTTCATATGGAAAAACAATTCACTGGACAACTTGGAGTATACTATCATAATTATTTATATTGTGAAATCCCTTTCTATGGTGTGAGATAGTATTCTGCAGTGTTTAGGTTGAACTAATATGTGAAGTTCTTAATGGATGTCATAGCCTAATTTGGATGGTATACAAAACTGCAGTGTATACTTGATAACAATCCACCTATATGAGTATGGAGGTAGTGGCCGCTTCTTATGAGACTTAGGTGAGATCTCTAGAGTACTCATGAATATCCAGGTAGACGCATGGCCAAAACGTGTCAACCCGCTTGAACAACTGAATTCTGAGAGATGGAATGTGAGTTATAAGTCAATGATCCAATAAAAGAAGGATTGTTCATAGAAACTTAGTTTCACCAACCTTTTATGGATTACACTTATTTTCTTTATGCCTGATTCATAGTCACACACCATGGCTTATGCATTACATTCTTAAAGTTCCTTCTAAAGTTTGTCATCTTTTGAATATTGAAATAATGGAGGATTGTTGGAAATTATAGTATAATATATTCCAATATCCAAAAGTTTCCTTCCCTCCAAAACCAATATCCAAAAGTTTCCCTCCAAAAGCTTACCCTCCTTTTGTCATGAAACCACTCTTTTAGTCCCACATGGAAAACATAACAAAACTTACTCTTACTTACATATGTGTTACTCTCTTGCTTGGTTGAATTATTGTGAGAAAGCTCACACACGCGCGAGCCGAGCCAAGCCCAATGCAAATCGATGGAGCCGATTTCGGAAACCAATTAATCGGGCGTGTCGCGTGTGATCATCGCGCGTAGGGGGTGCAAATTCCGTCCGTATGATGCACGCGTGATAAGCAAGATTTTTATCCTTTTTCATTTTTATTTTTCTTTTTATTTCATCATTTGACTGATTGACCCCTGATGAGTCGTTTGACTAATTGATCCGTTGGACTTCTTTGACTAATTGACCGAACGTTGGACGCTGACCGACCCGCGACCTTGGAATCCAACGGGAATTGGATTCATTCGTTGCTTTTATCCGGTGTTTGTTTCTTTATAAATATTCGAAGCAATGCCGGTGATTATTCATTCAATTTCAAATTCATTTGATTTCATCCTTATCTAGAGATCCATTCTTTCGTCCTTATCAAGACCAAAGAAGTCCAGAGATTCATTCCTTTGCTTCGTTCTTATCCAGAAAGAAGGAACTCATTCGGCTGTTCATCCTCTTCTGACATTGGTGTGTGCATGCTTGTTAGAAGACTCGCTGCTGTTGTATCCTGGAGGGTAGTCGTACTCTGATCTTCAGCACCGAGATATTATCTCCGAGAGGCGCGAATCTACTCTTAAGGATAATGCACTGCACGCCAAAGCAACTTCTCAAATAGATAAGATCTTCCCGGATACTATCTTTTCTTCTTACTTATCCAACAAATGATTCAGAAGGACATGATCAAACACTAAGAGGTTGTGATCAGGATTTTTAAACCATGGATACCGGTTTTCCAGTGCCAACTTAAACCATGGATGATTATAATGGCCAAAGAAAGTCTAATAAATAACAAAGAAAGTTAAAGAACCTGTTCAAGGGATTCAAAAGGAGTTGTGGGTTTGATTGAGATGCAACACTACATTGTCCCTCCAAAGAGTAACTCAAAAAGGACAAAAAAAAAAATTATGCTCCTGCCATTGGAGATGGTTGGACATTAAAATGATGGAAAAATAGAAACAAAAGCCATCACAATGACAAAAGGACTTTATGTTTAAGAGAGTTCTACCATTAGTCCGACCGGTGACTGGCCAATCAATCACGGACTGCAAGCTTAAGAAGAACTAGTTACATGCCCATGCAAGGATTATCTTTAAATACTAATTAAAAAAGGGCTTTAAAGCATGATCTGAATCAACCATGATGGAAAAGAAAGCTAACAGTTAGAAGTATTCTATAAAATTAATGTAAAAATGAAAAGCTGTTTACAGTCTGAATGATAGGGAAAATCAACAGTGGACCTCATAATACTTTCTTATCAGATTTTTCATTATTAGAAATCAAAGATTGTTTGAAAACCTTAAATAAATATCGATCAATTACACAAACAATAACGCATAGCTTTAACTAATCTGATTAAGTAAAAGAGACATATGGCACAATCTCATGGGACAATAATTAAGTAAGAAAGACACATGGTGCAATCACGTGAAACGAAAGATAAGTTTATATATATATATATATATATATATATATATATATATATATATATAAAGAGAGAGAGAGATGGATCTGACTATATTCGAATGTAGCTAAATTAGTTTTTTCACCTTTCGATCCACAGTTCTCGAAGCCATTTCATTTTTTTTCATTTTTTTCTATCTTTGGGATTCGTAAACTTTATGAATTTAATGATAAAAAAGGTGATCAAATTTATACTTAGCTATATTCGAATGTAATCAAATTTAACTATATATATATATATATATATATATATATATATATATGAGCTAAACATACTCACTTCTATAGGATGAATGTAGTATGAAAAGAATATGCTCCACTACCTACACTTCGCCTATTTGGTAGAAAAGACATTTGCAAGAAAAATGTTGAGCCTATGCCTGCTCACTGATCTATTTGATTCATATAAGAAATATCATATGATCAATTTTTTTCCAAACAAAACTACAAAATATTGCTACCTATTCTATCATGTAACCCAACAAGATGATTGTCCAATAAAATTAGGCAAAAAAGCTGTCATTGTGGCAAGTGGTAAAGCGTCACCGGATTCTGAGGAGAATATTGCTAACCAAACCAACGTCATGCAATATATGTTGAATCATATATTTGAGCACTGTGGAAAGATCACGTAACATCCACCATCCAGTGACCTTGCTTTGATGAAGAATGAATAAAGCATATGAAGAAAGCTGCTAAATTTGGAGCTCATGACTTTGGTTCATGAGATTATGTCATGTATCCTTCTTAATTATTATTAAACGAGATTGTGCCATGCATCCCTCTTACTTAATTGGGTTAGCCTGTCCTGTACACTATTGTTTATATAACTGATGCTTTCAAAGTAATCTTTGATTTCTGAAAAAAAAATCTGATAAAAAAATATTATTAAATCCAGTATTGACTTTCTCCACCATCTAAACTGTAACTAGCTTGTCATTTTTATGGTGATTTTATGGAATATTCTACAGTGTTATCTTTCTCTCTTCATGATCGACCCTTAGATCATGTCTCCAAATCTTTTTCAACTAGTATTTAAAAATAATGCGTGCAATGCACCGGCATGTGGTTTGTATTAGTGAATGCAGTCTCACAGCATTTAATACATCCAAGTATTGCAAAACTCTCCATATCTTCCTCATATAGACGGCTAACGGCCATATGGCAAGCCCAGGAGATATGTAAAGCAAAACTACACAAGAAGCACCTAGAACACTCACACCCCCCTGTTAGGCAGTGCAGTATTGAAATTATGTTTAGAGAAGTATTCCGTGATTAATACTAGAAAAGTAAAAACAAAGTTAATGATTTGTAGGAATAGCAAGAGTGACAACCTGGAGCCTCTGATGGCCAGGAGGATAGTGAGTGCAGTCATTTGTGTTGTTCTTTTCCATTTCCTGACACCGTTTACTGCTACAACCTGCTATTATGCAAGACAGGTCAGTATCAAAAGTTTGCATATGACGGAATGATGAGTTAAAATGGACAGGCAGTTGAGGTGAGAGAAAAACCAACCACAATAACTTCACTATTTTGAGATGTGCAGTCCACTCCTTAACAGCTGAGATAACAAACAAAATCCTTTCCCTCAACATCATAAGCACATAACAAAATAGCATTGCTTTCTATTTTTCACATAAAACCATTGTAAAGGTTCTGATAATTTGATAGGGGATTAGTCTTTAGTATTCCAAAAAAAGAGGAAAATCTCTCAATTAACCTTTCCAAAATATCAGCCTGAACTTCCTCTGTAACCAATCATCTCCAGTTTAGTTGTGACCTAAATATAGTTAATAAGCTCCTTGTAATTTAGGCATGGTATTGAGCCAAATATTATCATCCAAAAGAGAATAAAACAGGTCATCCCTATATTTTATATTTGTCAACTTTATCATAATCAATATGAGAGATAAAATAATCTTCTTCTTTTTCACTACCAAATGTTCGATGACATCTGCAATAACTTGACTACTAGTGAGATGTTCAGCAAAATACAAGATGTCAAAAGCAATCAACATTCTTTTACTTTCTGTATATGTGCATGCATGTGGTTCCTATACATTTCTCTATCAGTCCAACAAATGGTTTGGTAATCAGCACAGAACATAGGAAATTGACCATAGGCCATAGAGGCTATGAAGGAACACAGCGAAGAAATTCAGTTGCTGTTCAAAGGCTGTATGAAGGTAGAATCTATGATCACACATAAATGCATGATTAAGTGGAGGTAATTTGTCAGCTTCTTTATGAAACTATCATGACTAACCATGTGTGACTAAGTATGCAAAGCTTTGGCATAGAGGAAGATTTAGGTAGGAAGATACAAGATAACAACCATGAGCCCAAGTGAAATAGCTTATTAACCAGGAGAGTTATGAAGGTATCTGTTCAATTTGGTCAAGTGATCTTCTTAACAAATCCTATATATTAGTATAGTCCTACACAACAGAAGAATGTGAGAACAACAAGGCTGTAAGCAGAGAAAATATGCATGTCACCATACAAAAGTGAATTAAAACAAAAATACGCTATGAAGCTCTGGAATTTTAAAATGTAATGAAAGGTTATAAAGCTGACACCAAAAGATTTTTCCTAGTCAGCTGTTGAAGTTATTGACAGTAAAAAGAGAAGACTCCGCATATCTTCCACTGATATACAATAGGCAGGATAAACAATACCACAGTCTTATGGTGCATATTAAAAGGTAATATGACTAGAAGTGGAAAGAAATATTATATTACTTTTACTGATGATTTTTCTCGTTATGCAATGGTATATCTTTTAAAATCAAAAGATGAAGCCTTCAAAATATTTCTAAAATATAAGGCAGAAGTTGAAAATCAATTAACAAGAAAAATAAAAAAGACTTAGATCTGATAGAGGAGGAGAATATGATTCTACTCCTTTTAATGAGTATTGTGCACAACACGGTATAATTCATGAATTTACTCCTCCTTATTCACCGGAATCTAATAGAGTGGCTGAGAGAAAGAATAGAACACTTAAAGAAATGATGAATGCATTGCTCCTTAGTTCTGGTGCACCCATGAACTTGTGGGGGGAAGCCCTTCTTTCTGCTTGTTTTATTCAAAATAGAATTCCTTATAAGAAAACCAATAAAACACCCTATGAGTTATGGAATGATCATTACCAAGTTTTAAATATTTAAAAGTATGGGGTTGTTTAGCAAAGATCTTGCTTCCTGAACCTAAAAAGAGAAAGTTAGGATCTAAAACCTTTGATTGTATGTTCATAGGTTATGTTCAAAATAGTCCTGCAAATAAATATAGTGCAGCCTATAGGTTCTTGTGATTAAAAGTGAAAATAATATCATGGAACCTAATACTATAGTCGAAACGAAAGATGCAGAATTTTTTGAACATATCTTTCCTATGAAAACCTCCTTAGAAAGACCTTCTAGACCACAAGTGGTTGAACCTAATTTAAAGCCTGATGACATTCAAGAGCTAAGGAGATCCAAGAGAATCAGAAAGGAAACCAATCTAGGAGATGATTTTTATACTTTTCTTGTTGATAATGATCCTCAAACCTATTCTGAAGCAATTTCATCTCCTGATGCTATATTTTGGAAAGAGGCTATAAATAATGAGATAGAATCCATCATGAACAATCATACATGGGAATTAGTAAGTTTACCCCCTGGAGCTAAAACTATTTGGTGTAAATGGATCTTTAAGAAAAAACTAATGCTTGATGGTTCTATTGAAAAATTTAAGGCAAGGCTGGTTGCAAAAGGTTATTCTCAAAAGAAAGATATTGACTACTTTGATACTTTTGCACCTATGACAAGAATAACTTCTATTAGAGTCTTGATTGCTCTTGCATCTATTCATAAATTGATAATTCATCAAATAGATGTTAAAACTACATTTCTTAATGGAGACCTAGAAGAAGAAATATATATGGATCAACCTGAGGGTTATGTTCTTCCTGGTAATGAGCATAAAGTTTGTAAATTAATTAAATCTTTGTATAGCTTGAAACAAGCACCAAAATAATGGCATGATAAGTTTGATAAAGTGCTAGTTTCAAATGGATATCAAATTAATAGTGCTAATAAATGTATTTATTCTAAAGTTGTTAATCATGAATGTGTTATAATTTGTTTGTATGTGGATGATATGCTCATATTTGGCACTAATTTTGATATTGTGACTAGCACCAAAATATTCTTGACTTTGAATTTTGATATGGAAGATATGGGAGAAGCAGATATGATTTTAGGAATTAGACTTGTAAAGAAGTCGAATAGTATCATGCTTTCACAAAAACATTATGTTGAGAAAATCTTGAAAAGGTTTTCACATTTTGATTGTAAGCCTGTGAGCACCCCTTATAATGCTAATTCACAGCTTAAGAAAAATAAAAGCAATGGTGTCTTACAATCCAAATATTCTCAAATTATTGGTAGTCTTATGTATTTGATGAACTGCACTCGACCTGACATTGCTTATGCTATAGAAAGACTAAGCAGATATACCCAATGTCCTAACAAGGATCATTGGATTGCATTACAAAGAATGCTTAGATATTTGAAAGGAACCATGAACTATGGTTTAATGTATTGTGGGACTCCTACAGTATTAGAAGGGTATTGTGATGCTAACTGGATTTCAGACTCTGATGAGATGAAATCCACTAGCGGATATGTGTTTACCCTTGGAGGAGGAGCAGTGTCATGAAAATCATCTAAGCAAACATGTATAGCTCGGTCTACAATGGAATCCGAGTTTATTGCCTTGGAGAAGGTTGGGACTGAGGCCGAATGGCTCATGAATCTTTTGGTAGATCTTCCCATTTGGATGAAACCAGCTCCATCTATGTATATACATTGTGATTGTCAGGCTGCCATAGCTAAAGCTAAAAACAAAATTTATAATGGGAAGAGTAGACATATATGTCTAAGACATAATATTGTGAGGCAGCTTATTAATGATGGAGTAATATCCTTGGATTATGTAAGGTCAGAGTTAAATTTGGCCGATCCTCTAAGCCTCTAAGCAAAAAGCTTGTGAGCAATACATCGAGGGAAATGGGATTATACCCAAATCAAAAGTTGAAGTGATGGTAACCCAACCTTCATGAACGGAGATCCCGAAAAGAAGGTTCATATGGGAAAACAATTCACTAGACACTTGGAGTATACTATCATAATTATTTATATTGTGAAATCCCTTTCTATGGTGTGAGATAGTATTCTGCAGTGTTTAGGTTGAACTAATATGTGAAGTTCTTAATGGATGTCATAGCCTAATTTGGATGGTATACAAAACTGCAGTGTATACTTGATGACAATCCACCTATATGAGTATGAAGGTGGTGGCCGCTTCCTATGAGACTTGGGTGAGATCTCTAGAGTACTCATGAATATCCACGTAGACGCATGACCAAAACGTGTCAACCCGCTTGAACAACCGAATTCTGAGAGATCGAATGTGAGTTATAAGTCAATGATCCAATAAAAGAAGGATTGGTTCATAGAAACTTAGTTTCACCAACCTTTATGGATTACACTTATTTTCTCTATGCCTGGTTCATAGTCACATAGACACCATGGCTTATGCATTACATTCTTAAAGTTCCTTCTAAAGTTTGTCATCTTTTGAATATTGAAATAATAGGGGATTGTTAGACATTATAGTATAATATATTCCAATATCCAAAGTTTCCTTCCCTCCAAAACCAATATCCAAAAGTTTCCCTCCAAAAGCTTACCCTCCTTTTGTCATGAAACCACTCTTTTAGTCCCACATGGAAAACATAACAAAACTTACTCTTACTTATATATGTGTTACTCTCTTGCTTGGTTGAATTGTTGTGAGAAAGCTCACGCACGCGCGAGCCGGGCCAAGCCCAATGCAAATCGATGGAGCCGATTTTAGAAACCAGTTAATCGGGCGCGTCGCGTGTGATCATCGCGCGCAGGTGGGTGCAAATCCCGTCCGTAGGATGCACACGTGATTAGCAAGATTTTTGTCCTTTTTCATTTTTATTTTTCTTTTATTTCGTCATTTGACTGATTGACCCCTGATGAGTCATTTGACTAATTGACCCGTTGAACTTCTTTCACTAATTGACGGAACGTTGGACGCTGATCGACCCGCGACCTTAGAATCCAACGAAAATTGGATTCATTCGTTGCTTTTATCCGGTGTTTGCTTCTTTATAAATATTCGAAGCAATGTCGATGATTATTCATTCAATTTCAAATTCATTTGATTTCATTCTTATCCAGAGATCCATTCTTTCGTCCTTATCAAGACCAGAGAACTCCAGAGATTCATTCCTTTGCTCCGTTCTTATCTAGAAAGAAGGAACTCATTCGGCTGTTCATCCTCTTCTAATATTGATGTGTGCATGCCTGTTAGAAGACTCGCTGTTGTTGTATCCTGGAGGGTAGTCGTACTCTGATCTTCTGCATCGAGATATTATCTCCGAGAGGCGCGAATCTACTCTTAAGGATAGTGCCCTGCATGCCACAGCAACTTCTCAAATAGATAAGATCTTCCCGAATACTATCTTTTCTTCTTACTTATCCAACAAATGATTCATAAGGACATGATCAAACACTAAGAGGTTGTGATCAGGATTTTTAAACCATGGATACTGGTTTTCCAGTGCCAACTTAAACCATGGATGATTATAATGGCCAAAGAAAGTCTAATAAATAACAAAGAAAGTTGAAGAACCTATTCAAGCGATTCAAAAGAAGTTGTGGGTTTGATTGAGATGCAACACTACATTGTCCCTCCAAAGAGTAACTCAAAAAAGGACAAAAAAAAATTATGCTCCTGCCATTGGAGATGGTTGGACATTAAAATGACGGAAAAATAGAAACAAAAGCCATCACAATGACAAAAGGACTTTATGTTTAAGAGAGTTCTACCATTAGTCCGACCGGTGACTGGCCAATCAATCACGGACTGCAAGCTTAAGAAGAACTAGTCACATGCCCATGCAAGGATTATCTTTAAATACTAATTAAAAAAGGGCTTTAAAGCATGATCTGAATCAGCCATGATGGAAAAGAAAGCTAACAGTTAGAAGTATTCTATAAAATTAATGTAAAAATGAAAAGCTGTTTACAGTCTGAATGATAGGGAAAATCAATAGCGGACCTCATAATACTTTCTTATCAGATTTTTCATTATTAGAAATCAAAGATTGTTTGAAAACCTTAAATAAATATCGGTCAATTACACAAACAATAACGCATAGCTTTAACTAATCTGATTAAGTAAAAGAGACATATGGCACAATCTCATGGGACAATAATTAAGTAAGAAAGACAGATGGTGCAATCACGTGAAACGAAAGATAAGTATATATATATATATATATATATATATAAAGAGAGAGAGAGAGAGATGGATCTGGCTATATTCGAATGTAGCTAAATTAGTTTTTTCACCTTTCGATCCACAGTTCTCGAAGCCATTTCATTTTTTTTCATTTTTTTCTATCTTTGGGATTCGTAAACTTTATGGATTTAATGATAAAAAAGGTGATCAAATTTATACTTAGCTATATTCGAATGTAGTCAAATTTAACTCATATATATATATATATATATATATATATATATGAGCTAAACATATACTCACTTCTATAGGATGAATGTAGTATGAAAAGAATATGCTCCACTACCTACACTTCGCCTATTTGGTAGAAAAGACATTTCCAAGAAAAATGTTGAGCCTATGCCTGCTCACTGATCTATTTGATTCATATAAGAAATATCATATGATCAATTTTTTTCCAAACAAAACTACAAAATTTTGCTACCTATTCTATCATGTAACCCAACAAGATGATTGTCCAATAAAATTAGGCAAAAAAGCTGTCATTGTGGCAAGTGGTAAAGCGTCACCGGATTCTGAGGAGAATATTGCTAACCAAACCAATGTCATGCAATATATGTTGAATCATATATTTGAGCACTGTGGAAAGATCACGTAACATCCACCATCCAGTGACCTTGCTTTGATGAAGAATGAATAAAGCATCTGAAGAAAGCTGCTAAATTTGGAGCTCATGACTTTGGTTCATGAGATTATGTCATGTATCCTTCTTAATTATTATTAAACGAGATTGTGCCATGCATCCCTCTTACTTAATTGGGTTAGCCTGTCCTGTACACTATTGTTTATATAACTGATGCTTTCAAAGTAATCTTTGATTTCTGAAAAAAAAATCTGATAAAAAATATTATTAAATCCAGTATTGACTTTCTCCACCATCTAAACTGTAACTAGCTTGTCATTTTATGGTGATTTTATGGAATATTCTACAGTGTTATCTTTCTCTCTTCATGATCGACCCTTAGATCATGTCTCCAAATCTTTTTCAACTAGTATTTAAAAATAATGCGTGCAATGCACCGGCATGTGGTTTGTATTAGTGGATGCAGTCTCACAGCATTTAATACATCCAAGTATTGCAAAACTCTCCATATCTTCCTCATACAGATGGCTAACGGCCATATGGCAAGCCCAGGAGATATGTAAAGCAAAACTACACAAGAAGCACCTAGAACACTCACACCCCCCTGTTAGGCAGTGCGGTATTGAAATTATGTTTAGAGAAGTATTCCGTGATTAATACTAGAAAAGTAAAAACAAAGTTAATGATTTGTAGGAATAGCAAGAGTGACAACCTGGAGCCTCTGATGGCCAGGAGGATAGTGAGTGCAGTCATTTGTGTTGTTCTTTTCCATTTCCTGACACCGTTTACTGCTACAACCTACTATTATGCAAGACAGGTCAGTATCAAAAGATTGCATATGACGGAATGATGAGTTAAAATGGACAGGCAGTTGAGGTGAGAGAAAAACCAACCACAATAACTTCACTATTTTGAGATGTGCAGTCCACTCCTTAACAGCTGAGATAACAAACAAAATCCTTTCCCTCAACATCATAAGCACATAACAAAATAGCATTGCTTTCTATTTTTCACATAAAACCATTGTAAAGGTTCTGATAATTTGATAGGGGATTAGTCTTTAGTATTCCAAAAAAAGAGGAAAGTCTCTCAATTAACCTTTCCAAAAATATCAGCCTGAACTTCCTCTCTAACCAATCATCTCCAGTTTAGTTGTGACCTAAATATAGTTAATAAGCTCCTTGTAATTTAGGCATGGTATTGAGCCAAATATTATCATCCAAAAAGAGAATAAAACAGGTCATCCCTATATTTTATATTGTCAATTTTATCATAATCAATATGAGAGATAAAATAATCTTCTTCTTTTCACTACCAAATGTTCGATGACATCTGCAATAACTTGACTACTAGTGAGATGTTCAGCAAAATACAAGATGTCAAAAGCAATCAACATTCTTTTACTTTCTGTATATGTGCATGCATGTGATTCCTATACATTTCTCTATCAGTCCAACAAAATGGTTTGGTAATCAGCACAGAACATAGGAAATTGACCATAGGCCATAGAGGCTATGAAGGAACACAGCGAAGAAATTCAGTTGCTGTTCAAAGGCTGTATGAAGGTAGAATCTATGATCACACATAAATGCATGATTAAGTGGAGGTAATTTGTCAGCTTCTTTATGAAACTATCATGACTAACCATGTGTGACTAAGTATGCAAAGCTTTGGCATAGAGGAAGATTTAGGTAGGAAGATACAAGATAACAACCATGAGCCCAAGTGAAATAGCTTATTAACCAGGAGAGTTATGAAGGTATCTGTTCAATTTGGTCAAGTGATCTTCTTAACAAATCCTATATATTAGTATAGTCCTACACAAACAGAAGAATGTGAGAACAACAAGGCCGTAAGCAGAGAAAATATGCATGTCACCATACAAAAGTGAATTAAAACAAAAATACGCTATGAAGCTCTGGAATTTTAAAATGTAATGAAAGGTTATAAAGCTGACACCAAAAGATTTTTCCTACTCAGCTGTTGAAGTTATTGACAGTAAAAAAGAGAAGACTCCGCATATCTTCCACTGATATACAATAGGCAGGATAAACAATACCACAGTCTTATGGTGCATATTGGGAAGGAATGTCCATGGAATGTGCGTAGAAAATCCTGTTTTAGTTTCCAAAGAGCAAGCTGCCTGTCTGGTTTAAGTGGGAACTCTAACAACAAGATTATTGCCTTTAGAAAGCAACAATTTAATTAAACCGAAACAAAGATATCTAGCTTTTATTTCTGCTTCTCAAGTACATATCGATAGAACTCATGATTTGGTGTCGTTGTTCCTCTTTTTGGTGATAATATGGTCATTGGGATCAGAAAGTAGTTCTATGTTACATGACTGGTTCATCTGTGCTCGATCCAAGAAGAAAAATAATTACCTTGGCAAGGCAACGTTCACCATATGTATAGAAAGATCGATTTTCGGTACGGTGCGCATCAAAATCCAATCTTTTCTCATGAACAACAACCGGACAACCAAACATCGAAAGAAACGTAAATAGTTGTAGACAAATTGCAAGAAAGAACAAATAGAGAAAGGAAAAGGAGTCCGACTGCTTACGAGAAGAGGAATGGAAACGACCGGACCAATTGTGACAACGGTAGGCATCGTCAACAATCTCGGCAAACCTAGCGGCTCTTCCTGCCTATAAACCACGTGAATCCCCACCTCTCCTTCCCCATTCTGGTACCGAAGAAAGGAACCCATCACCTCCCATTGGTCGCCTTGGCCTCCCCGCCCTCCCTCTGTCCGGACCGCCGGCGACCGACTTCCTCGCGCTAAGCGAGTCCTCACCCCGGATCCGGACAGCATCCACCACCAGCCGCCATCTATGGTTTTTTTTTCCGGTACAAACGGTAATTACACCGGAGGGGTGATCCCCCATATATAGAGTATAAAGGCTGAGAAAGAAATAAAGGATAAGGATCATCCTGCTATCAATTCCAGCTACATGAATGAGAAGCTATTTTAGTAATAATTTAGTCAGCCACTACATTAGCTTCACAATAAACATGATGAATCTATATAAAGAGCTTTCAAAATCATATAGCGGATATCGCACAATAAGGAAATGGTCGGCTGATGGAAACTGGGCTTATACCGAATCCAGCGAATAACCATAGTAGAATCGCCTTCAATAAACAGTCTATGGGCACCAAGGATCCGAACAGCATAAGAAATCTCAGCCTATGCCATATACAGTTCAGCCAGAGGCACCGTAACATCAAGTAAGCCAAACCCACCTGCCATAACATAGTGCCTTCCGCATCATAAATAACAAAAGCCGATCCAGCACATCGGCCATGGACACTCCTATCAAAGTTAATTTTCACGAACCCTAAGGGGAGCTCCCATGAGATATAAACCGTATGCCGATTCGCTACCGCAGGAGCAGGGGAGACCCAGTGGCCAGGATTCGCAGATACAAGAAACCCATGATGGGAACTATATTCAGTATAAAAAGAAATAGCCGCCCTGAAGACCCGAGTAGGGGAAAGTCGCACATTGGAAAACATAATCTGATTCCTAAATAACGAGATCTGATAAGCTATATAAGCCCACAAAGAGCGCTGCTGATGGGTGCCTCTACCCCTGCTTTGCTTCAATAATCTCAAAAAGGAGCTTCGGTAAGATCCAAAATCCGATAGCCACGGACTGGTACTAAAGATCCGCTAGATCTTACTCGCCCTAGTATAGTAGAATAAAGTATGATCTTTTGTTTCTTCCTCAATACCATATATAGGGTACGTAGACGAAATACTCATCCTTCTATGGTATCTCTTTTGCTTGCTCATCGACAACTTATATGTAGCTTGCTTACAGCTTACTTGATGACAATTTATTCACCTCTTGTGATGATTTTTGCCAATACACTCCTTCATAACGTTATAATTACCATTAAAGCATGCAATCGAAGTTTGAGAGTAGTATTATTTAATATAAAATGTATAAAATTTTATGATTTGTCTGGTATAATTATAATTATGATGAAGCTAGAGATAATATGTTATTCGATTAACTCATATTATTTTGTGGTTTTAAAATGCAAGAAAAAAAAATTAATAGTTGAATCATCATATGATAAGTTTATTAACAATACTGCCAACAACACTGTAATTTTAATAATTTAAATATATATTTAATAAAATATATTTAAAAATAGAATAATTGTTTTCACTAACAAAGACTTCTAAAACATTGTTTACTCGCTTTTACGTTCTTATTTATGTTTTTATTGATCTTTTCTCATTCATAGAAATAGCTTCATACATGAAGAAAATATTTAAGAGATATCTTATAATATTAAAATATATTTGCTCCACTTAATGCTTTAGCATATTTATCAACACATCTTTGTATACTAAATAATATTAAGTACTAGTTAAAATAAATGACTTCACTAACAATAATTTAATTTCTCTCTCTCTCTTTTTTTCATATACCCAATCATTTTCTCACTATATTTAAAGCTGAAAGGTTAACCATAATCCCATGACAATGCTTGAAAATTTGTCAAACAATTCATAGTCAAGTTTTGCTGTAAAAGGGTATGTTTGGCATGCTACTATGTGCATGATGATAATTTTACATTGCTCAACCAAGATGACAATTAGCAACATGATTATTACATTTTCAGTTAAGTAATCCTGACCATATGGCAACTTTAAACTAGCTTCTGTTGTATAGCCTTGATTTAGGGACTTGATTGCCACTTGTTTTGTGGGCTGATAATTCTTTTTGCAATGCATAATTTATAAGGTGAAGAATTTAAAATAATTTTTTATTTTTATTTCTTATATAAGAGCTTAATCTTTCTACCTTTTTTTTTTTCTAATATAAGTGTTTTTCATTTTTAAGATATGCGAGGTAATAGTTAAAAGTGTGCAAGAAATTAAACTTCATCGTATAATTAATTTGAATTATAATTTTGATGTACTTTGTATCTCATATATATATATATATATATATATATAATATCTTGGTATGAACATAATTTAAAATTTTCAAAAAAATTAAAAATATCTATTTAGCTTTAATTTTGATTCTCAAAAATTAATATAAATTAAATCAAATGTATGCATATTTTTCTATTATGAATGACTGAATCATTATTTAACTATATAAAATTTGCTATATAAGATTTGATATCATGACAATCAGGTTCAAGCAAATTGATGGATTGAACGAGGTAAAAAATGAATTTCTTAAATCACTTTGATTTGATTTATTAAAGCAATTGTTTTTTATTTTAATTTTTAGAAATCGATTTAAATCGAGGTGGCTTCAAAATTATATACAAACCGAGTTGCTCCAAGCATCCACATCTTCGCCGGGGACCGCATCCACAGTTCCATTACCACCAAGCATTATAATCGTATTTGTCTTCGACGAAAGAAATTGAACCGTTACGGGCGGGCCCCAGGTCCGGGCTCGAACGATGCACGCGCTTTGTCTGAGTCTGAATGGAGCTGCCCGTCTCCGAAAGCCTGAAAACCCGGGCTTCCATCATCGAACTGCCAGCAAATAATAATTCAGGCAGTTCTCCCACATAAAACCCGCTACCGTCTGCCACCGAGAAAAATCGTCCCACGTTATTCAGCCTAAGAATTCTCACTGTCACGCCCAAGCTGACGGTTCTTGATTCGGAGCCGCACGACAAATCTAAAAGCGAGGAGCGGCCGCGGCCGGCGTGGGAGCAGCTCCATCCGAAGATCATCATCAGAGCTCCGCCGGCAATATCGCGAGCGCGCGCGCGATGAGGACGAAGAGCCTCCCCATCGTCTCTTCAGAGCACAAGCGGTGAGTGATCGGCCCCTTCTCTCCACGCGTCCTCTCTTCTCCCGCCGTGATGCCCGCGGATTTCTTTTCTCATAGCATAATAAATCCCTTTCTCTTTCTTCCCCTCTCTTTCCTTCTCCGTGTTTTTTTTTTTTTTTTTTTTCTTCCTTGCATTCGATAATCCTAATTCGGGCAATGCGCTCTGTGAATTTGGATTTCGTTCTCATACATAGCCTCAATAACCCCGGGATTTAGTAGTGTACGCGTTAGAGGAGATTGGATTCAGTTCTGCTGCTGGGGCAGTAGGTTCGATTAGGGGATCCTCACGGATTCTAGGGTGGTTTTACCTGCCATGGCAAACGAGTCCTTCGAGAGCTAGTGCGATGGACGATCTAATCGGGGTTTCGTTATGGTGTTTTGATTGATTTGTCTTTCTATGGACGTTGAGGCTAGGTAATTTGATTCGGTTTTCTATTGATCTGTCTTATTTTTCTTTTAGGGTTCCTGATTCTTAGGTTACACCGATAGTTTCAGTTCGAAGGGACAGATTTCCTTATGACTTTCCCAATTGACGTTACGATATGTGAGCAGGGACGCCTATGGGTTTGCGGTTCGGCCTCAGCACTTGCAGAGATACCGGGAGTATGCGAAAATCTACAAGGCAAACCATCCAATATCTTTCCCGTTTTACTCCGTCAATTATATATGTCAAGGTTTGGTTGAAGATTGCTTAGGATTTTTGAACTCAATGATTCCAGGAGGAAGAAGAAGAGAGATCGGAACGATGGAAGAGCTTCCTCGAGAGGCTGGCCGAGTCTGCGCGGGTGTCATCCAACGACCCGTCGGCAGAAGATGCCGGTGGGGACACACCAAAAGCATCAGGAAATGACGGTGATCAGAGTGGAATTGACGTATGTGATGGATCCGAGGAAGTTGGTGCACGGAAGAAGCCGGTTGAGGAGGAAAAGGCGAAAATCTATGGAACCAATAGTTGGAGTCAGGTAAGACCATCTCTGGCTGCCATCGAGCAGTTGATGAGTCATCGGGTGAAGAGCCCATCCTGCAATGAACAAGAATCTGAGAGAACTGGGAGTCGCCTCGCAGCAATTGAAGAGGTGGCAAGACCTTCTAAAGAAGAAGAATCGGAAGAAGAGTTCTATGATATGGAGAGATCGGATGCAGTCCAGGCCGAGGTGGCTTCAGGTGATGGTGAGAATGCCGATTCAGCAGCAAAGCAGGAGCCTTTCTTTACTTGGAAAGAAGAGCTGGAGTGCCTTGTTCACGGAGGAGTGCCAATGGATCTCAGAGGAGAGGTGCAGTCAGTACTGTACTATTGCACTCATGATTAGTCTACGGTAATCTGGTGCTTGTCTTATCCCAATCTATCTTCCACTCTGATCGCAGCTATGGCAAGCTTTTGTGGGTGTGAGGGCACGGAGGGTGGAGGGATACTATAATGACTTGCTAGCTCCAGACACTAACACTGATGATTCTGATGCCTCCCTTCCAAATGACCCTGCTAACATGCCAAAAAAACATCAGCGAGGATGCGCACCTGAGAAATGGAAGAAGCAGATCGAGAAGGTCATTAGATTAAATGATTATGAAGTGCAAAGTCGAGCCTTTGTTATTTCATGGAAGCTTGGGTTGTTGTGACTGCTATGAATTGAATAGTTTTCATTGGCATGATTTGTATGCTCTCTTTTGCAGGATTTGCCCCGAACATTTCCAGGTCATCCTGCCTTAGATGAGGATGGGAGAAATGCATTGAGGCGTTTGCTTACAGCATATGCTTGCCATAATCCATCAGTTGGGTACTGCCAGGTACACAAGACTGAACTCTATAGTAGTAATTCTTTTGTGTGTTTGTGTGTGTACTTTTGTGACCTTTTATCTCAGGTGAAAATGTGAAGTTTTTCATTTGATGGTATCTGACACTCCATATTCTTGTATTTTATGATGTTAAATTCCATTTCTATTAGAAAAGAACATGAAAGGCCTACCTCAAAAAGGACATAAATCACCTCAAGAATTTTTACCGACAGCTAGACATTGTTAAAATTTCTGCCATCATTGCATGACAAATAGAGTAAGAGAGAGCATGATTCTGGGGTGGCATGGTTTTTTTTTTTTTTTTTTGTGGGGGGGGGGGGGGGGGGGGGGGGGGGGGGGGGTGTGGAGACCACATGCTTAGGGCGGCATAACATCAACAAATGGCTTTTACCCACTTGCCAGTGTGTGGCGGGTGAGATAAGAGTGTGGGAGAGTGCAAAGAGAAAGAGTGGGTGTGTGGTTGAGTGTGGGAGAGGGAGAGGCACCACATGAGCGCCAGCCCACTGGTTAAAGCCCCTCTTCCCTTATTTTTGTTTTAAGTTTTAAAATCTTTGTCAGTAATTTTCATTGCTAGCTACACTCTCATGAATAGTCCATATTTGTCTAGTGAGGTGTAGTCAAAATTTGAGGCTTTGCAGCATTCAAGTATGGTATGATGTGTCATTCTAAACAATAATGTATCCAACAACTTTGCACATCAATATACCAACTTCTATTAAGAATAACTAGTCTTTGTAAGGCATCTAGAATGTTTTGTACTCATGAACACAGGCTATAGTATTTTTCAAATCAATACATTGAATAATGCAAAGAAATTTCCTAATATATATATTTGAACTCAAAATGCATTGCTTTAGCAGAAAAAAATACAGAGAAAAATGGATTTTAAGGTATGCACCAGAGGAAAAGAAAAAAGTCTGTCATTTGTAAGCAGCCCTTCTTTTTATGGTGAAACGAATCTATGCACTTTATGACCAAAATGATGGATGGTACAAGAAGATCCTCGGAAGCTACAGGTCCCAAAATAAAACCCCCTCTCATTTTGAGGTCGACAACTTTACCTGTTTGAAGAAAAGGAAGTGGTTCAGGCTCTGTCCATGGTTAGGGTAAGGTTGACCTTAGGTGGAGGAGATTGAAAAAGAAGAAGATAGAAGAGGATGCAGATGGCAAAGGAAAGAGAAATAAGAGTATAGGGAATGAGGATGTTGGGCTCAACTGCATGTGGGTGTGGAGCTGTGGACGTCTCATAATGAATGTATTGTCCAAGGTGGCTTTAACTTTTATATGTCATGGACATCTAGCTATGATATGGAAATTTGCTTGAGTCACATTTGATCAAACACCTATATGGTGACTACACCATAATTCTGCTTCTAACAGTATAACTGTGCTGTATACATAATAATTATGCATAATGAAACAACTTCCATATGCATCTTAAGGTGTGTGGTGCTCAGCAGAAGTTTGGCATGTAGGTAGCCTACTTGAACTTTTACTAGATTTGAGGTCATAACATTGGACTAATAAAGCATCAATTTGGCAATTATGGTGTCTAACATAATTTTGCTCTCACTCCCTTTCAACCTTGTTTATGCATTCATTCTCCATTCTGCTCATGGTTTTGAATGTCATAACCAAGAGTAAAGGCTGAAAAAACAAATCAAAAGATAATACATGTTGGTTATTGTGTGTCCATGACAAAACTCAGGTCAGCTTCTGTTGTCTTGAATCCACTCTTAGACAGCTCACTTCTAGTTATGGCCTTTCTGGTTTACTTTGTTATTAGCTCTTTTCTGTACTTTTTGTTTACTTTCTAGCCAGGCTTTTGTTGCAATGGTTTTAATAATATGGGTGGTTATACCTCCCTCTTTCTCAAAAAAGAAAAAAAAAAAAAAAGAAAAAAAGAGAGAAGTCTAGATGGTCAGTTCACAGGACATCAGTTGTGTTAGAGATGTTGGTGGGAGGCCAGCATGGTTCTGTTTGTTCATCTCTTGAATAGATTATGTGTGATAATGTCTGTGGATTGTGAACCACATCATTTATTATCGGATTGCAAACAATTTTATGTGGCATTTTATTTCTTGCTTTGGAATGAAGCCTAGAAGACTCGATAGGGTGAAGATTCAGTGAGATGATTGTGTTATTCCAGGTACAAAATTCTCCTTCACCTTGTATGATTTGCAAAATTGAGTACAAAAGCTTAGCAGAAGCTCAAGGATGAGCCATGCAAAGTAGAAATATCTAATTATAGAGCAAAGCTTGGGTCATGCATCTGGCACAATGGTTGGTGGGCCCTGGCTGCTTAGATGAGGTCCAGCTCTATTTATAGCTGCCAGGTTTCTGAGTTGTTATGATTGGCAGAACATAGCCTCTATGAATTTGCATACGCAATTCTAGATGCAGGGGTGTTAGGCGGTTATGCATGCACGGTCAAGCTTTATATGCTATAAATAGAGCTGTGATTTGCTCTGTAAGATGAGCTGTTATATTTAGGTTGGTCCAAAGCAGATGCTGTCCAATAAAATTGTGTTTTAAGCATCTATTATTCGACAAATCATATTAACTTGCCTTTGTACGGCTATTCATTTTGAGATATGATTTTAAGAATTTGTTTATTGCACTACTATTTGTTTGACTTTATTTTCTCATATTTTATGGACTCCTTGGCAAGGATTCAAGTCCTGGTCAGACATTGCAATGGAGCACAATTATGAGTGTCGGGACACGATTGTTCCATTGTCATCCAACATCTTGATTGGCACAGCTCAGGACATTTGATATCTCAACTGTCCAGACAGGGTAGGGCATGTTCCATGAAAAACTAGGATAGCCCATGAGATTTAAATCATTCCTTAGATCTTCATGTTTTTAGTATTTGGACTGCATCAAGGAACTTCGGCTAGAGAAAGGGCTTGAAAATGTCATATTTTAACCATTCTAGCTAGACTTTTGAGACTTTGGCTAATTTAAGATTAGCATTTTTATGTGGTTTTGGTGTGCCAGTAAAATCAATATGTGTTTCCATAGCATTTGGAACACTTGTATGTTTTTCTTCCTTTTTTTCACTTTGCAAACATACACAGTCAATCCCACTTATTTGGCAGTTTCTGGTAAATTGTGTCCAATAATGGTACTTTACATTATGCTAAAAGTAGGACACTATTTATTACCAAAGAAACTAATTACTGATGATTTATTTTTCTCTGTGATGTATTATATGTGTTGGGATTCCTTATGCATGCTTAATAGTGCAGCAAAAGCGTGTAGATTTTATAAATTTCTTAATGAGATATATTTGCATAAAACCCTTAATAGCCAAGAGCTCCTTAATGGTAACAATCATATGAATAAATAATAAATGTAGGATAAGAAGAGTCCCTGTAATGCTAAATCCAATATATTGGAATATCCACAAGGTGCCCAAATGTTCACCTTCCAACGTTGATCCACACAGGAACTAGGTTCAAGACTCGAGTTTCTTCAAAACTTTGGTCCTTGATGCTTTAATCCTTCCAAAGGATTTGATTAGCTTACTTTTTTTTTCCTTCTAATTTTCTTTCTCTAATAAAAAACCCTTCAAAGCCTCTTGTCCTTAAGAAAACATCCTTGTCTTGGTTTAGAACAAGACAACATCTTGTTCTAAAGAAGACCTCCTTATCTTGGTTTAGGACAAGATAACCTCTTATTCTAAAAAAGACCTTCTTCTTGTCTTGGTTTAAGACAAGACAATCTTTTGTTCTGAAGAAGACCTTCTTGTCTTGGTTTAGGGCAAGACATATAAGAGAAATAAGAGAGAAAAGAGAGTTGATTTCTCTTCGGATGAATTCTGTACTTCTTGAACCCGGAGAGGCACTCTTATTTATAAAAGGCGGAGAATGCGGATACATCCCATCCACACGCCTCATCATAATGAGGCGTGTCCCAAGGGCAGCGCGTCATCATAATGACGCGTATCCACTCAAAAGACTTATCTGATAAGTCTTGTTCATGCGCCATCAGCCTTCTCATGCTGATAACCTCACCCCACATTTATTTCATGATAATCCAATGGTTTAGATTAAGGCACCATCCAATGGTCCAGACTAAGACACCATCACTAATGGTCCAGATTAAGACATTATCACCAATGGTCCAAATCCTTCATCCAGGAAGTCATCCAATGGTTCAGATCGAGCCACTGACCAATGGTCTAGATACATTATCCAAAGAACCATCCAATGGTCCAAATAAAGCCAATTGGGTTCCAACTCTTAGCCAACCCACATTAGGTTAGATCTAATCATATTAGATTAACCTAATACAAGAATTAGATTCGAATTCAATTCGATTTAGGAGCTAGGGTTTGCAACACGTGCTAGCATGTCTATCCTGCAAACATGATCTAATCCAATTAGACCCTTGATCAGTTCCTTTATGTGTGACCCATTGGGTTCCACATCTAACCAGTAGTAGATGTGGGTGTAAGGTGACCTATCATGATTAGAACATTTCTAATCCTTATAGGTCCAATCAATGCGATCCCGAACTTAACAATTAGAATCCTTTCTAATTGTTGATCAAATCAAACTCTTTAATCCAATCAAACCTACAAAATAAGATTGACGTCTAGTAACGTATCATGTCTACCCAGAAGATATAAAATTTGGTAGACATACCAAATATACCCTTTAGTGGCAAGTTACCATGTAATTCAATCCTTCAGTCATACTGCACCCCGAATAAGTATGAGTATGAATCAATGTTAAACTCAATTACTTATTCATGTCGCTCTTAATCTTCTAATGATAATTCAATTAATGAAAGATTAGAAACTCTTTTTAATTTTTCATTCTGCTTTGATCAAAGACCTCCTAAATCATCATAAGATTAGAGCAAGTAGGATGTAATCTTCTCTTACTAGAAGTGATTGATTCCTTATTGATTTACTTACAATTTTCGTACACAATCCACCACATCCAGAATATCTCGTACACAACTTAATGTCGTGAATGAGTGTAAACCAAAACATGAATTCATGTGCACAAAATACTATGATAATCTTAGGTCTAAGGATAACTTGCACAACTTCAATTTAAAAAATCATCTTTTGACAAATAAGTAAGCATCCATAAGATGTTCCCTTGCTAGGTCAATTCAGTGAACTCATTCCTCTAATGAGCACCCACATTTTTGTATTAGTGTCTTACACAAGTGATTATGAGATCAATCATCCTCTGCATTGAGCATACATAAGATATGCCAGTCTTTTCGGTAGCACTGATCCCTGACTTAATATACCATCGACTGAAAATATTTTAGATTAGAGTTTTAGGATTTTAGGTCTCATTGGCATGATGTCATCATAGCCCTAAAACCATTGTCCTAATCTATGAGGTTCATCATAATTATAAGAAGCAGCAAATGATGAAACATAATGCCTTTTATTTATAACAAAAATGTTATATACATGATTTGGAAGAATAAAAGAAACCCTATTGCAATATAGATTGCAATTGATTTTTAGGGCACAATTCTTTCAATATGTTTTCTGTCAGAGCTAAACCATTTTATATCTTATTCAGTATGAATCCACATATCGGTTTTCCAGTTTGTATTCTATGACTGTTATTTCCCTTTGAGTGAAGAATTTTTATTCTTTATTATTTGTTCCTAGATTAAATTTCCAGTTATATCTCCTCCATATGATGAAATTGTGCCTTGCAATGCTAAGGTGCATCGTATGTCCTAAATATTCTGTGCAGGCCATGAATTTCTTTGGGGGCTTGTTACTGTTGCTGATGCCCGAGGAAAATGCATTTTGGTAGGTTTGCATGATTGATTCCAACTGAAGTCTGAGTTGGCAGATGAAAATTTTACATGATTGCTGACGATGAAACTCAACATTTTTTATCAAGCCAACATATTAATTCTAGCATATATTGCTAGCTGCATTGCTTTTACTGTTCTAAGTCACTGCAAATTCATCAGGACTTTGTTGGGTATCATTGATGACTACTTTGATGGCTACTATTCTGAGGAAATGATTGAATCTCAGGTAATCGTTATATTTTGGGATCTTTCTAGCAACCACTTTTAGTCTTTCCTGTGCATATCTATCTGAAAGTCAGGAAGCCCTGTAATAGAAGCAATCAATGGACAAATATTACTGATGACCAGTGTTACATGTCTTAATTTCTATTTAAATCCTGTTTGCATCAGGTGGACCAACTTGTTTTTGTGGAGCTAGTGCATGAGAAATTTCCAAAATTGGGTCTGTATTTCATTGTGTATATTACCTGTATTGTTGCATATTTATATGCATTTGCCCACACTCATTGGCAAACTTGTTAAATAATTCCATATTTTCTGTTTTTTCTGTTTTGCAGTTCATCATTTGGATTTTCTGGGCGTGCAGGTGGCATGGGTCACTGGACCTTGGTTCCTTTCCATTTTCATGAACATGCTTCCCTGGGAAAGCGGTCAGGTTTTATTTATGTCTTACTACCATATTCATTAAGACATTGATTACATATTACTATTACTTAATGGAATGATACCATGTGATCTTTTTCTTTTGGGAACACATCTTGATGCCTTTTCCTTGACACATTTCTAAACTTAATTCTGTGGCGTCCATAGGTAATGATCTCTTATATGTAATGGTGTTTATAATTTCAGTTCTTCGCATATGGGATGTGCTCCTTTTTGATGGAAATCGTGTAATGTTATTTCGATCAGCACTTGCTTTGATGGAATTATATGGTACTGGGTAATCCTATGTTTGTTTATGATCTCATTTAATAAAATTCCTTTAATTTCTGTATTTTGTTCATTCTTTAGTACTGTATGTCATAATTTTCTTTTTTTTTTAAAGAAAAAAAAAACATGTCCATTGGCAGGTCCTGCGGTCATGACTACAAAAGATGCTGGAGATGCAATTACATTATTGCAGTCCCTTGTTGGCTCTACCTTTGATAGTAGCCAGCTTGTCTTGACAGCTTGCATGGGTTATCAAGCTGTAGATGAAACGAGACTGAAGGAATTGAGGAAAGAACATAGGCCTGCAGTTATAGCTGCCACGGAGGAAAGATCCAGAGGACTTAATTCATGGAACGACTCTAAGGGCCTAGCGTCTAAATTATATAGTTTCAAACATGACTCAGGATCCATACTTACAGAAACCAAGTTGGAAGAGGTGTTAGGTGACACGCAAACCAATGGGGATTTGCATAACTTGAAGTCCAGATCAGCAGATGTAGAGGGATATTTGAATAGTCTAACAGTTGATACAGAAACAGATTCCATACCCGATCTTCAAGAGCAGGTAATTTTTTATTTCCTAAACCAAATTTATTACTATAGTTCCTTCCAGAAAAGAATATAACATGACTGGTGTGCTATGGATATACCACTTATGACACTGCCCACCATGTTGCCTTCAATTGCCTGCTGCATAACCGGTGGAATGCAACTTGATAAGGTAAAATGTCTTAAAACATAAGAAAAAGAAATATTCAAAGATAAAATTTTGTGGTCTAGTTTTGTTAAACTACAGTTGATACAATATGATTTAGGAGTAATTCTATACTTAAAACTTAATTATTCAGTATGTTGAAGTGTCTAGATGCTGAATGATGTATGGAAAGTACTGAATGACTTGTTGGTTTGAACGTATCAGCAAAACAAATGTATTGATGATTGTGAGAGTTATATCTGAAAAATTTTAGTGCACATTTTGTTGCACCACTTTATTGAGTTGCATTCAACCTACTTGGATGCAGAAAGATTGTACTCTCAGTGCCTGTCTTCTTTTCATCAACATCCAGAATTTGGACTCTGGTCTCGTATGAAATGGTTATTGTTTTCAATTAGCAACAATACTCTGAAAATTTATGTAAGGAACCAAAGGCGATATGCATGTGCCCTTCTGTTCAAAATATGGCAATTGCTTCTACCATTTGGCAGAAAATTGCTCATTTGATATTCAATGGCAAAATGGAAGAAAATGCTTAGTGAGAAACAGATAGCAAAGTTATATGATGTGTTCAATCTTCAATTTTAAGGTGGTAGGGGTAAAAAAAAAGTGAAAAAGCAGAAAGGTATTACCGGGCAGGTAGTGGTAACAGGGAAAATAGGTCTGCTGGCGCTAGGATATACTAGTGGTTGAAAGGTATGCTCATCTTTTGGAACATTGATGGCTGCTTGTGTGCAATTGTTTATGAGAAATCTAACAAAGAAAGAGGCATTCCATCTTTTAGGACATCGGTTCCTGCCTGTTTGAAAGTTTTTGAGTTTATTTTAGCTTTCGCATCTGTATTACATTTGCAAGCAGGCCAATTGAAAGCTTTTACTGAAAGCTTCTATACCTTTCTTGGTGGAAGTACTAGGTGGTGGGCTTACGAGCAGGCCAATTGTTATTGCATGTAAAAGTAGATAATCAATGTTATGTAGATAATCATTCCTGCTTCCATATTCTTACAAACAGTTAAAGAGCTAGAACCTACAAATTGTAAATGCTAATCAAGAAGCTCTCCTAGTTATTTGGCATTGATGATATAGACCTTGAATTTTCAGATGGTCATGTAGACGTTTTTCTTGATAGAAATTAGCCAGCAATGAACTTGTTTATAGCTGGTTCAGTGTCCTCTGAAAATAAAGAATAAGGGCATGTTTTTGCAATTGGGACAGTGAAATGTTAGCATCATGTGAATTACTGCTCTACTGCTTTGTTTAATGCTGAGATATGATATTGATAGTTCTGTTTTCCTCTTATATCGTGAAAGCATAGTTTTTTGACGAGGAAAATTGACCAATCTTTCTTAAAAGGCCTAAATGCTTGACCAGTTCTCCTTTTCGTCGTTTTCATTATACTTCTCTTGAAATTTAAATGATATGCAGTTTTATCTAGGTGAAATGGTTGAAGATCGAGCTGTGCAAATTGCTGGAGGATAAAAGATCAGCTCTTCTCAGGTTGGTGTCCTAGTAATATCTGCTTGATCATGTGAGTCCGATGTTGTGAATTATCACAGTTGAAGAAAAGTTTGTCTTGGATGTTTCATTCTTTTTATTCCAAATCAGTGCATTTCCTCTTTAGGTTCTGAATATAATTGTTCTTGCCCTCTAGTGCATGCCACATGGAATTTATTTATCATGCCCGATATAATATCTTCATGTTAGATGTCAAAGAAGGGGCATAGAAGTTTCTGTTAGGCAGGACCTGCTCCATAGTTTAAGTGCGATCATGTAAATCTTGCATGTGAATATGGGCATCTGCATACAGAACATTCTTTGATTGGTGAAAAATGGTTCAAGGGGCAAAAAGATATTATGTTAGATAATTTGCTAAATAGCAGTGTAGTCTTGAAACTTGCCGCTATGAATATGATGAAAAGAAAAATAGAAATTTACATGACCTTACCGATTTATCTAACATTACTGAATCTTGTGCAGCTTCAGCAGATTCTTTCATATGGTACTTATATCACTATGATATATTTTTCATTCACCAACTTTGCATGCTTTAATTCTTTGCAATTGCATCAACTACTTCACAGCAGGAGATCTTTACTTGGTGTCACTAGGAAATTTCTGCACTTACTGTTAAATGAACCTACTGAGCCTAATGGACTTAGCAAGCCAATCTGTTAACTAGCAACCCTCTTTTTAAATATGTGAGATGTGCTTGTCATTATTTGGCCCAAATAATTCCTACTGTCAACTGCTGGCTTCTTGTCTTGTTCTTGGCAATTCCCTTTAATCCAAGAAGTGATTGCTAGAGAGGCCACCTCCAGGAAAATGTTTGTCATGTTGCAGAGCCTGTGAGTGATCATTGAGATCCTCTCATATGTTTCTTTACTCAGCCAACTGCTCTGAATCTGTTTTGGGTTATAAGTGACTAGCACCTTCACTGCTCCTGTGATTTTTGACCATGTTCCCTTCCTCATTTATAACCAACCTTCTAGCTATTATTCCGTTGATTCCTTTACTTAATTCTCCCTTGGGTCTATCCCTGTAACTGAATTTAAATTTGTTTGGTCCTGGATTTGAGACCCTGGAATATCACTTCCAAAACTTGATTACACCCAGATATGGTTTGCTTTGATAAGAAATACTTTACTGCAAATGCAACCACAAGCTTAGTGGATCGTTTTGGAATATCTTTCTGCTTGTTGAATATCTTGATGTCCCTGTTCTTTCAAGTGACTGAGTTGAAGTTGTAATGCTAAATGTGTAACAGTACAATAAAAAAAGGGTTTTTATTTACATTCCTATACGTTAAATAATACCAAAACTCATTAGGACCTATTTGATATTTATGCTCTCAATGAATGCCAACCTCATTCAATGTTATGGGGATGCCACTGGAAAATGGGGGCAACGTCATGTTTCAGTGGATGTTCTCCATTTGCTGTAAGGAAAAAGGAGAGGTTCTTTCGCCTCTTGTTTAGCTTACATGGAATAAGTAATTTGTGGAATTTTAACTTGATTTTTTTAAACTACTATGCATTGCCAAATGCATGGACAATTTACTCTTTTTAGCCATTCTGAGTTGCTGTTTGATCTGATATCAAATTGTGCAGTCACTTATCTATTGTTTCTCCAATTCTAAATTGGACACTTTTGCAACACCATAATGGTCTCTCTTCCCAAAAGCTGAATTTCAAATCATCTCTAACTTCAGTACAATTTAAATTTTATTACTGTTCCTATTATATGACAGAGCTGAGGAGTTGGAGACAGCATTAATGGAGATGGTCAAGCAAGACAATAGACGCCTTTTGAGCGTCAAGGTAGATTCTAGTGATATTTATCAGGCAGATTCTGTTGCCAAATAGCAATATAGCTTATGTTTTTAGCCATCTATAAATAAGAATTTTTTATCCCGAATGACTATGACTATCATCTATTTGTATTTTGTGATATAGATTCCATTTTTTGAGTCCACATGAAAATGTTACTTGCTTAGCTCAGGAGTCTTCATCTCTGTGTTTATGTTATATACGCTGGGATCATGGGCTGTGTTGGAGTTTGTGTCTACAATTAATCTTGATGAAAGAACCTAGTAGTGGTTTGGTAGAACAAAATAGTACTAGGAACAGCAGAGTTCTAATTATTCTTGCAGAGGACTTGATGTGTTTTAGTGATGACACTATGGTTTGCTTGGTTGCACTCTTTTTTTTTCGTGGAAGAGGGGAAGGGGGGTTATTCTTTTCCAACATTTGGTAATGAAAGATAAATTTAGGGAGAGAAATGTAAAGAAAAAATTAAATTTAAGGAGAGATGCAAGCAGAAAATTATGCCATGAGATTCTCTATGATACTTAAAAAAAATTTCTTCCAGTCTGAATAGCGGTATTGAAAGAAGATAACAAAAGCCAAGTGGATCAGGGTAGCACCCATATCCTAACAACATTCTCAACTGCTTTCTCTTGTATCAACCAAACAAGAAATTTCTTGACATTTTCTTTTCTTTTATTTTAGCTTCCTTCATGAGCTATTATTCCTTTATTTGATTTTTTTCATCTAAACACAAAAGCCTATTGGCCTCTGTCTTTGAAGCTCTAATTTGATAATGCAAAGGTTTTACTAGTCTTATCTAAAACTCATATGGTAGCTGTTTTGTTCTTTTTCTGAATTCATTTATTCTTGTCATTTGCTTGCTCTATTGGGATGTCTTGTTAGTCATTTCTGCTAAACTTATATTGACTAGCAGACCTTAAATACTTGTCTTTAACCTTATGTCTAATTATGTGGCCAGAGATAGAGTATAAGATATTTAAGTTTCTGTTTTCCCTCTCAATTGCATGTGCAATTGTTCATGAAAAAGACCTGCTGCTATTGGTTATAATGTGTCCTTTTCCTGGTGGCATCACATGTTTTGTTATATAAAAAAGTAGAATCTAGGTTATAACATATAGGCCAACTAACATCAATGCCCTTTTTATGTTTATCATCCTTGCATCAAAAGATTATTGATGAACCTCCTGTTTGGCGACAAGATGCCTCGAGACATTCTAATAGACACCATGATGCAGCACCAGTTGTAGCTAGCATGTGCTGTGACTAGCTAGACTATGCCAAGGTGTAGCTTTTATGCGATACAAAGTTTTTTGCCAGATTTTTCTATTGACTTTCTATTAGAGATGGTATTGAAGTTTAGGCAAATTTCTATTTTTGTACCTAAATAATTCTAGCATATTTCCTTTATTATCGAATACTATTTGTATAAAAGTAGCTTTTGACATATTAATAAAATAATTTTTAGAGAGAACTTCTTTCATCTATTAAAGAGTTCTTCAATCCAGTTTGCTTTTCATTTGTGTTTTATCTCCAATCATGTTACGCAACAGTCAAATTGTGCTTCACTCTTCCCTTTGCATCACACCAGAGAGTTGATTGAGCATGAAGCCATAACTTCAGCACACTTTTCTCGGTTTTCCTGCATTTTGTAATTACTTCAGAGCCCATCCTAGAAGTGTCTTAAAGCTGCAAAGCAGAAGATAGGGCCACATGTTATAACCATTTCAGAAAAAAAGGGGAGAATTGAGGTCTTCATACAAGCTATATCAACTATTGCCAATTGCTGAACCATAACTTGTGAAAGTAATGTCATAATTTTGTTCCACATTGAAAATCTTCAGATTTACTGCCTTTTTTGTATCTTTTCCTCTTATTCATGATTAATGGTGAATTTACAAAAAAAAACCTAGGGATCAGTGTTTTTTATACGTGGACTGTCTAAACTTTTATTTTACATCTATCTACATCATTTTGCATCTTTCTCTGGCATGCTTGGTATTCCTATTTCGATGAAAGGGATTCATCTGACAGGTTGAGCAGTTGGACAAGGAGGTATCTGAACTGCGGCAGGCTCTTGCAGATAAGCAAGAACAAGAGCACGCCATGCTTCAGGTGTTGCTTTCTTCTTATATCTTTTTGATCTTTTCTATTTCTCTGGCATGATCAGTTGCCCTCGTATGGAGAGAATACCATTGTCTTAATACATGAATTGAAGCTCTTTTGTATATAGTATAGGTCTTGATGAGGATGGAACAAGAACAGAAGGTGACAGAAGATGCTCGCATATCTGCTGAGCAAGATGTTGCTGCTCAAAAATATGCAGCTCATGTTCTCCAGGTACCTTGTCACTGCTGAATTTGTGGTGTTTTTTAGTGGTCCCCGCCGCGCCCCCCCCCCCCAGCCCTCTTTTTCCCTAAAAACACACGCACAGAGCTTTGGATGGAGAAAGCCCATTCAATTTGAATCATGTGATTAAATGCACTTGTGTTTCAGCTTGGGGTTTTGGTGTCACAATAACTACAAGGACCTTCAAAATCATATTTTCTGTACACAGGAGACTGTGATGGTTTTAAGATTGTTTCATGAAGCTGAGGCTTCTATGGAGGAATGTTACACAAGCGCACACTTCATTTTTTTTTTCCATCTCTAGTGGCGCCACAACAAGAAAGATTTGTTCCAATTTTCACTTCAACTGTTGACCTGTGACATCACCAATTTACTTCTCGTAGTCAGAGACGGTTCTGGTAACATGGATATCCCAGTGTCGTGTATGTCCTTCAGGATTGCTGCTTTCGTAGAAAAGGATGTGCATGAGGCCTTAAACTGGATTCAGAATGTGTAAACTCAAAATCTGTACCATATTGCTAACTTGCACTTTTGATTTTTGGCATGTTATCTGGTCAAGCTGTTTGTTGTCACAGAATTACATTCAGTGCTATTCCTCTTGATGATTCATTCTATTAAATAATTTTGGCAGTTGGGTTTATTAAATAATTTTGGCAGTTGGGTTTAACTAAAGATCAAAAACTAGACATCATTTATCATGATTGAGCACGGTTTTGATTTATTTATGTTTGTAGGAGTTGTATATATTTTGCTAAGATACCAAAAATGTGTCTTTTATTTTCATTGTTTCAAGTTCTTTTTGAATGCAAAGGTATCATGCTCCGTAATTTCTTGCTATGCTGGAAAAGTTGCAGTTTATAACAATACTTGCAAATGAGTTGTGAATCTTCTACTTTTAGTAAAGTTTGTCGTATCAAAAATCGGTATCATTTTGGTATCAAGCTGATACGGTTTAGTATGAAACATACCATGCCAAACTAGTGGCGTACTGGTCAGATGAACCAAAAAGCTTCAACCCATGAACCATCCTAAATTAGAACAAACCGAGTGGTTTGGTTTGGTACGTCACTACGGATGGTTAAGGGCGGTACTGGTGGTTCACCCCCTACTGAATTGAGAGATCAAACCGTTTCAGTTTAGGTTCAGCTCAAGTTCACCCTGAACCTGTTGGTTCAGGACGGTTTGACTAACTCTAGTTAAGTGATATCTGCTCCCAAATTCTGAAATCATGTGGTTCCTTCCTTAGCATATAGTTAGCCTCTATTTCATTGGAGGCTAATGAGACTTATTGCACCCTCTATATCTTTAACTGAGTGATGTTTTGGATCAAAATATATGTATGTACTTTTGTGTTATTCTTCATGAGCTGTATGTCTACTTTTACCTGACACATGCAGGAGAAATATGAAGAAGCTATGTCTGCTGTTGCACAAATGGAGAAAAGGGCGGTGATGGCAGAAACAATGCTGGAAGCTACATTACAGTACCAGTCTGGCCAGGTTAAAGCCCAACAACCTCATTCTCCAAGGTATCTCCATCTTTTATTCCTAGATACTATTAATCTTGCAGATGGTTCTTGTTAAGTAACTGCTATAAAATGAACTGTATTCTTGGATTGAATCATTGTTAGCAGGGCATATTCTTCTCCTTGCTATGTACAATGTCTGCTTCCATATGTTATGCTATATTGCATAGTTCTTTTCTCCCAATAACTTTCTAAAATTTAGATAAATTGAAAGTCACTTTGGTGCTCATCTCGTGATGGCATGTGCTGGTTCACTTTCTGGCATTGCACCAAATCATCATTTTCAGTATATTGATTGATATACGGGCATAGCATGCGTGCTCTTGACTCAGATATCAGAACTTATGTTAAGTGATTTATTTGCAGAACTCCACGGACTGTTCAAGAGTTGTCTCAGGATGCACCCACCAGGAAAATGGGCCTACTTTCCAGACCATTTGGCTGGCTTGACAAGAGCAAGGTACTTAAACTCGGCATTAAAATTTCAATGTTTGCAATCCCGAAATGCATCCTCTGCTTATCCAAATCAGTCATATGTTTGCCCAGCATGCAGTGTTTTGTTTGTCAAGTAGTTAATAGAGGTTTTCCACATTTAATTAGTACCAAACTTTTTGTGCTGAAGGATCAGACATACTTTTAATGCATAATGGCCCATCATAGACTTGTTTTAACTATGAAGCTTCCAAATTTTGATATAGTATTTTTAGCATGTAGGAAATGTTGTTGCATTAGAATTTATATGATTGTACAGTAGAATATATGCAAATGCACATGCGTGCATGCGCACGTGAATATATAAAAAATATCTCCCTATCCTTGTTTCATTTTAAGCTCTTCTGCTTCATTATGACTATATACTTGTTATGTGATCCTGATCTTGGCTGACATGTTGGTCAAAACAAGTTCTGTAAAAGTCTTAGGCAGTTTTAATAATGTCAAATGTGACAATTGATATGTAGTTTTGAAAGATCGTAAAATGATGTATTTGGAACCTTTTTTTTTTAAAGATAAACCATAGTTTCATGGTTTGATTCTTGGGGATCACTTATTTCCTTTTTTTGTTTGTCATAACAAATAGATGACATGAGCGACAAAGTAAAGCAATGCACCTCTAGGGTCATATTTGGCAGGAGATATGACTTGAGTAAAAACTAATGCATGCCATTTAACGCAAGGCATTATTTCACATGGCTTTCCTATAATTGGGAATGCATTCTTTCTTATCCTTCGCTTCTACTTTATAGAAAGTGATGGATAATGTAAATAAACCCCCTTTGTTACAGCAAAGGTAATATTCAGTTCAAAAAAAAACAAAATCATAAACCCCATCCTTAAACCTGGGGTTAAATTGTTGCTTTATAAGATGTGTTTACTTCGCTTTGATTCTACTGGTTCTTATTTTAGTCGTGAAGTTTCAGGGTAAACCAAGCAATACTGAAGAGTCCATTGAAGGCAAATGTTCTGGCGTGGGACAGAGCCCCAAAGTACAGAACAAAAATCTGAACGGCCGCCAAGATTTGGACAAGTAGCATCTGTGATGGATGGCTCTATCAATCAGCGTGCCACCGCACTTATTTGTGCTGTGATATCCTGTTTTTGTGTTTATGTAAGAGAAGATCCGTCAAGTTGTAAGAATAGCATTAGATATGATCAGTTCCCATTCCCCATTGTATAAAATCCAATTCAGAGAAAGTCGGTTAATCTGTCAATTTTCCCTGTAATATTTTAAATGCTGGCTTCAAATTGGTCGGCCATTGTTTTATCAGCGTAATTAGTGAGCACAGAACAAGAGAGACTTTTGTTTATTGTAGGAGCAAATGCATTTTTTCATAATCAACATAGTTTCTTAGAATCTGTTCTGCGTTTCATTGGGATCATGGATTCTACTAGGTCGGATGTAGAATGTTAGTATATATAACATTAGTTTTAAATGGTTTGTTGAAACAAAAAGGACAGCTAGGAAAAGGACATGAAGTTTCTTGAATTATGGCTTTCTCACCAGGGCGGTTGCCCGATAGATTTGCCTGCTGTCTCGCTGTTGGAGACCTTTTGCCTAAGGGCTTGTTTGTGATAGAAGGGCACGCGTCGCCGAGGTTCACGGTTTCCTGGTTGGAAAATGCGATGCAAGGGTACGATTTCACGGCGCTGTCCCTTGCCATCGCCGTAGCCCTTCCGTCACTTCTCCCTCCGAGCGGGTTACGCGTTTGTCCTCGTCGTCCATGAGAATGGCCGTGTCGTCGAGCTTCTGGCTCTGGGTCTCGCTGGGTCAATGGGTCACCGCCACGTGTTTTTTCTGCCACCAAGTCGCGGTTAATTAACGTTTATTCTTCCTTGCCGAGAGTGCGTTTGAAACAATCCTAGCTACTTTCTTAACTCTTTAGTGGTCCTGTAGCCTGGACCCATGTAATTTCTGGGGCCGGTTGACCTCCTGAGTGGCCTGGCCAAACCATTTTGATTCAAGCGTCACAAAGCATAGGATGAATATAGTTTTTCTTTGGTAAAATAAACAAATATAAGCTTGATATATATTTTTCCCCGTAATCTGTTCTCTTACGACAAGAATCCTCCCTTTGTGAGCATCGGAAAGGCCTTTGACCTTTCCTAACGAAGACTGGGACAAATTTCGTTTCATCACAGGCCGGGGTAACTCAACTTTGCCTTTTTATATAAAATATTCTTGCTTCGCAAAGAATCTAATAACTAAGGGTACGTTGTCTGATATTGTTTTTATTTTCTATTTTCGTTTTAAAAATTTAAAAATAAAAAATAATCTTAACTCAACTCAATTCATCTAAACCTTTTTCCAACTAGAGCAAAATGAAAAATAATATTTTTACAAAACCCTCTATTTTTTTTGAAATTATTATCAATAAAATATTAAGAGCATTTAGAATTAAAGATTTATTGTTTTCAAACCAAAAAAAAAAAGTGAAAGTAATTACTAGGAGTAGCAAAAAATTTTGTGTAAATAAATACAATGAAGCCAAATATGTCCTGAACCGTCGGGATGGAGTTTTTTTTTTTTTTTGATACAGTCGGGTGATCACACCAATCTAGAGTGACTCAAACTCAATCTATCAGCATACAAAAGTTGGGAAAGAATAAGAGGACAGCGATCCCCGGGCTGCCACTGTCAGAGCCTGAATGGTCGGCCACCCTTAGCGGCAATCCAATCATCCACTGAGTTGGCTTCCCAGAAGGTGTGACAGATCTGGATACTGTGAACCCCTGGAGGAGAGAGCAAATTTCTGATATCAAAGGGTTGGATGGCAGGTGATTGCTATGATCTTGACGGAGCCACCGAATCACAGTAAGAGCATCTCCCTCAAGGATAATACGATGGGCACCAAGGCTACGAATAGCACAGGACACCCCAGCCCAAGCCGCATAAAGCTCCGCTAGCGGCATTAAAGAATCCAGGAAACTAAATCCACCAGCAGATAGCAGAGCTCCATCAGATCTACGAATGACGTAACCTGATCCGGCAGCTTACCACGAACACTCCCATCAAAATTAATTTTGACAAACCCTAGAGGAGGGGGTTCCCAAGAAATAAAGACCGTACGCCGGTGCGCTGCCGGGGCAGCATGGGAACCCCAGGGGCCAGGGCTATCACCCTAACCAATCAAACACTGGGAAGTGTATTCAGAAGATAAAGACAAAGCAACCCTCACCACCCTATGCGACGGGACAGACTCATCAGTAAAAATAATCCGGTTCCGGGATAACCAGATTTGACAAGCAATGTAAGCCCTTGTCGAACCCTGCTTACTGCAGCCTCTCCTGACATCCTGCCTGATTAAATCAAGAAAGGATAGACGATAAGAAGAGGAGGTAACATCCCATGGCCGATCGCCAACAAGCTCCCAAATATAGGTCGCTCTGAGACAAGTGAAGATGGCGTGATCCACTGACTCCTCAACACTGCCACATAACGGACACAAGGGCTAAATCCCGAGACCACGTCTAGAAAGCACGGAACATGTAGGAAGACAATTCCGTGCGATCTTCCATAGGAACAGACGAACCCTAGGATGAATGGGAAAACGCCAAATCCAATCCATATCAACCAACGGCTGGGCTGGAGCTCTGTAAATCTGGAGAAGGTCCCTGATGAGAGAAAGAGGGATAGAGACTATGCGACGTAGAAGCTCCTCCCCAAAGAAGCATGCCAGCAAAGGAATAGACCATGAGGAATGATCATGTACCGTAAGGTCACTAACACGCATACCCGTAGGAATAGTAGTGCAAACAAAAGTAGGCCACCGAGACAAAGGAAGGTCAGCAATCCATGAGTCATAAACAACATCAACGGATGTCCCATTACCAATAATCCAGGATATGCTGTGAAGAATCACCGGAGCATGGCTGCAAACCTCTTTCTAGAAGAAAGAGTGTTCCCGGGCTGGTTGCAGATTAGTGGAAGAAGTCCAGTCCCTATACTTGGCACGCATAAATGAACTCCACAAACAGTGCGGATCAAGCAAAAAATGAGTGGCATGCCTAGCGATCAACGCCTCCCTCCGAGCAGTAAGGGACTGAATCCCAAGCCATCCCTCCGAGATCGGCAAGCAGACAGAATCCCAGGCTAAAAGATGAATAGCATGGCAATCCTGAGATGACCCCTAGAGAAAGTCTCTGAAGTATCGCTCGATCTTCCTCAAACAAGTCAAAGGGACAACAGTATTGGATAACAAATAGAGAGGAAGAGAAGTGATAACCGATCGAATAAGAGTAATCCTCGCCATCATAGATAGTCCAGTGACCTGCCACCCCTCTAGCCGATCACGGATCCTCATCACAAGATTACTAAAGTCCGAGATCCTAGGCCTTCGACCAGTAATAGGAATCCCTAAATAAGAGAGCCACTCTGACTGCATAGAAATACCCATAATCTGCATAATGGACTCCTTGCGAGAAGGAGTCACCCTCGGACTAAAGCAAATCACTGACTTGGTGATATTAATCTTCTGCCAGAAGCAAGACAGTAATTCTGGAGAATAGATGCAAACCTGGACGCATTGGCCACAGAAGCCCGGCCCAGGAAGATGCAGTTATCAGCAAACAGCAAGTGGGAAATTGAGGGCCCAAGGGGGCTAGCCCAGTAAGGGTCAAGAGCAGAGTCTCGCTGAGCTTGGCGAAGAGCCCGAGAAAGAGCATCAGCCATGAGGACAAACAGAAATGGGGATAGAGGGCATCCTTGTCTCAGCCCAACCTCAGAATGGAAATATAGTCTCCATTGATCAAGATGGAGAAAGACGGGCGCCGAATACAGGCCATGATCCAATTAATAAATAGCTCTTGGAACCCAAACTCCTGAAGAGAGCTATACAAAAAATCCCAACTAACCCTGCTCTTTCCATATCCAGCTTTATGGCCATGAGCCCCTGACTCCCTGAAGCTCGACGAAGGTCATGCATGAACTTCTGAGCAAGTAAAGCATTATCAGTGATACTATGCCCTCTGAGAAAAGCCCCCTGCTCCGGAGAAATGAGGCGAGGGATAACCCAGCGAAGCCTAGTAACCAGGAGGTGAGCGCACACCTTATATAAGGTGGTACACAAACTGATAGGCCGAAAATGCTGAGGGCTGGAAGCATCTGGTCTCTTAGGAATCAAGGTAATGAAGATTCGATTCCACTCAGAGGGAATATATTTGAAATGAAAAACAAGCTGGATCGCCTACACTAAATCCTCCCCCAGGATATCCTAATAGTGACGAAAGAAAAATGAAGGAAAACCATCCGGTCCACGGGCCTTATCAGCACCTAGCTCCCACAAAGCCAGCCGAATATCCTCCAATGTAATAGGCCGAATAAGAGTTTCATTCTCAGCTTCAGAAACTCTATTGGGAAACAGAACAGGGTGAACAGGGACCCCAACCCCAGCTAGCTCAGTCCACCTGGAATGAAAGAAATTAATGAACTGATCCCTAATCACCTGAGGATCCTCCTGTAACTGGCCCTCATCATCAGCTATATGCCTGATACGGTTACCCGCACGACATTTCTGAGTGGCATGATAGAAAAATCTGGTGTTACAATCCCCCTCCTGAATCCACTGGATACGAGACCGTTGTCGCCAAAAAGTCTCCTGCTGCAGCAGAAGGGAATGGTGGAGAGCCAAACTGGACCGAAGAGACGAAAGATCAGCAGCAGAAAGAGAACCCTCCCGGTCCTCTTTAGTCTGAAGAGAAGAAATGAGAGCCTCAAGCTGCTCCACTTGTCTAGTAATATCCCCAACCTCCAATCTATGCCATCTGGAAAGACGATGTCTAGCAAGATGTAGACATCTAGAGAGGCGATATATGGCATTACCCCTGACTGGTAACCGCCAGACCTGAGAAATGATGGAGTGAGCAGAAGAATAAGAGGTCCAAAACTTCTCGAATCTAAACTGCCTATGCCGCTGAGTAGGGATATCAGTAGAAATAAGAATAGGACAGTGGTCAAAGGCAATTCTAGGCAAATAAGTAACTGAGATAGATGGATAAATCTGAAGCCAAGAAGAAGAGGCCAAAGCCCTATCTAATCTTTTCCAGACTCTAGCAGAACCCTGCCGATTGTTGCACCAAGTGAACTGCAGACCCTGGAAACCCAGATCCAATAGACCAGCTGAAGCAATAAAATTCCTGAACTCCGCTCGGCCCGCAGCTCCATATGATGCCCTGCCACCTCTCTTTTCAGCAGCTCCCAAAATACAGTTGAAATCTCCAGCAATGAGGGAGGGAAACCTTTGGTCAAGAAGAGACTGAATCTCAGACCAAAGCACCCAACGCTCCCAAAAATCAGTGCTGGCATAAACTCCCAAAAGGAGCCAAGGGGACACACTGCCCTCAGAAATGACCAGCGCAACATGCTGACCACAGCTATGGAAAGCATCCACCCTGATATTCGCATTTCTCCAAAGAGCCACAATACCCCCCGAAAGACCGGTGGACTCTATAGCATATGAAACCCAAGCTCGATCAATCTATCTGCGAAAACGGGCCAAACTAGCCCCAGAGAGCCGAGTCTCCAATAAAATACACATGTCAAAATAGTGAAGCTGCATAAGCCTACCAAATGAGGAGCGAAACGATGGTTTCAAAGCTCCTCTCACATTCCATATAACAATCTTCATGGTAAGACTGGGTTGGGGAGAGGCCCAGCCATCACTCCCGACATCTCCTCAAAACTCTCCAGATCTCCCCTGTCTCTACCGTCAGTAACCTAGACTGATTTCGTTAGGTCCACTGTATTGCCAGGTAATACCTCAGAGCAGTCTAGGGCCCCCGTAACACCACAATCATCTGATTGGACTGAATCCATCACTACAATAGAATCAGTCGACGTAATGGCCTTTTTAAGCTGAATAACAGCTGATTCATGAGAATATGTATCCAGTTGGTTCAGAAGAAAAGAATCTGAACCATTCTCCAAGGCGGCCCCTACCCGACCCCGGGCCTTCTTGGCCCCATGGCCAGACATGGCCGCTGCCCTTCGACGAGCTCCCAAGGAGGCCTCGAACTTAAAGGCTGCCTTATCATCACCCCTGCCGCTAGCTGAGACTTTTCCTTTCCCTTTGGAGGAGCAGGAGGGCATTCTTATTGACAAGGTCTCCACAGGACGAGCCCGCTTTGTAGAACCCGATACGGGGACAGACGTGCCCCCAGTGGCAGCACCAAGGCCCAATTTAGGAAAAGTTATGGATTCACAACATTCAGACATCAAAGTTTCAGTCACAGCCAACTTTCCATCCTTAGCGGCCTTCTGAAACTGAGCTACAGTGCCAACCGGCACGCTCAGTAACCTCCTTGGATCATCCTGGGGCCCTTGACATGGAACTATAGGCACTGGAATTAGGGCGTTACATGCAGACTAAGGATGAAGAGCTGGTGACTGTGGCTGCAAACTGAGCTCCCGATCCGGCAGAGCAGAAGAACCTGTTTCCATTGCAATGATCGGACCTACCCCCCAATCTGGAATCAGCACCAAGGAATCCGAGCAAGGGAGGCACTTACGACGAGCTGTCTTCTTAGGGATAGACTACTCATCTTTAGAAACAGGGGGGGATCAGGGCCCGATCGATCAGTCACAGGCCCTCCAGCGGGGGACGACGATGCCGGACGCTGCTCCTGAGGGGGACGACGAAGCCGGACAGCAGCCATCCAGGGTCCAAACTTTGGACCAACCGATGGGGAGCCCGATTCCTCCGATGGCACGCACAGGCCCGCCAGGTGAAGAGAGGCACACCGACCACATATACCTTCAATGTTCTTGAAGGAGAACTGCTGCCAGAAGGGGTCGCCGATCCCACGGACTCGTGCTCCAGGCCGAAGGGGGACACCCAGATCGACGCGGACACACACCCTAGCAAATCCACCCCGATTCTGTGCTCTAGTAGATTCATCGAAATACAAGAACTCCCCCGCCACCAAAAGAATGGAGGAGAGGATGTCATCTGCCAAGAATTCGAGTGGTAGCTGGGGAAGACGAATCCAGACCAAAGCTTGCAGCAGTGAGTCTTCATTCGAGACAAACATAGGCTTCCATTCCGCCACCGCAAGCACCTGGCCATTAATCACCCAGGGCCTCCCTAGAACCTGATCCTTGGCTTGAAGCTCAGAGAGACGGATTAAATAGTGCTTGTGAGCCAGTGGAATCACCTCAGTTTCACCCGGGACACCAGCACGATGAAGTTCCCTTATAATCGCCTCTACCGGCACCCAACGGGACAGAGTCCGCGCAAGCAATGCTCTCTCGCCCCATACACAAACCTCCGACTCCAGAGAACTGACCGACACTTGAATTATGTTGGGGAATAGGCGAATCAATTCCTTCACCTCTGCCGAAGAGGGAGACAGAGCATCCCAGCCGAAGCGTCCCAAAGGGGGACGATGCCACAGACTGTCTGCCATACTCACATCATCCCGAGCAGCTGGAGCAGGAGCAGATGAGGAAGCCATCTCAGACACCGAAAAGAGCGAGCAGTGGTTACAGAGCAACCGCGATCTCCAGATCAGCTGGAGTTTTTGACTATCAGCAAGAAGTTTCCACGTAGCCAAGTTGGCAGACCCGCGTCATTGCACATTCAACTTGCATGCATGTGTAACATACGGAGTTCAAAATTCAAGACCTACCATCCATCCACTTTGCCATGCAGAGCCTACTGTTGATGCCCGATCACTTTGAGCTGGTATTCTTGAGCATCGGCCATTCCTCCATAAAGATATCGGGGCCTTTCCTCTGTCTTCAAAGCCGGCAAGAAGTCTCACAGCCGGGTATTTCGGCGGGGACCCTCTGACGCTCAAGTTAGTGCTCTGGGCAACAGCCGTGAGCTTGAGAAAGCTCGAAAGAGAAAGAGAGAGAGGCTCAGAATGAGTGTGTTGAGTTTTTCTGGAGTTACCTGGTCGGAGGTCCCTTTTACCCCTTTTATTTATCTTTGGACTTTGTCTTTTGCCTGAGTGGCTTGGATCTTGTAATCTAGTGGAAATGAGCCACGTGAGGCCTCATGATGGACCATGACTTTTGGGGTTTGCTTGGACCTGAGTGGTTGGGGTGTCATGATGATTGAAGACTTTTGGTAGATAAAATGTCAGGATTGATATCTGTGAGACCTGATGTGCTGCTACCTGTCGAAGCTTTTATGAAGATACTTCTTCTTAGTGGCATGTCAGAGCTGCAGGCGTTGTCTTTTAGTGACATGTTAGAGCTAAAAGCATCGTCCTACCTCATGCAAGTCATGATTTCATCCGCAGATCGAGTGTGCACAGCTGGCCTTTTCTGGTACATTGATCTTGAATATTTATTTAATGGCCAGAGTCCTTGTTTAGTCTCCATGAGTCCCTTCTTAAATTAAATAAAGGCTAATAGTACCCTCGGACCCATAGGCCACTCAAGGATGCCTCTGGCTCATGCATATGCCACATGACACGTGGAGAAGCTATATCTCCCCTTCATCCAATTCTATTGCCTGGACCTGACCCCTGGTGAGCTATGGAGACCGTACCCTCTACGTGGCGTGTAGAGTCGGAAGGTCCGCGGAAGGTCGAGGCCGTTGGGCGAGGGGCCACCATGGATGGCCAGCTGGGAGGAGCTTGTTGGCTGGGAGAAGCAGGCCGCCTAGGGACGCTGGTGGCCGCCTAGGGCCTCTGCTCCACGAGGCTGTTGCTGGCTGAGGCCGGGAAGGCATCTGTGGGACCTGGGTCCGGTGAGGCCGCCTAGGATTGCTCGGGCCGTCTAGGATTGCTCTTGGCCGCCGTCATGGGAGTGTCGAGGGTCATCTAGGATTGCTCGGGGCCGTCTAGGCTGCTCTTGGCCGCCGTCATGGGAGTATCGGGGGTCGTCTAGGATTGCTCGGGGCCATCTAGGCTACTCTTGGCCACCGTAATGGGAGTGTCGGTGGCCGTCTAGGATTGCTCGGGACCGTCTAGGCTGCTCTTGGCTGCCGTCATGGGGGTGTCGGGGGCCATCTAGGATTGCTCGGGAGCTGCCTAGTCTGCTCTTGGCCATCATCATGGGAGTGTCGGGGGCCATCTAGGATTGCTTGGGGCTGTCTAAGCTACTTTTGGCCACCATTATGGGAGTGTCGGGGGCCGTCTAGGATTGCTCAGGAGCTGCCTAGTCTGCTTTTGGCCGCCATCTAGGATTGCTCGGGAGCTGCCTAGTCTGCTCTTAGCCGCCGTCATGGGAGTGTCGGGGGCCATCTAGGATTGCTCAGGGCCATCTAAGATGCTATTGGCCACCGTCATGGGAGTGTCGGGGGCCGTCTAGGATTGCTCGGGGCTATCTAGGCTGCTCTTGGCCGCCATCATAGGGGTGTCGGGGGCCGTCTAGGATTGCTCGGGAGCTGCCTAGTCTGCTCTTAGCCGTCGTCATGGGAGTGTTGGGGGCCATCTAGGATTGCTCGGGAGCCGTCTAGGCTGCTCTTGGCCGCCATCATGGGAGTGTCGGGGGCCGTCTGGGATTGCTCGGTAGCCACCTAGCTGGAAGAAGCTTTCAGGATCGCATAGGATGAAGATGGGTCCCGAAGTTATTATCTAAGCACCCTTACGTGTATGCATGGGACCAAAAAGGGAGTCAACGTGATAGCCATAAATGCACATGGCCTTTATAAGATCATAAATGCCCTGGCACATAAATGCGATAGGGAGCTATCGTCGTGGTGGCATTGAGAGTCTGAAACCGAAGCCGCTTAGAAAGGCCGCCTATGATGGCAGCCTAGAAAGTCCGCCTACTATGGCAGCCTAGAAAGGCCGCCTACTATGGTAGCCTAGAAAGGCCGCCTACGATGGCTGTTGAGGAAGGCCGCTTAGGACTGCCGCCTAGGATGGCCATTGAGGAAAGGTACGATGGCCGCCTAGAAAGGCCGCCTAGGATGGCTGTTGAGGAAGACCGCATAGGACTGCTGCCTAGGATGGCCATTGACGAAGGCCGTTGAGGAAAAGGCCGCTTAGGACTTCTTCCGCTGTCTCTCTCTCCTCGTGGTCCATGACTTGACTCCATTCCATTGAATGCTCTCCAATAAATGCCTTGGAGCGAGGGCCTTTATAAGACATATAAATGCCTCGGTACATAAATGTCGTTGAGAAGGCCGAGGAAAAGGCCGCCTAGAATTTTCTTTTGGACTACACCATCAAAGGCTCTAGCCCATTAAATGCTCGCAGGTCATTGCTGCCTAAGATTATTGAGGAAGGGGCCGCCTAGAAAAATTGTTTCTAGAAAAATTGTTTGAAAATTTCTGTTTTTATTGCCCATGGGCCTATTAACTTGTCCTATCAGATGCCCCCTACACTCCTTGAGCTTGTAGGTCCTGCACTAACCAAGCTGAAGGAGTGTAAAAAAAATTTTAAGTAACATTGGGGGTAAGTTTATTACCTTGTGCCCGCCACTTAAAATAGTGTACGCCCAATTTTTTTGGGAAGGACGCTCGTCAACTAGTTGGCAAGGCAAAAATAGAGCTGATGGAGCTGCACTAACGCCGCTGAGGCTGAGAGATAGAGCCAACGAGGCTGCAATAAAACCGTTGAGATTGATAGAGCCAATGAGGCAGAGCGATAGAGCCGCTAAGGCTATAATAATTCCGCTGAGGTCACAATGATGCCGCTGGGGCAGAGGGATAGAGCCACTAAGGCTGATAGCCACTAAGGCTGATAGAGTCGATGAGGCTATAATAAAGCCGTTGAGGCCGTAATGATGCCGCTGGGGCAGAGGGATAGAGTCACTAAGGCTGATAGAGCCGATGAGGCTGCAATAAAGCCGTTGAGGCCGTAATGATGCCGCTGGGGCAGAGGGATAGAGCCACTAAGGCTAATAGCCACTAAGGCTGATAGAGCCGATGAGGCTGCAATAAAGCCGTTGAGGCAGCCTTTTAAACCCCGAAGGGTGATCCGAGAGTTGTTGTGATGGGACCATGCTCGGGAGCCTTAAACCCCAGAGGGTGACCTGAGGGTGCTTGGACCAGGCTCAGGTTCCTTTTGAACTCCGAAGGGTGACCCGAGAGTCGCTGTGATGGGACCATGTTCGGGAGCCTTTAACCCCGGAGGGTGACCTGAGAGTGCTTGGACCAGGCTTAGGTTCCTTTTGAACCCCTAAGGGTGACCCGAGAGTCATTGTGATGGGACCATGCTCGAGAGCCTTTAACCCCGGAGGGTGACCTGAGGGTGCTTGGACCAGGCTCAGATTCCTTTTGAACCCCGAAGGGTGACCCGAGAGTCGCTGTGATGGGACCATGCTCGGGAGCCTTTAACCCCGAAGGGTGACCTAAAGGTGCTTGGACCAGGCTCAGGTTCCTTTTGAACCTCGAAGAATGACCCAAGAGTCGTTGTGATTGGACCATGCTCGGGAGCCTTTAACCCCGGAGGGTGACCTGAGGGTGCTTGGACCAGGCTCAGGTTCCTTTTGAACCCCTAAGGGTGACCCGAGAGTCATTGTGATGGGACCATGCTCGAGAGCCTTTAATCCTGAAGGATGACCTGAGGGTGCTTGGACCAGGCTCAGGTTCCTTTTGAACCCCGAAGGGTGACCCGAGAGTCGCTGTGATGGGACCATGCTCGGAAGCCTTTAACCCCGGAGGGTGACCTGAGGGTGCTTGGATCAGGCTCAGGTTCCTTTTGAACCCCGAAAGATGACCCGAGAGTCGCTGTGATGGGACCATGCTCGGTAGCCTTTAACCCCGAAGGGTGACCTGAGGGTGCTTGGACCAGGCTCAGGTTCCTTTTGAACCCCGAAGGGTGACCCAAGAGTCGTTGTGATGGGACCATGCTCGGGAGCCTTTAACCCCGGAGGGTGACCTAAGGGTGCTTGGACCAGGCTCAGGTTCCTTTTGAATCCCGAAGGGTGACCCGAGAGTCACTGTGATGGGACCATGCTCGGGAGCCTTTAACCCCGGAGGGTGACCTGAGGGTGCTTGGATCAGGCTCAGGTTTCTTTTGAACTCCGAAGGATAGCCTTTATTGATGGGGCCAAAATAAAACCGCCTCGGGGGTTTTGCGACCGGCTCGGGCATTGACTTAGGGCCGCCGAGACCACAGGGCTTGAACCACCGAAGGTTTCTTGCACCGGTCCGAGGTGTCTATGATCTTGGAACCACTAAAGTCATTTTGAAAATATCTCGGAGGTCGCTCGGCCGGTCCGGGAGTTTGACTCGGAGTCGCCAAGACCATAGGACTTGAACCGCCTTGGAGGTTTCTTGCATCGGTCTAGGGGTGTCCTTATGATCGCGGGGCTATCGGAAAACTACCTCGGCGGTCGCTTGGCCGGCCCGAGTGGTTTTTAAGAAATTGAATAAAAAAACTTTTTTTTTCTTTTTTTATTGGTGTAGTATACTTAGCTTTCGTAGCTTTTTGTCTTCGTATCGTGTTTGATGCCGTCATCGATTAAAGGCTTGAGAGCTTTTTGGCTTGAGAGCTCTTTCTTTGAAGAGATTGGTCGTCCTTAGTGCTGAAGTCTGAGAGCAGCTAGACGAAATCCATAGGAGGTCCTGGGCTCAGTTTGGCTCTTGGGTGTAGTCGAGAGAAAGAGAGAAGGGGAGAGAGGGGGAAGGTGAAGTCAATGGTCAAAGCCTTTTGTCTTCATCTTCCACCTTGCATGAATTGCACTAACACCTCTCGGCTTACTACCACCAGAAATTAAAATGCCCATGAATGCTTGAGGTGATGGACAATATCTCAAGTTCATCCCTTTTTAAAATTATTCCGCTACCCATGTTGCAGTCCACCTCTGGCTGATTGTTGAGCCTTTGACTGAGCTTTTCCAGCCGCCGGTGTTGTTCATCCAGATGCCTCCTCATCTCATGATTAAGGTCATCCCCAGATGACTCAGAAGATGAGAAGAAGGAAGGAGACCGCAGTCCCTTGAAAGCTTCATAGTGGTTGTGCTTAGGTGAAGCTTGATGGCGATAAGCTTCTCTATGAGGAGATTTCCCGCAGGTGAATCTCTGACTAACTGGTGCAGCTATCACGAGCGATGTGAGAAGCTTGGGCTGCTGCTGAGTGGCCACCGAGCGTTGCTTCTGCAGCTTATCAACTGCTGCATTCAAGGCTTGAACTTTTTGATTGAGGATGGCCAATTGGTTAATTAGAGCAGCTGAGGCTGGTGGTGGAGGAGCAGAGAGAGTGGTCCTTTACTGCTCAGTGCGATGTGGATGCCCCTCAATTGGTGAGGACCTTCGGCATGCACATCACCACCATGGCTATCTTAGAGGGGACAAAGACTTATAGCTCAGGGAGACATAGCTTTCTTTCCTTCAGTGCGTCCCTCCTACCTGGCGTGCCAATCTGCTGATGCCCGATCACTTTGAGCTGGCGTCCTTGAGCATCGGCCATTCCTCCATAGAGATATCGGGGCCCTTCCTCCATCTTCAAAGCCCGCAAGAAGTCCCACTGCCGGGTATTCCGGCGGGGACCCTCCGACGCTCAAGTTGGTGCTCTGGGCAACAGCCGTGAGCTTGAGAAAGCTCGAAAGAGAAAGAGAGAGAAGCTCAGAATGAGCGTGTTGAGTTTTTCTAGAGTTACCTGGTCGGAGGTCCCTTTTACCCATTTTTATTTATCTTTGGACTTTGTCTTTTGCCTGAGTAGCTTGGATCTTTGTCATCTAGTGGAAATGAGCCATGTGAGGCCTCCTGATGGACCATGACTTTTGGGGTTTGCTTGGATCTGAGTGGTTGGGGGTGTCATGATGATTGAAGACTTTTGGTAGATAAAATGTGAGGATTGATATCTGTGAGACCTGACGTGCTGCCACCTGTCGAAGCTTTTATGAAGATACTTCTTCTTAGTGGCATGTCAGAGCTGCAGGCGTTGTCTTTTAATGACATGTCAGAGCTAAAAGCATCGTCCTACCTCATGCAAGTCATGATTTCATCCTCAGATCGAGTGTGCATAGCTGGTCTTTTCTGGTACATTGATCTTGAATATTTATTTAATGGCCAGAGTCCTTGTTTAGTCTCCATGAGTCCCTTCTTGAATTAAATAAAGGCTAATAGTACCCTCGGACCCATAGGCCACTCAAGGATGCCTCTGGCTCATGCATATACCACCTGACACGTGGAGAAGCTATATCTCCCCTTCATCCAATTCTATTGCCTGGACCTGGCCCCTAATGAGCTATGGAGACCGTACCCTCTACCTGGCGTGTAGAGTCGGAAGGTCCGCGGAAGGTCGCGGCCGTTGGGCGAGGGGCCATCATGGATGGCCGGTTGGGAGGAGCTTGCTGGCAGGGAGAAGCAGGCTACCTAGGGACGCTTGTGGCCACCTAGGGCCTCTGCTCCACGAGGCCGTTGCTGGCTGAGGCCGGGAAGGCATCTGTGGGACCTGGGTCCGGTGAGGCCGCCTAGGATTGCTCGGGGCCGTCTAGGATTGCTCTTGGCCGCCGTCATGAGAGTATCCGGGGCCGTCTAGGTTTGCTCGGCGCCTTCTAGGCTGCTCTTGGCCGTCGTCATGGGAGTGTCGGGGGCCGTCTAGGATTGCTCGGGGCCATCTAGGCTGCTCTTGGCTGCCATCATGGGGGTGTCGGGAGTCATCTAGGATTGCTCAGGAGCTGCCTAGTCTGCTCTTGGCCGCCGTCATGGGAGTGTCGGGGGCCGTCTAGGATTGCTAGGGGCCGTCTATGCTGCTCTTGGCCATCGTCATGGGAGTGTCGGGGGCCATCTAGGATTGTTCGGGAGCTGCCTAGTCTACTTTTGGCCACCGTCATAGGAGTGTCGGGGGCGGTCTAGGATTGCTCGGGGCAGTCTAGACTGCTCTTGGCCATCGTCATGGGAGTGTCGGGGGCCGTCTAGGATTGCTCGGGGCCGTCTAGACTGCTCTTGGCCACCGTCATGGGGGTGTCGGGGGCCGTCTAGGATTGCTCGGGAGCTGCCTAGTCTGCTCTTGGCCGTCATCATGGGAGTGTCGGGGGTTGTCTAGGATTGCTCGGGAGCCGTCTAGGCTGCTCTTGGCCACCGTCATGGGAGTGTAGGGGGCCGTCTGGGATTGCTCGAGAGCCGCCTAGCTGGGAGAAGCTTTCGGGACCGCATAGGATGAAGATGGGTCTAGAAGTTATTATCGAAGCACCCTTACTTGCATGCATGGAGCCAAAAAGGGAGTCAACGTGACAGCCATAAATGCATATGGCCTTTATAAGACCATAAATGCCCTGGCATATAAATGCGATAGAGAGCCATCGTGGTGGTGGCATTGGGAGTCTAAAATCGAAGCCGCCTAGAAAGGCCGCCTACGATGGCCGTGTACGATGGCTGTTGAGGAAGGCCGCCTAAGACTGCCGCCTTGGATGGCCATTGAGGAAAGGTACGATGGCCGTCTAGGATGGCTATTGAGGAAGGCCGTCTAGGACTACCGTCTAGGAAGGCCATGGAGGAAAAGGCCGCTTAGGACTTCCTTGTCTCTCTCTCCTCATGGTCCATGACTTGACTCCATTCCATTGAATGCTCTCCAATAAATGCCTTGGAGCGAGGGCCTTTATAAGACATATAAATGCCTCGGAAGAAGGCCGTCGAAGAAGAGGCTGCCTAGAATTTCCTTCTACACCATCAAAGGTTTTAGTCCGTTAAATGCTTCGAAGTCATTGCCATCTATAATTATTGAAGAAGAAACCGCTTAAAAAAATTATTTTTAAAAAAATTATTTAAAAATTTTTATTTTTATTATCTATGAACATGTTAACTGGTCCTGTCACCTACCGCTCTCAATTTCTCGTACTGCTCCAACTAATGATGGTGAATTCACCGATGGACCGCTGCTCGTTGCGATTGCCAAATGGAAAGGCTAGCTTTCCACAAGAATGACACCTCGCAGAGACCACACCTTTCCACTTCCAACGCAACCGATGACAGCTGCATCACTGGTTAATTCATCATTGAATCACATCTTTTAGATCTTTCTTCCACTGCGGTACCAAGTTGCCAACTTCTGATACGTCGATATTATATACTTTCCCTAAAGTTTTCCCTGAAGTCATGAGTGGTCATGTGATATCCGATCGTTTTTTTGACGAAGTGTTCCTTCTTTGATGAAATCAAGGTTCCGCCATCCGTCCGCTCATTGCAGGCCCTCCGTCTTATTGGCCTCTGATATCTAGACGCCTGGAGGCGGTGCCAGAAAGCCATTATTTCCATCGTTCACCAAATTCTCTCTCAATAGCGCGTGCCGTGGAGCCATCCGACCATAAAGCTGCGAGGCTCGAGAAAGGCTGTTGCGTGTGACGAGCCAGGATCGAGAATGGCCTTGGCCTGCCGACAATCTTTTCGGCGGGCGTTCGACTTAACCGATCGACCTCCTCGATCGGCGCCTCGAGAACGTTTATTAATTAGACGTCAAACAAGCCAAGCTGGGGACGGGTGGTGGTCGAAAGATCTGAGCGATGCCGGAGTCAAAGAGCCTGCCTGTGCTATCTGCTCGGCGTTTGCTTCCATATATATGTCCTTGAATCATCAAACACGTCGATAGCCACCGTACCTACACCTGGCGTTTAAGAGGCATTGGATACTGTACGAACTTCCGTGCTTTTTTTTTTTTTTTTATGGCCATGAAAGCGCCAGGAGACACCACCAACTCCAAATGTCGACAGCGGAGGCTATGCTGCTGGGCTACTGCCCCTTCTGGAATTCTGAGGGGATTCCAAGCGTCGCGTCCGAGACTTGCTGGCCGTACAAGCTACTAGAAGTACTTGGTCATCAGCGGAGCTGGAGGTTTCTCGCAATTTTGTATCATATTTTATTGAAGTCCCGCCTGATCGCCTATGGAGCCTTCTCCCCTCTTAATAAAAATAACTTCTAGCATGCCGTGAATTTTCAAACTCTTGAACGTACTCATTCATCCAGCAACATGATTCCTGGTAAGCAAAACATCAGTGACAGGAAAGATCAAAGAACCGGTTTCATGCTCATCATCTGCCCAATCTTCGATTAGAAACCTCATCTACCCGCAATGGATTCTCAGTATTAGAGGCTCTTTGAATGAAGATTTTCAATAGATTTTTAGATAAATTAATCAGCATTTAAAATTCCTTCATTGGAGTGCAAAAATTATTCTCAAAAAATTCATTTATTCTTCATTTTGAAAATAAAAAATTAATTGAAAAGGATATTAATCTAGAAAAATTTTATTCTTAAAAATAAAGGATTACCCTAAAATTTGTCCATTCTCACTCCAAATAGCTTGTTACAATTTTTATCCAAAAATTGCTCACCTTCTAACACACTGATTTCTTATTGCTTGGTCTAGGATATAAAAAATTAGAAAAGTTATGATGCTGTGTTAATCATTCTACAAGCTATGCCTGCATCTCTTTGGCCACAAATTCTTAATACCTATTAGCATAGTAAAATCTCTGTTTGATTATAATTTATGGAATAAAGTTACATATTTTTATTATTTATGGCTCACCTCTATATATATATATAAACACACACATAAAAAAGATAATTTTGGCTATATTTAAATGTAACTAAGCCTAAATTTGATCATTTTTTCATCCTTAAATCCGTATAATTTATAAATTTAAAAAGTAAAAAAAAATGGGATAGCTTCGGAATCCAAGGATGAAGAAAATGATTAAATCTTGAACTAAGATACCTTCGTATAAATTTCAAAGTTATCCTATCATTTTTGTTTTTTTTATTTTTGGGATCTGTGAACCATACGGATTCAAAGGATACGAAGGTGACGAGATTTAAGTTTGGCTACATGTATTCCTAACTAGGAATAACAATTATTTTCTAAACACTGATGCAATTTGAAGCCAAAGCTTCCATGCTATAATTTAAAACAGAACAAGACGTGACATCCCAACTAGAGCACTACAAGTCTTGCAAGAAATTAGAAGAGTAATTCTGTTTACGGTTAGAAAAAGAGAGCTGCTGATATAAACTAGAGCATTTATAACAGGAATAGCCTGCGAGTTATGACGGGCTGTTCTTCGAGTAGTTATGCCTGTTACAAGGACCTTTGACTGCCATGACTATTCCCCACCAGTGCCAAGTTTTTTTTTTGGGTTTTTTGGCAGGCATATATAACTCTTATTCCATATATAATACGTGCTTAAAGCCTGAACCAGGTGCAGCCTCGACGTTTATTCGCATTGCTACCAACATTTTCGCTGTTGCTAATATTCAGTGAGTTAATTATTTGATAGTCCTGGACAATTCAGATGATGTTGGACGTGCCATCCGCAAGGCATAAAATATGGATGGATTCATCACATCAGTTGGCCAGGAATCCAGCACAGAATCCACATGTAGTAAAGGGATATCATGGAGTCAGACGGCTATCATTCATGTTTAACAACATCCCCACTAATTGCAAGCCTGGCAAGTCCTCGCTGGTTTTTATCATGGGCAGGCTCACCGAGTCAAGTTTACATTGGCTTTCTCATATTCAATATAGCTGCTCTACCAACGAATTGTACCGTCCATGGGTAACAACGGATTGTACCGTTCACAAGGGTGGTGCGGTTTAAACTTCAAAGCAACAGTGCCATCCAGTGGAGAGGAGAAAAAGGGCACTAGAATTTGACCTCTTAGCTTTTTTCTTGAAATAATGTGAAGTACCAGACTCAGACAGCTTGCTTACAAACAACATTCCACAGATATCACGTCTTGGCTCCTGGAGATCGAAGGAAAAGCACAGTATGCCAGCTGAGAGGAAGATGTTCATGGTACAATAACTCGTTCGAACGGTATTACTTTTTGAAAAAGAACCTTGTTTGTCAAAGCCATAATATATGAGACGATATATCAAAGCATATATTGGTTGTCACAATTTGAATCAGACATGCCAAGAATCCACCTTTTTTTTCCTTCTACTAGCTGAAATTTGAGCAGATTCATTGATAGCAACACCGATGAAAAGCTGATGAGGAATCAGGTGCAGCTGATAATAAAAATGGCAATGGGTACATGAACCTCAAGTCTTTAGTGGATGGAATACAAATATATATTTTTGTGTCTAAAACCAGATATATATTTGAAAAAAATAACATCAATAGAAGTGCATGCTGTCTAAACAGATACATTTAAATACAGGGACCAGAAATCACATGTACAACAACAAAGAGAAAAAAGGGGGAGGAAAAAAAAAAAAAAGCCACTTTCTAGAAGAATTTAGGCATGAATCAAACAGGGGGCACCTGTTCTCTGAAAATGATACAAAATTTGATTTATCAGACAACAAATAGCCAGCTGAAAGAGAATAAAGGCGAGATCTGCACCAGGAATTGCAAGGCAAAATTTTTCATTTATCTGGCACCAGGAAATGGTAGCAAGGCAGATGGAATGAACCATTTATGAAGAATTCATTACTTTGCTCTACCAAAAGCAATAGACGATTTCATTTTAGTCCTCTCAACTGGTCTCTTTCAGATCCGCCGTTCGATTTCTTTTCACTGTCCCTTCTTGTGCGAGGTGGAGTACCTGGCACTGTCAAACGAGATGTATTTTGATTCAATTGGGCTTCAGGGTTGTATGTTTGGGAAGCAAGGTAAGTAAGAGCAGTAACCACATCAGCTATTAAAGGCCTCATGTTAGGCTGCTCCTGAACACACATTGCAGCAACAGCAAGTGCTTGGTACAAGCCTCTCACAGGGTACAGGCCCTGAAGCATTGGGTCAGCCATCTGTGCAAATTTCCTTCTGTCCTTGAAAAGGGGTCGTGCCTGCAAACATATAGCACGTTCATGAGGATCAATATACATAAGCATCCTAGCAAAGAACAAGCTTTCTCAGCAGGAATTATCATTTGAAGTGCAAAGAATGAAATATTGTCTTTCAGAAAGAACCATGAAAGCCTCAAGCCAAAAAGATCTTTACTCAGATGGTGAGAAGGACTACAAAAATGATTCCCACAATAAAGAACCATTTGCCAAGGGAAGAACTAACCTCACAAGAGGAATGCAACTTGAATCTATAATTCTCCTCTCTGGAGTTTAGTCACAAGCAATGCCTACTCAAGATTCGAAACAGTTCTGGCACAGCCAGTACAAGTTGTACATCCAAATTAATGCCAACAAATATATCAGGTTTTATAACCTAAAATCCAATGTGTAGCCCAGAGTAGGAAAGTTCATTTCAGTCGGATGAGACCAAAAAGGCCATAAAGTTACTCCATGGAAGTATTGTAAATTAAAGACTAAAATATACTTGTGATCCTCAAACTTTCAATTATTATAGTTTAGTCCTTCATATTTTAAGAATATTGCATCCCCAATGTCTTTTTTCATGGGACCAGTTAAAATTAACGGAATAGCTGATAAAGTGAACATATAGAGGCTTTCTCCTATTGAACTCCGTCAATTTTAAACTAGTCCCACGAAATGAGATGTTGGAAATGTAACATTCTTAAAATACAAGGGACTAAATCGTAGCACCTTGAAGTTTGAAGACCATAATAAATTTTGAGTGAAAATTTGAGGACTAAAAGTATATTTTTGCCTAAATTAAAATATAATAAATAACAAAAGGAAGCAGAAAATAACCTCCCAAATTTTTTTCTCATTCGCAGGCACATCATGATTCATGGACATATACATTGCTTATTACACTTCAAAGCTAGAGCTCTGAAATCAAGTTATTTTCCAAAAAACAAGTTAACTAATTAATATCCATGCTAATTAGGCTGAGATAGTAATGTTTTTTTCTTTAAAAGAGATATTTGAATGTCTAACAAACCTGGGATTGGAAATGTGCGTGCATGCATGTGTACCGAAAGGAGGATGAGCAGGAAGAAAGACAGTCCCTTACCCATGCAACGAGATTGTGCTCCCCAGCAGCTCTAGAATTGTCAATAGCCCTTCTTCCAGTGATAAGCTCCAGAAGAACAACCCCAAAGCTATAAACATCTGATTTTAGTGTCAGTTGTCCAGTCATTGCATATTCAGGCGCACAATATCCATAAGTACCCATTACCCTCGTGGAGACATGAGTTTTATCACCAACAGGACCAAGTTTTGCCAAGCCAAAATCAGATAACTTGGGATGATATCCCTCTCCAAGCAAAATGTTGGAGCACTTCAGATCACGGTATATAACAGGAGGATTGGCCTTATCATGCAAATACTCCAATCCTTTAGCTGCACCAGCAGCTATTTTCATTCTTGTGTTCCAGTCAAGCCGCTTCTTGTCTGGGGAAGGCTCTGTTGCAACCAAATCCAATAAACAGGCATATTTAGTATATGGGAAATGCAAGCTGCTAAACAAAGGATATACGTGGTGATGATATGATGATGATGATGATGTGTTGTACAGTAGATTACCATGAAGATGATCTTCCAAGGATCCTAATGGCATGTACTCATAGACTAAAAGCCTTTGATCTCCGTCAGCACAATAGCCAATTAGATTAACAAGGTTAGGGTGGTGAAGTAGACTCAACATCAGCACCTCAACAAGGAATTCTCTGTTTCCTTGCAATCCATTACGGTCAAGCTGCTTTATGGCAACAATCTATGCAGAACACAAGGAAATTCCATGTTATCAATTTAATACCTTTTTTTTCATCAAAGGAGCTATTCTGTTTGCACTCTCCTAATTCAGGCAGAGCAGCAACGTCAAACCACTATATCAGTTTTTTGATTGAGAATGCAAGGGGCAAAGGAAAAGCAGGGATGCAAGACTAAGAAAATTTGAGCAAAGATTACCAAATATTTCAACCCAATAGAAATTGATGGAAAATAAAACAGGTTCAATAACAAACAAGTGTCAATCTTTCTGACAAAATTCACTTTTGAAGCTTAGAACCATGTACAAGTTAACTTCCAGTTTAGATAGATAAAAAGAGAGAGATATATATATATATATATATATATATATATATATATATATATATATATATATATATAGAGAGAGAGAGAGAGAGAGAGAGAGAGAGAGAGAGAGTAGTTTGCAAGCAAAATGAAATACAGTGAAAACAGGAAAATCGAAGATTAACATAACAAAGATAACAAAGACTGACCTGGTTACTACTCTCCAACCTGCCCTTATAAACTCGGCCAAACCCTCCTTCTCCTAAAAGGCAATCAGCTCTGAAATTCTTGGTTGCTGCAGCCAGTTCACGAAATGTAAATGTCTGAGCAGCAATATGATCAGATCCGTTATTTGAGGCCTCCTTTGCAACCTGTGAGCTCTGTTTCTTTACATCTGATGAGGAAATGGATCCTGACTTCTCTGCTGAAGGAACAACATAAATGGCTTACCAAAACAAATACTTTGAGAACATGAGAAGCAAATAAACCCAACATGGTCAAATAACAGAGAAAGGCTTCAATTTCGTATTATTGACTTGAAAGGACAATAACATGGACCAATCTGTTTACCGAGTCCCATCTGTTCATAGTTATTAATCCACAAGGAAGACTCGTAAGGTCCATTGCCTAATTAAAAGTCACACCTCGCTAAATGCATATCAGTGGCCACTAAGTACTAAATATGAATTATGAAGATTCTCTGCTTTACATGCCTCGGTTATTTCTATGCCACAGAATAACCATACCAAAATGAACATCGGGCGCTCAATTCACAACAGCAGGAGAAATACCTCAGTTGGAAGCAATGAGGTAATATGATCCCAAATATTTGAATCTAAATTCAAATACAAACTAATGATAAATCTAACTACAATTAAATCAAAAGTTAATATTTTGAATTATTCAAACTATATACACGCAGAAAAAGCATCAATTAATGCATCTAGCTTGACAAATATGCAGATATGGATCATCTGAGCACATGCACAGTAGATTAAACGATGTTATCATCGCCCAACCAAAAAAGAAAATCTCATCCTCAAGAAGCAACAGGAAATTTATTTCCAGAGGAATGGTTACAAGAAACATCAAATTTTGATATAAACCATTGGAGCAATGATCTCCACCCAAGACCCATCAAAGCCATCACCTTTACGCCAATCGGGTCAAAAAAAATTTAAAAAAAAAAAAAACATTACGGAGATGAAAGGGCTCCTTCAAAATCCCATCCCAGGACCTAATTTTCAGATAAAAATTCAGGAAATCCTGACAAATAGAACACCCCCAGATCGAGTGATATGCGTCAGCAAAACCCTAACTTTCACCTAGAATCTGGAACCGTCCGAACCAAAATCCATATACCGGAAGACAAAAATGGAAGAAGCATCCATACCAAGCCAATTCGATCGATTTGAAAAACCATAAATAAAAAAAAACAAATCCAAAAAAAAACGCAAATTTGCTACGGATTCCAAGCACCTGAGGCCGGTGGGATCTGATCCTTTTCCTTGCCCTTCTTGCTCGGCTCTCCGGCGCACGGAAAGCACCCCATCTCTCCTTCCCGCGGATCGTTCTCGAGCTCTTCTTCACCTTTCCCTCCCTCCCTCCCCCCTCCAGCTCTCTCAAGAAGAAGTGAAAGAGCGAGAGTGACGGATGCAATAAAGAGGAAGGACTCAAATAAAAGAGGCCAAAATTAGATGGCAATAATTACCAATAAATAACATAAAATTAAGGGAAGAAAAACTTCAGCTATAATTTTGTTCCTGACCGCTTCGTAAGTCACAGCTGTTGCTTGGAATCCGACCTAAATGGAAAGACGGAGCGATCTTGGCCGTTGGATCAAAGAATCCAACTGACCGCGTTTGACAAAAAAACGCGGTTCTGATGTTATTTTTTTTTAATTTTTCTTTTCGAATATCGATGTTGGCTTCGCTTAGAAAAAAGTTTAATTTATTTACTTTCCGTTTGACTCTTTTTAAATTATTTCTTATTTGATTTTTCTAACCCCAAGCCGTGAACCGGACGTCGAACCGGCGATCGCGACCTCTTTGTTTATGCCTTCGTTCCATCGAAGTTGTCCGCTTTCTTACGTCTAACGTCAGAGTTGGTCTGGTTCTCGCGACGGCGAATCAGGTTTGTTGGACCACTTTGGGGCTACCGTTAGGCTAGCAAGCATGGATCCGTAGGCTAGATTTTAGACCCGGTCACGGTCCAATTAGGAACAAATCTCTCGATCCATGGCTTAAATCTGATAATATTTAAACAACAAAGCACTTAATAATGTTCGTAGACCAGCTAACTTCAAGTTCAGTAATTATAAGTTTCGAGTGAAAGGTAAGTTAACCAAACCACCGGAAGGAACATGAATGTGATGGAGCCAACGTAACACTTCAGTTGCCCCAACACATGCAATGCAAGCCATGGTGATTTGTTGCCGAAGGTCCTGAGGAAGAAAAAAAGGCCACAGAGGGTTGGGAAATTTGGTTAATTTTGTTTAGGCCTCATTTTGAGAATCAGCTATCTATGTAGCTAATGACCAAAGTTGGAGCTTTTAAGATCCTATTTGAAATAGATGCTGAAAGAGTTCAACAATAATTGTTCGTCAAACATTGATTTAATTAATTGTTTCTTGAATTACTCTAAACAAAGCCTTAGACTATGATAGGATTTATGAGGGAGATAATTATAAGGGCCTTCCATGGTAGGTTCACTAAAGACTGATGGAAGTTGTGGCAAGGACCATTTATTGTTTACAATAATAAGCTTTCCTTCCTTTTGGATCAGCACAAATATTTTTTAATTATATTATTTTTGTTCCCGCAGCCATTATCTTGCACATTATTAGTGACAGTGATAATTTTTTGAACTGCAAGCATTTGGCGAGCTTCAATATCATCACCTGTGATCTTATTTATGGTCTAGAAGCAGTAATTAGAATTCTTATGATAGTAAAATACCTTGATAACTTTATGCATTTAGCATAAAATTATTGTTTTTAAAAGAAATAATATTAATTCTGTTTTTTTTTTTTTTGTAATTCATAAGCTCATAAAATAAAGATTTTTTAATCTAACTGAGGCTTTAACCTTAATTCATGCGGTTTTAGAATTCAGAAGCTAAATAATATGCTTCTATGTTTTTATAAAATATTTTTATAGAACTCAAGTCTCAGTCATAAAAGTTAGGAGGAGAACGTATTAGATGCATGAGGGTTTAAGAATTTGAAAGAAAGAGAAACTTGGATGAAAAAAATGATCATAGTGATTTTAGGGTTTAATAAGAAATAATTATTATAATTTTTTTTTTTTTTTCATCCATAAACGTAAGTTACCGATCAAATCATATAATTTCATATTTATTTTATATTTCATTGTAGCATGCCATGCCAAATATTTTCATATTTGATACATATAACCACAATAGATTCAATGTCAGGATCCAAATGTGATCTCTCATTTGATTGGACTTGCAAGATAGTCTCACACAAGAAGCATAGGAACCTGTGGAAGATCCTCTGATGTTCAAGTCAGTGAAAATCACAAACAATCAAATGAGAGAAGACTTCAGCATAAGGATATTCCTTCTTGAAATGATTTCTCAAGAGCAATGGACTTTGCTAGAGTTTATTTTTTGGGCTTAGATAGCCTTCAAGATCTTATCTGGGATAAAGTGAGCCATTACCTGATTTTTTAAACGCGTTTTAGAAAGTTGGAATTCGATAAGGCCAAAATCCATCGTTACGGAGATCGGCAGTTGATGAGGCATTTTATCGGGAATTTGAAATTTCATTGATCATGGACGAAGTATTGTATTTGGTTTCCGTTTCTGTTTAGGGAAGCTCACTACGCAATCTTTGCGATCGGGATGGTTTATTCTTCGAGATATCCAGCATGATTTGAAGCAGTAATGACGCTTATGTTGAAAGGATAAGGGTTAATCCAGGTGAGATATGAAGATAGCTCAGTCTTTCAGATATCCAAAGATAGCTTGATTCTACTAAGGTATGGAGACCGACTTTGATGTCCGCATTGAGATCGACTCTAGCATCGATACTAACTCTGAAGTTGGTAAGGAGGTCGACTCTTGTGATTTGTTGGACTATAGTCTAGTCAGTTAATTCAAACGTTACTTGATTAGTTAAATTAAAGATTATTCAATCTTTAAAAACTTAATTTTTTATTATCAAATACGTTTATTAATGTGGCGGATAATTTTCTACTGAATCAAATTTTTTATTTATTTTTTCATACATTATTTTAGTGCTAATGTTTCGGCTGCCAGTAATCGGCTGGAGAATCTTCACCATTTTCAAAAAGGTCCGCGTATCTAACATAATAAAAAAAAAGGAGTATGGTACAACTATACATCCCATCAAATAATACAATAAAAAATTAAACATGATAGTAACCGTACACATACCACCAGTATTGATAAAAATATATTTTAAAGATCTTGGTCATGGACATGTATTGGTGGCGGTAGAAGCATGCATGTATGCATGGATAATTATGTTTTTCTTTTTCTTTTAAGTGCCATATAAATATATTATTTATTTCGCCACCAAAGAAGTACTTATAAGGAGCACTTTCCTACCTCTCCATCGGGAGCTTCTATTGGGAGACGTTCTATTGGCACCCCAAAGATTACTCTCCACACCCACACTTACATAAAATTAAAATACCTAAAATACCCTAAGATGTAATTACTTTTCTACCCTGCTTATTTCTATCTATACCCACCTGATCAAAACCCCTAATAACATTTCCAAACTTCTCTCCCAGGCACAGCCATCTCCCTTCCTCCCTCCCTCTCTCAACGATTGTCTCTGAAATCAGGGTCTAGACAAGGTTTGTAGCTCTCATTTCAACAATGGAGAAGCAACTAGTAATCTGGGAAGGCGACGGTGACGATAAGGTTCGTTTTTAAAAACTGAATCGTCTTTTTTTTTTTTCCCGGAACGTGTTCCGTTCGGCCTACCAGGGCCGAACGGAATAGTTTTGTTCGGCCAGGGCTGGCCGAACAGAAACAATATGTTCGGCTTAACCTGGCCGAACAGATGCATTCTGTTCGGCTAGGTTATGCCGAACATATTGTTTCTGTTCGGCCAGCCCTGGCCGAACAAAACTATTCCGTTCGGCCAGCCCTGGCCGAACAAATCTATTCCGTTCGGCCATACTTAGCCGAACGAAACCATTATGTTCCAAATATAAATTTAACATAATATTTTATCCTTGTAGGATGATGCGTCAATCGAATCAAGCAAAATTGGCTCATATTGTGTTATGGATTACACAAATGAATTTACAACTTACGAAGTATGATAATTTTGATTGCAATTGTTGCTGACTTGTTTTAATTGTATACTATACTTGCTAAATTATACTATTTATTGTGTAGATATTCAAGAGTAGAGAAGAATTGTGTAGTTGGTGTCGGGAAGCTGGGAGGAGGAACGGATTAGTTATTGTAATTAAAACATCTGATTCGGGAAGCAATGTTAGGAAACCAAGAATCAAGTTAGGTTGCGAAAGGAGCGGTAAGCACAAATGCACAAGCGGAAAGGAAAAGGAAAAGGGATCAAAGAAGAGGGCTAGTGGTACAAAGAAGTGTGGATGCCCATTTTTATTAAGAGGAAGGAAATTGGACACTGCGGATGATTGGATTTTGGAGGTTATTTGTGGAGTGCACAATCATCCGTCTGCGAAGCATTTCGAGGGACACTCATATGCTGGAAGATTATCTAGGGAGGAGACTTCATTGTTAGTGGATATGTCGAAAACTTTGGTTCGCCAAAGGATATATTGTCCACATTGAAGCAAAGAGATGCCCACAATGTTACGACAATGAAGACGATCTACAATGCACGCCAGAGGTGTAAGGTTTTAGAGAAAGCAGGGAGATCACAGATGCAACATCTTCTTGGTAAATTAGCCGATGCTAAATATATTGAGTGGCATAGGAGTTGTGGTAGTACTGACGTGGTGCGTGACTTGTTTTGGGCACACCCTGGATGTATAGATTTGTTACGTGCATTTCCTCGTGTATTGATTATGGATTGCACATACAAGACGAATAGATATCGTCTTCCTCTGTTAAAGATTGTGGGGGTGACATCAACTAATCTCACATTTTCTGTTGCTTTTGCATACATGGACTTGAGCGGGAAAATAACTATACATGGGCATTAGATAGATTGCGCAGTGTCATGGATGCTGATGTTTTGCCTGAGGTGATAATCACAGATAGAGATTTGGCTCTATTGAATGCAATTAAGAGGGTATTTCCTACATCTTCACATATGTTATGTAGATGGCATATTAGTAGGAATGTTCTGGCTCAATGCAAAAGATTATTTGAAACAAAGGAGAAATGGGATATGTTTATAATGAGTTGGAATATACTGGTCCTGTCAGCCACAGAAGATGACTATAATGTTCGTTGGAGTGCACTTCAGAGAGATTTCAGTTCGTATCCAGATGCCTTGCGATATGTATCAGATACCTGGTTGAGCAAATACAGGGAAAGATTTGTCGCAGCGTGGACGGACAATTATAGGCACTACGGGAATGTGACAACAAATAGGTATTACAAGAAAAAGATTTCCCTTAGCAATTCATATATTATATTTTTATCTTTGATATATAACTTTGATCTAATTTGCTTACTTTACTAGGGCTGAAAGTGCACATGCAAGGCTTAAAAGACAACTTGGTTCAAGCCAAGGTACTTTCGAGTCTTCTTGGACAAAATAAATAGTTTGATTGAGTTGCAGCACAGCGACATTAAAGCCTCATTCGAAAGAGTTTGACGGTCATGCAACACAACTTTAAGCCTGCTGAATTCAAAGAACTGCGAGGATTCATATCTATATGTGCATTAAATCATATCCTTGCCCAATCGAATCGGGCCAATTCAGCTGAGATTCATGAATCAGCTTGTGGGTGTGCTATTCGACGCACACATGGCTTACCATGTGCTCATGAGATTTTGCGGTATAGGATGAAAGATCGGCCTATTCCCCTCGACTGCATAGATCCTCATTGGATGAAACTTGATATGCAGCCTGCTAAAAATGTGCAAAGTTTGAAGTTGACCTGTAAACCAGAGTTGAATATAATTGCCGAGAAATTCGAGCAGTTAGATGGGGCATCTCAATTGCAAATGTTAAAGAAATTAAGAGAGATTGCAAGTCCTGATAGTACATCTCTTGAAGAACCTGCGAAAAGGAAGATCGGTATACGTGGGCGTGCTTCATTGGAGGTTGATACTTCTACTCACCGTGACCCTTCCGCATTTGAGTTGGTTCTATCTGGACAGGATAGTTATTCACCTGGTTCGCAGCAAAATATTTTAGGGATCCCAAGGATGCAGATGCAGAAGGGGCAGCCAAAGAAGAAGGTACGAAGCTTTTCTTTAATATAGCTTATCGTTATATTTTATATAATTCATATCATTCAATACAATTTGTAGGTTATTCGTCAACGAATCCGGTCACATAAGCCAATGATCTATATTAATCAACTTCCAGACGGGTTGAGGGCATTCATCCAGCACATCAAGGATGTCAAAGCTGATGGCAATTGTGGATTCCGAGCAATTGCTGACTTACTTGGCTTCGGAGAGGAAGATTGGCCACGTGTCAGGAGGGATTTATTACATGAGTTGAACTATCATATAGAGCACTATCGCGCATTGTATGCTGTCGAGGGGAGGGTTGACGAGATCGCTCATGCATTATCATATTTTGAGGATTGTCCGCCATATGACCGGTGGATGACCATGCCAGATATGGGGCATCTTATAGCATCATGCTACAATGTTGTCCTGTACCACATCTCCTTGCAACAATGTCTGACATTCTTATCGCTCAGATCGGTGCCTCTTCCTCTTGTATCCCGTAAAGACATTGCAGTGGCCTTCGTTAATAACAACCATTTTGTTGAGGTATTAAATATATTACTCTTTGTCAATTTAAGACATTGCTGTTATTCTTGACGATTTTTTAAACTTGATTACTCTTTGTAGGTTTTCTTGTTGCCGGGTCATCCAGTACCGCCAATAGCAACCAACTGGCAAAAATACCATTTACCTTGTGCTTCCGGATGGGCCAATTCTTATGAATCTAGGATTCAACAGTTCAGAGAAAATATATCGTCCGATGTTATACTTAGCGAGACTGTTGAGTTGTAGAGTGCATTGGTTGTTACGAAGTCAACATTTTGTTTATGTAACATTCAATGCAATTGAAATGAAATGAAAGTTTTAATATCATTTTTTTTTATCTTCTTATGTGTGCAAATTGTTTGTATACACTTCGATTAATGTCAAACATTCCATCCCGTGCCATCCCGTTCCATTCGTGCCATCCCGTGCCGGTATGTGCCGGACCAACACTACGCGAAGAAGATCCAAATACTATACTATTTCGGATGGGGCAATAATACGCGTGCCGGGCCATCAATTAGTGCCCCGTGCCAGCCCGTGCCGGTGGCGTTCCGGATTTTATTAAAGATTTTGAAATAACTCAATAAATCACTCAATTTTATAAATATTGAAAATATAATTTGAGTACCCTCTTGTCTGCGCACCCGACGGCCCGGGCCCCATATCCTCCTACCCATTCCACACAACCACAAAGCCCCGTGCTCCGTGCCGAATATATCCTCTGTTCGGTCTGACAGAGCTGAACAGAGTCAAACTGTTCGGCCCTGTGTGGCCGAACAAATAGCCTCTATTCGGCCCAGTGTGACCAAACAGAGGATATTTGTTCGGCCACACAGGACCGAACAAGGGTTTTCCGAGTGAAGGCCTTTGTTAATCATCAAAATCCTCAATTGGGTCAACAATCTCCCCCTTTTTGATGATGATAAAAATTTTGAGTATATGCATTAAAAATTCATTTGAATTAAGAATTATAGACATTGTTAAAGCTTTGAGACTTCCTAACAGAGAATTTGATGCCAATATTCAAAATGAATAAAAATAAATAAAACTTGACATCAATCAAGATGATTTAACTTTTATATGGAGAAATTTATTAAGCTCCCCCTGCATTGAATAGCTCCCCCTATGTAGATAAATTGAATTCTTTTTTTAAAAAATTTTTCTCTCTCTATCTCAAAATTGTTCTTCATTTTCTTTCTCTTCCTCTTATATGTTCTTTCTCTTTTTCTTATATGCATATACAATTATCTCTCCCCCTTTTTTGTTATCAACAATAAGGTGAATTTAAAAGCAATAAAGAATGTTATCAGAACGAGGTTGTTGGTTCAATTACTCATAAAGATAGTAAACTCATTCATTGAAATTCAATCAAACAGTCATAGATAAATTTGAAATAAAAGTGTAATTGTATTCCAAAGCAAGATTCATTACATGTGACAAATTCAAGTATGTAATTCCTAGATACATGCTAAGAAAGCAAGAAAGCAAGAAATCCTAAGATACAACCTAGGATTGGATATCAAAATCAAATATGCTTATACACAATTTTCTTTAAGTGTCCAATCATTTCCACAACATCATCTTTTTGAGTCTTCTTAAAACTTTCAAGACAAGCTTCAATTTGAGAGACGGCGAGGTCGATATCTTTCTTTAGTTGACTGGTAGCATGAAGATAAGTTTCAGAACCGTCTGCAATGCCTTCCATCCTTTCAAAAATCTTATGAAGATCAGTGCTAAAGGATTCTACGGAATTGCTAATGGAAAAAGAAATCATGTCAAGTCTTGAATTGATCTCATCCTTCAACTGATTGAACTCCTCTCTCAATTTACACATATCATTTGACCTTTGACTATCATACTCAGCCAGTAAAGCTCTGAGCTGACCTATTTGCTCCTCAGAAAATTTTTCAGATGCCAATGCTGACTGATGTGGAGGGTGAGAGCTAGGTCCAGCCTCTGAGGGTCTAGCAGATGGTCCAGCAGAAGAAGGTCCAGCAGATGGTTCAGGAATATCCTCTCCTCTGACTTCCTCAACTCTAACCTCTTCAGCTCTGGTCTCATGTCCTCTTTTTATCCAATTTTCATTTTCTTTTCTGAAGCCCATCCGGTGAATTGTAGAGACACTATAGTAATCTGTATGCCTTAATTTTCTTAGTGGCTCATTATCCATTATAAGTACACCTTGGCTTCTAAATACCAATGTCAAAATCATACCATATGGCAATGTAGATCTCTTTTAGTAGCTGCCTCCGCCATATAGCCTATTATCATACCAGCAAGATTGACCGGTCTTCCAGTGAGAATGCAGTCCATCAATAAGATGTCTCGCTCCGAGACATATTCAAACCTTCCGATTTTAGGAAATAAAATTCTTCCACAAATATTGTGAAGTAATCTGAGTTCCAAATTAAGTTGATTGGTCAAGATTTCCTCAAACTCAGAAACTTCTCTCCCTAACATCCTTGATAGGGCACCTCCTCTGTCTTCATGTTGATATTCAACTAATCCAATGGTAGGCATCTCCAATAGATTTCCAAGGGTTTCAGCCGTGATGATTACTTTAGTTCCTCTTACAACACTTACTAAGCCTCCCTCTCCTCTACATAAATCATTATAAAATTCTCTCACTAGGGCAGGATAAGTCGGGACATCCAAAGAGCAGACCTTCTCCCATCCCATTTCTTTCAACAACCGTCCAATAGCAAAGCCCTCCGAAACAAAAAAGTCAAAATCTACTTTTCTTTCGGTAGTAATAGTCTTACCCACTAATTGGTCGACTCGAGAGAAGATGGTGAGGGTGGAGAGTCATCCTGAGTGGCAGATGAAGAAGATGACGAAGGTTGCCTCTGATTTGAACGGTGCTTCGTCGGAACAGTCGAACCACCAATGATAGCATGCCTTTTGGGAGCTATGGGATTCGATTGGAATGAGTAATCAAGGGATTTGAAGGATTTGGAGGGGTTGGAATCAGTTTGGAACAGTTTTAGAAAGGTTTGGAGACGATGGGTTTCGTTTGGGGTCGACTCTGCCCTTTTTATTTTGACCTAGTTCCACTTAGAGTCGACTCCTGAAAACGATGTGTCGGCTCTGAATCAGAGAATCTGTCAGCGCCCGAATTAGAGTCGGCTCTACAGAAGCCAGAGTCGGCTCTAATTGCCCAGACATAACATCAAAATATGAAGGTGTCGACTCCACAAACTCCAGGTGTCGACTCCACAATAGTTTCAGGGAAAAATTCAAATTTCAAGGGTCTGAAACTGATCAAATTAATCATCAAACTCTAGATAAGTGTTCCTTAACAATTGGGGAAACAATGAATCAAATTACTATATAGATTTCCTTATTGGACATAGAGGATTTTCAAGAAATTATTAAAGTCTAGATAGTTGTTGTCCTTAAGAGTTTCAGAAAATTATTCTAAAGGATCACAAACTCCTAATTCTCCTCTAAGATAACAAAATCTTTCCTCACATAAAGGTTTGGTAAAAATATCAGCTAATTGATCATTAGTATTAACATATTCAAGACAAACATCTTTGTTAGTTACATGTTCTCTAATAAAGTGATGTCTAATTTCAATGTGTTTAGTTCTTGAATGTTGAATTGGATTTTTAGTTAGATTAATAGCACTAGTATTATCACATTTAATAGGAATTTTATCAAGTGTTATACCATAATCTTCAAGTTGTCGCTTAATCCAAAGGATTTGAGCACAGCAACTTCCAGCTGCAACATACTCTGCCTCAGCAGTGGATAATGCAACCGAATTTTGCTTCTTGCTAAACCAAGAGATTAAGTTACTTCCTAAAAGTTGGCATGCCCCACTTGTACTCTTTCTATCTAATTTACAACCAGCATAGTCAGAATCAGAATAAGCAACCAATTTTAAGTTTGAGTCTCTAGAATACCATAATCCTACATTTTTAGTTCCATTTAAGTATCTAAAGATTCTTTTAACATCAAATAAATGTGATTCCTTAGGATTAGATTGATATCTTGCACATAAACAGACAGAAAACATATCTGGCCTACTTGCAGTTAGGTAAAGAAGTGATCCAATCATACCTATGCTTCTGATCTACTTTCTTACCTACTTCATCCTTGTCCAGCTTGCATGAGGGACTCATTGGCGTACCAAGAGGTTTAGCAGATTCCATACCAAATTTCTTGAATATTTCCTTTGTGTACTTTGTTTGGTTAATGAAAATTTCCGCTTTCTCTTGTTTGATTTGAAGTCTAAGGAAGAAGTTTAGTTCTCCCATCATGCTCATCTCGAATTCTCCCTGCATTAGCTTAGCAAATTCTTGACAAAGGAGATTGTTAGTAGCACCAAATATAATGTCATCAACATAAATTTGAACAATTAATAAATCATTTTCTTTTCTTTTCAAAAACAAGGTTTTATCAACATTTCCTCTAGAAAAGTCATTTTCAATTAAAAATTTACTTAATCTATCATACTAAGCTCTAGGTGCTTGCTTTAAACCATAAAGTGCTTTGTGTAGTTTGAAGACGTGGTTTGAAAATTCATGATCTTCAAAACCAGGAGATTGTTCAACATAAACTTTCTCATTTATAAAACCATTTAGAAACGCACTTTTAACATCCATTTGAAATAAGTTGAAATTCATATGACATGCAAATGCAAGTAGTAGCCTAATGGCTTCTAATCTAGCGACATGTGCAAAAGTTTCATCAAAATCTATACCTTCTTCTTGATTATATCCTTTTGCAACTAATCTAGCCTTATTTCTAATTACCAATCCATTTTCATCCAATTTATTTCTAAAAACCCATTTAGATCCTATTATAGGGTGGTTTTTAGGTCTATCTACTAGGGTCCAGACTTGGTTCCTAGTGAATTGGTTTAACTCTTCCTGCATTGCTAACATCCAATAACTATCTTTCTCAGCTTCCTCTATAGTTTTAGGTTCTATATGAGATACAAATGCAAGATGATTATTGATATCTCTCATTGATGATCTAGTCCTTACACCTTGAGATGGATCACCTATGATTAGGTCCTTAGGATGACCATAAGCATATCTCCAATCTCTAGGTAGATCTTTATCATTCTGAGGAATATTAATACCATCATCCTTAGGTGAGTCATCATCCTTAACTTCAGGTTCTTGATCTGAAGATACATTTAATTTTTCAATAACTCTTTCAATCAAAGATGTATCTTCCTCATCATCAATTTTATCTGAACTTGATGCTAAAGACTCATCAAACACTATATGAATGGATTCTTCTACAACTAAGCTCTTCTTATTAAATACTCTATATGCTTTGCTAGATGTAGAATATCCTAGGAAGATACCTTCATCAGACTTTGCATCAAACTTCCCAAGATTATTCTTACCATTGTTATGAATAAAACATTTACAACCAAATGCATGAAAATAACTTAAATTTGGTTTCTTATTGTGCCATAGTTCATAGGGAGTTTTCTTAAGGATAGGTCTAATCAGGGCTCTATTTAGAATGTAACATGCAGTGTTTATAGCTTCCGCCCAAAAATATTTTAGAAGTTGGCTTTCACATAGCATAGTATAGGCCATGTCTTCTAAAGTCCTATTCTTCCTTTCTACAACTTCATTTTGTTGCGGTGTTCTAGGTGCAGAAAAGTTATGATGTATACCTTTTTTAAAACAGAATTTTTCAAATAAGTGATTTTCAAATTCAGTTCCATGATCACTTCTAATAGACACTATGGCAGTGTTTTTCTCATTAGTGACTTTCTTAACGAATTTCATGAATATTGAGAAAGTCTCATCTTTGTGAGCCAAAAACATTACCCAAGTGAATCTAGAGTAATCATCTACTATCACTAGACCATATTTCTTTCCTCCTAGACTTGTGGTTCTAGTAGGTCCAAAAAGGTCCATGTGTAGTAGCTCTAGTGGCCTAGTAGTTGAAACAACATTCTTAGATTTGAAAGAAGTTCTTGTCTGTTTTCCAAATTGACATGCATCACATATTCGATTATTTTCAAAATTTAAGCTAGGAATACCTTTAACTAAATCTATTTTCAATAATTTAGAAATTAGGTGTGTTCTTGCATGACCTAATATATGGTGCCATAGCCAACCAATCTCATTCATCTTAGCATTATTAGCAACTAAGCAATGATTACTTGGAGATAAATTACTCAAATCAATTAAGTACACATTGCCATAGCGTTACCAATAAGAATAATGTTGCTATCAATGGGATTAGTAACAGTGCAAACAGAAGCTTCACAGGAAACCTTGAAACCTTTGTCACACAGTTGGCTAATACTTATCAGATTATGTTTAAGTCCATCAACATATAAAACATTATCAATATGAGTAGATGGAGTAATTTGAATCTTACCAATACCCATGATATGGCCTTGGCCATTATCACCAAAAGTAACTACTCCACCTCTTTTTGATTCAAGGATGATGAATTGATCTTTGTCACCCGTCATGTATCTTGAGCAACCACTATCCAGGTACCATTTTCTTTTCAGTCTGATGGCTACAAGACACTCCTGCAAAACATTCATGTCTTAATTTTAGGTACCCAAGCCTTCTTGGGTCCTTCATGGTTAGATGCATTAAATATTGTTCCTTTGGGAACCCAAATCATCTTTCTTTTATTATGTGGAGATTTACACATATAAGATTTATGTCCTTTGTTTCTACATTTAAAACAAGTAATAATTGATGATTTTTCAGCATGTATAAAAATATTCTTCAAGGATTTTTGCTTTTGTAAGCGGATTATATCCTAATCCAGCTTTATCAAAAAAAGCTTTTTGATTATCCAGAATCATATTAAGTTTGATAGAGCTTAGAGTGAATTTATCAACTATAGGCTTAAGTCTATCAACTTTATTTTTCAAACTTTCTTTTTCTTTTATCAAAAGTTCTTTATCTACAACATGCTTTTCATTTTCTAAGGATAATTTTTGCATTTGAGTTTTCAAATCTTTGTTCTTTGAACTTAGGTTCGCAAAATCATCCATTAATTCATAAAAAGCACTATGCAATTCATCAAAAGTGAAGTCATCAAGAAAACTCAGACTTACCTCATCATTGTCTGCCATGAAGCATTGATTGGCCATTTCACTCTTTTCTTCCTCTTCGGAACTTGAGCTTTCCGAATCGCTCCATGTGGCCATCATTGCCTTCTTTTTGAACTTCCGGGTGCCTTTCTTTAGTTGAGAGCATTCAGATTTAAAGTGACCCGGCTTTTTACATTCAAAGCAAATAACTTCTTTTTCTTTGCCCTTGTCCTCATCTTTTCTTGCAAAGGGCTTTTTCTTTTCAAACTTCTTCTTCTTCATGAATCTTTTAAATTTCCTTGTGATGAGTGCCATGTCCTCATCATCATTTTCATCTTCAGATTCATGAGGCTCTTCCATATATTCAGAAATCTTAAGAGCCATAGTTCTCTTCTTCTTTGACTCATCATCATCAACATGTTGCTTAATTTGAAGCTCATGAGTCATCAAGGATCCCAATAGTTCTTCTAGGGGTAGGGTACTTAGATCCTTTGCCTCTTGTATTGCAGTCACTTTAGCTTCCCAAGTCCTAGGCAAGGAACGCAAAACCTTTCTCACAAGATCAGAATTATCATAAGATTTACCAAGACTTTTTAAACCATTAACTATATCAGTAAATCTTGTAAACATATCAGCAATAGATTCACATGCATCCATTTTAAACAATTCATATTTATGAACTAGCATGTTAATCTTGGATTCCTTGACTTGATTTGTTCCCTCATGGGTAACCTCAAGTCTATCCCAGATTTCCTTAGCAGAAATGCAAATAGATATGCGATTGAATTCATTTGCATCTAATGAGCAGTATAAAACATTCATTGCTTTGGCATTGAGTTGTGCCAATTTTTTATCATGTTCATATTTCGTTTTCGGTTTAGGAATCTCCATGCCATTAACTCTAGCAGTGGGTGTGTGTGGTCCATTGACTATAATACTCCATAGATCATAGTCAAGTGCTTGAATGAATATTTTCATTCTAGCCTTCCAATAACCATAGTTTGAACCATTAAATAGGGGTGGTCTATTAGTAGATTGGCCTTCGGAAAAAAGATGAACCAGCTTGAGTTACCATGTGGATCTTTGACTCTTGATCGTTAGATCAAATCAAATGAGTACTAGCTCTGATACCAATTGTTGGTCCAGATAGCAACCCAAGAGGGGGGGTGAATTGGGTTTCTCAAAAATTTAAACTCTTTTGAAAGAAAATCCCCAGCGGAAATAAAAACTTAGATTCACAAATTAAAACTGAACAACCACAAATAGAGAGTTGAAGATAAAGAGACAATCACGGCAAACACAGGAGACTTTATAGTGGTTCGGTGTACCTACACCTATGTCCACTCCCAAGTACCTCTTGGGTCCACACTATAATCAAACCGATTACAGTAGAGTTGTTTTGCAAGCTCACAACTCAAACTTATTGTTTTCCCGGGTGCACAACGAACCCAGCTGATTTTCAAGGCTCACCAGCACAAAACCTATCACCACAAGCTAATGCTTGCACAAGGCTAATAGCCTCAACTGAATCAATCACCAGATTGACCCAGCAAACAATATTTGTTTTTACAAGATAAACAGCTCCTTCAATGAGCAAATATACAATAATGAAACAATAATAAGAGGGTAGGAATCAAAGCCTGATTCGCAGATCTTAGTGGCTTCTTCTTCTTCTCTTTTTTTGAATGGATCTTCCTTCAAGATGCTCTTGGGACTCAGAAGATCAGAAAACTAGGGCTTCTTCCTTTTCTTGAGATTTCTTCAAAATGGAACAGCAAAAGCTTGGAATCTCTCTCTCTTCTTTTGGGGAATCAATATGATCTTTCCTTACAAGTTTTCCCTCTTTTCTTTTCTGATAGATCTCAAAGATTTGTCTCTATTCTTTTCTCTTTTTTTTTCTCTTGTCTCTTTTTCTCTTGTCTCTTTTTCTCTTTTCTTATTTTGGGATGCAACAACCCTCTTCTTATAGATCCCGATTAATCCATAAATAGTTTGAAACTATCCATTAAAAACAAGTGTAAGAAGGATTAGATCCATAAATAACAATAGTTGTTGGGATTAAAATAGATAAAGATAAAGTTTAGTGTCATTCTGACAGTTTTGGAGCCGTGTCTGACATTCTGGAGTCGGCTCTAACTTTTCTGGAGTCGGCTCTAACTCGAAATTCTTTAATCCGCTCGATCTGGAGTCGTCTCTGACTTTTCTAGGGTCGACACAAAATTCTTCTGGAGTCGACTCTAACAGTCTGGGAGTCGACTCTAAGTCGTGGCCTGAAAAATCATCGTTCTGTCTTTTCTGTTGGAGTCGGCTCTAACAGTCCCGGAGTCGACTCTAAGTCTGTGCCATTTTTCGGAGTCGACTCTGCGATTCCATGTGTCGACTCTAATATCTGCAATCTTACCTTGACATTAGATTCGAACCAGAACTTGATTTGACTCTTGATTTTGATTATCAAGTTGACTTATAATCTGAAAAACTTAATCAAAATCATTAGTAACTTCAAATGTTATACTTAAACAGTTTTGTTAATCATCAAAATCCTCAATTGGGTCAATACTAACTCCAGTTGCTTGTTATTTTTTCCTAGCCAAACCGCCTTCAATTTCAGCTAACTGTTGAGCTAGCTGCCGGATCTTTTAGCTAGCTGGGTTTTCTTGAAGATAACTGCTTAGCTAACTATTTTATCCTGGAGCTAACTGGTTAGCTAACTATTTTTCACAGGTGAGCTCGGGCTGTGAGGTTTGAAAAATTAGTTAGCTAAGAGCTAACTCCCTCTCTCTCTAGCCGTTTGAATACTCTTCTTAGCTAACTAGAGAGCTAGCTATCGTTTGGTTAGTTAGCTGGAGAGTTAGCTTCTTCATTCAGACGTGTGGCTGCCTTTTTGCTCAGTTAGCTGGAGAGCTAACTAAGCTGGGCGGTTTCTATGTTACTTTTAAAATTAGTTAGCTAGTGAGCTAACTGACTTTTCTTTAGTTAGCTATTGAGCTAACTCCCCTTCACCTGTAACTTTTGGAGCCGAGAGCCTTAAAATTTTAGTTAGATGGGGAGCTAACTAGCATTGCACGGCCTCTTTCTTCTGCCGTTTAAATTGCCTGTTAGTTAGCTAAAGAGCTAACTATCTTTGCTTAGTTAGCTGGTGAGCTAACTAAGAGCTCTACACCTTTTTCTCCTGGCATTTACTTTTGCTGTTAGTTAGCTGGGAAGCTAACTAGCAACCATTTTAGTTACCTATGGAGCTGCCTCTGGATGCCCTTGTTTGTCATGGCCTCTCTTGTGAGCTAGCTGACTAGCTAGCTGAGGAATATTGCTTATTTCCTAGCCGAAAGCTTTCATGTCTTCAGCTACCTGGAGTTATTTCTAGCCAACTGCCGCCTGAGTTCTTGAGTTTGTTTTTCCTCTCTTACTCTCTCTATTACTATTTTGAGCTACATTTAACTTTTGAATTTTTGAATCTTTACAGTGCTCTTCCTTCCTCAAATGGATATCTGCATTCAATGCTTAAGGGAAACATTTATAACGGTTATATTTTCTTCCCGTTTTTATTTTCATTTGTTCCTAATGTATCTAACGGATATTTTTGTTGTTGGATGATTATAAATAGGTGGGATTAGAAGCACACCATGACGATTTAGAAAAAGAGATTTTGCAGAGAAATAAATCCAAGAAAAGAGCTTATATTGCATATTGTTGAGTGCTTGATAAGAGAGTTGTTGTGCATTCAAGTTCATTCATTGCTCCAAAAAAAGTCGTCCGGATCATTGAAGCATTTCAAACAATCAAGACTTCAGCTACTTCGATCTTGTTCATTTATTGCTGAAATTATTGCTTCAAAAGTTGTAAAGTATACTCTGAATATTTGCTCATTGTAGGAGCTTCTTCTTAACATTCTCTGATTATTTTATAATAGGGTTAGTGTTAACCCTGATTATTTTGGGCTTCCTTGTGCCTTGAAACAAGAGGACTAGCCTAGGTTTGGCTAGGGGATTTGGTTTCCTTGTGCCGTGAAACAAGAGGACTAGCCTAGGTTTGGCTAGGGTTTTTGGCTGCCTTGTGCTGTATAAACAAGAGGGCTAGCCTGGTTCGGTTAGAGGTTGTAATCGTTGTGATACGATTAGTGAAATTCTTAAAGGTTTTGGGGAGTGGATGTAGGTGCTGAGTTTGGCACTGAACCACTATAAACTTCTGTGTTTGTGGTTGTTTGATTCTCCATTGTTATCTTTATGTGCACTCCACTACACCGATGCAAATCAAAATTAGGGTTTAAGCACATACTTGCATAGTAATCATTTTTTTAATAACCCAATTCATCCCCCTCTTGGGTTGCTACATCTGGGCAACAAGTGGTATCAGAGTAGAGTGCTCTTGATTCCTATAGCTTTGATTAGCTTGGAGCCAAAGATCAGTAGTAATCGTAATGAGTTCTATGTTGACTGAAGGACAATCAACTAATAGACCACCTTTGTTCAATGGAACAAATTACACATATTGGAAAGCAAGAATGAAAATCTTCATTCAAGCACTAGATTATGATTTATGGGGAATCATAATTAATGGACCACACACACCCACTATTATGATTGAAAATATTAATATTGCAAAACCTGAATCATAATGGGATGAGCAAGATAAGAAATTAGCTCAATTAAATGCAAAGGCTATGAATGTTCTTTATTGCTCTCTTGATGCAAATGAGTTTAATCGCATATCTACTTGCATGTCTGCTAAGAAAATCTGGGATAGACTTGAAGTCACCCATGAGGTACAAATCAAGTCAAGGAATCCAAAATAAATATGCTTGTTCATAAGTATGAATTATTTAAGATGCATCATGCTGAAAATATTACTGATATGTTTATAAGATTTACTGATATTATTAATGGACTGAAAAGTCTTGGAAAATCTTATGCTAATAGTGATCTTGTTAGAAAAATCTTAAGATCTTTACCTAGGACTTGGGAAGCAAAAGTCATTGCAATTCAAGAAGCAAAAGATCTCAACACTTTATCACTTGAAGAGTTGGTCGGTTCTTTGATGACTCATGAGCTTCAGCAATGACAACATATTGATGAAGATGAATCAAAGAAGAAAAGGACCATGGCTTTGAAGAGTGCAACTCAAGAAGATGAAAGTGAAGAAACCACAAGTGACAGTGAGAAAGATGATGAAATGGCACTTATCTTAAAGAAATTTAAAAAGTTTATGAAGAGAAAGAAATTTGAAAAAGAAAATAATTTGTCAAAGGAGACCATAGCAAAGATAAGGAAAAGAGTGAACCTCCTACATGCTATGAGTGCAAGAAGCCTGGACACATTAGACCAGATTGTCCACTATTAAAGAAAGGATCTAAAAGAATAAAGAAGAAGGCAATGATGGTTATTTGGAGCGATAGTGAAGCAACGAGTTTAGAAGATGAAGAGAAAATTGAAGTTGCAAATGTTTGCTTCATGGCTGATAATGATGAGGTAAGCACTAACTTTTTAGATGACTTTACCTTTGATGAATTACAATGTGCATTTTATGAACTTATTGATGATTTTGCAAATTTAAGTTCAAAGAGCAAAGAATTGAAAAATGAAATAAAAAAATCTTACTATTGAAAAGGAAAAATTTCAAAGGATAATGAATCATTGTCAAAGGAAAACCAAGATTTGAAAAATGAAGTGAATAAATTAAAACCAATTGTTGATAAATTTAGTCTAAGTTCAGAAAAATTAGAAATGATTTTAAATAGTCAAAGAGTTGTTTATAATAGAGCTAGTCTTGGATACAATACTTTTGAAAGACAGAAATTTTTGAAAAATATTTATGAGCATGCTGATGATTCTACTAAAATTATATGTTTTAAATGTGAAAAAATTAGACATAAAGCTTATATTTGTCAAACACAAAAGATAAGAAAAATATGGGTTCCTAAAGGAACCATCTTGACTAACCCTAAAGACCCAAGAAAGCTTGGGTACCTAAAAACAAAAATTGAAATTGTGTATGCAGGTGTGTCTTGCAACCCGAGCAATTAAAAAACAATGGTACTTGAATAGCAGGTGCTCAAGACACATAACCGGTGATGAATCGCAATTCATCACTTTGAAAGCAAAAGATGGAGGTGCTGTTACTTTCGGTGATAATGGCCAAGAAAAAATAATTGGCATTGGAAAAATAGGTATCACACCTCATACTTATATTGATAATGTTTTACTTGTGAAAGGACTGAAACACAATTTACTTAACATTAGTCAATTATGTGACAAAAGATTTAATGTTACTTTTAAATCATCTCTATGCATTGTTAAAAATTCTGCTAATGAAAACATGAAATTTGTTGGTCATAGGCATGGTAATGTATACATTGTTAATTTAAATGATTTGCATGATCAAAACATTAGTTGCCTAGTTGCTACAAACAATAAAACTGATAATAGTTGGTTATGGCATCATAGGCTAGCTCATGCAAGCATGGATTTACTATCTAAATTAATTAAGAAAGATTTAGTACATGGTTTGCCAAAACTTGTTTTTGAAAAAGATAAAATTTGTAATGCTTGTCAATTTGGAAAACAAACCCAAGTTTCTTTTAAATCAAAGAATTTGGTTTCAACCACTAGACCTTTGGAGCTCTTGCATATGGATTTATTCGGTCCTACAAGAACAACTAGTCTAGGAGGTAAAAGATATTGTTTTGTTGTTATTGATGATTTCTCTCGCTTTACATGAGTTTTATTTCTATCTAGTAAAGACGAAGCGTTTTAGCATTTCAAAAATTATTCAAAAGAATTACAAACGAAAAGAATTCTTCTGTTTTGTCGATACAAAGTGATCATGGAAAAGAATTTGAAAACAAATATTTTAAAGAATTTTGTAATGAAAATGGAATTGAACATAATTTTTCTGCACCAAGAACACCACAACGAAATGGAGTAGTTGAAAGAAAGAATAGAATATTAGAGGAAATGGCGCGTACCATATTGTGTGAAAGCAATCTTCAAAATATTTTTGGGCAGAAGCTATTAACACTGCATGTTATGTTTTAAATCGTGTATTAATCAGACCTGTTTTGAAAAAGACTCCATATAAACTTTGGAAAGAAGAAAACTAATATAAGTTACTTTCATTTTTGGATGCCGATGTTTTGTATTAAATAATGAAAATCAAACCTTGATAAATTTGATGCTAAGTCTAATGAAGGAATTTTTCTCGGATATTCTTTACATAGTAGAGCTTATAGAATATTCAATAAAAAGACTTTAGTAGTTGAAGAATCAATTCGTGTTATCTTTGATGAATCTAATGATCTTCATCAAGGAAGGAAAAGGTATAAATGATGTAGATGACATTGAAGATCAATTCAAGGACATCACACTGAAGGATAAGAACGACTCAGATACACAAGAGGTAAATGGAGAAGGGAACGCTAACCTACCTGAAGCCTCACAAGGTAATGATAAATTAGAAAGAGGTTGGAGGTATGTTCTCAGTCACCCCAAAGATCAAATTATTGGTGATCCTTCTCAAGAGTTAGAACTGGATCATCATTTAGAGATGCTTGTAATAACTTGGCATTTGTATCTAAAATTGAACCTAAATGTTATGATGATGCTAAAAATGATGTTGATTGGATTAATGCATGCATGAGGAACTTAACCAATTTGAAAGAAATAATGTTTGGACTCTTATTGAAAGACCTCATGATCATCAAATTATTGGAACTAAATGGGTTTATAGAAACAAATTAGATGAAAATGGTAATATAATTAGAAATAAGGCAAGATTAGTAGCTAAGGGTTATAATCAAAAGAGGGAATTGATTTTGATGAAACTTATGCCCCTATTGCTAGATTAGAAGCTATTAGATTACTTCTTGCTTATGCTTGTTATATGAATTTTAAATTGTATCAAATGGATGTTAAAAGCGCTTTCTTAAATGGATACATTGCTGAACAAGTTTTTGTGGAACAGCCATCCGGCTTTGAAAATCACTTGTTTCCAAATCACGTTTTCAAATTAAACAAGGCTTTATATGGTTTGAAAAAGCCCGGGCATGGTATGAAAGGTTAAGCAAATTCTTGATTAGTAATGATTTTATTCGAGGAACTGTGGATACAACTTTATTTATTAAAAGATAAAATAAAGATATATTAATTATTCAAATCTATATTGATGATATCATATTTGGTGCCACTAATGATTCTTTGTGCAAAGACTTTGCTAAGCTTATGCAGGGAGAGTTCGAGATGAGTATGATGGGTGAGCTAACCTACTTCCTTGGACTACAAATTAAACAAAGCAAAGATGGAATCTTCATAAGCCAATCCAAATATACCAAAGAAATGATCAAAAGTTTGGCATGGAGACATCCAAGAGTATCGGTACCCCTATGAGCTCATCATGTAGACTTGAATCCTATAATTCTGAAAAGTCTGTTGATTTAAAATTATATAGAGGCATGATTGGATCATTATTATATTTAACTGCTAGTAGGCTAGATATTTTATTAGTGTTTGCATGTGTGCTAGATATCAAGCCAATCTAAAGAATCACACTTGCTTGCTGTTAAAAGAATATTTAAATATTTAAATGGAACAGTAAATTTAGGTATATGGTATGACAAACAATCTAGCATTGACTAATAGGATACACTGATTCAGACTTTGCTGGATGTAAATTAGATAGGAAATCAACCACTGGAACTTGCCAGTTTCTAGGTGTTAACTTAATTTCATGGTTTAGCAAAAAGCAAACTTCAGTAG
>UESW01004078.1:1022663-1092630 GCA_900491605.1 Calamus simplicifolius
ATTTTCACTAAGCCTCTTGATGAAACAAAATTTTATGAAATCAGAAGAGAATTGGGAATGTTTGATCCAACCATTTAATGAATCAATTAATGAATTGATATGATATCTAAAGATATGACATCTTTAAATCACATCAATTAAAGGAACATCATTAAATGCTTGAGTATGTTGTAAAGCTTTAAGTCTTTTCATCTTTATAAAAGCCAGATGTTATACTTCCTTAAATTTATCCAACAACCGGCCATTTGCAAGCTTTTTCTTTTGATGGCAGCTAACTGACCAGGCAACCAAATAGGCACCTGTCCAGCTAACCATCAAGTCTACTCCCTATATAAACTTTTCTCTCCAAATCAATTGCTCTCAAGCCGTCTCTCTCATTTCATTTTAACCAAGCGTCTTCTCCTCTCTTCTTCTCTCATTCTCAATCCTTCCATTAATCCTTTCTTTCTTCCATTTAATCATCAATCCATCTTGAAGATAGTTGATGGCTCCTAAGAAGAAGACAATCGCAAGAGATGACGATTGTGCTGATCTTCGCCGGAAGTTTTCTACTTCTTCATCCCATATCAACTCCCTTTTTGCATCTAAATCCTTTGCTCATGGAAGGTTAGTTGATTTTAACTTCTTAGAACAAGAAGGTTTTAAAATTAGAAAACTGTTAGTTAATCAAGGTTGGGATAAGCTTTTATCTACCAAGAGACCTATTTATTCTGAGCTTATTAGGAAATTTTATGAAAATATCTTCTTTGGTAGTGGAACTATCTCTTCCTTCATGAAAAAGACTAAAATCGACCTAGACTGCAAAATGTTAGGTTGTACTTTAAATATTCCATCTGATGGTTTCTTAGAAGTCCTACCCAGTGAACATAGATATAAAATAGGTTTAATCCTTAATATTGACGATAGTGAAGCTAGTAATATTGAAACTCTAGATGCCAACATGTTATCTGTAGAAAATAGATTATTCCACAGTATCATCACCAAAATCCTTGCCCCACGTACTGGTTCATTTAATGTAGTAAATGATAAGGACATATGTATAGTATATGACATCTTAATAGAAGACCCTGTTGATCTACCTCAACTAATGATGACCGTAATGAAAGAATCCTTGTCTAGATCTAAGGCTGCATTGCTGTACGGAATGTTTCTCACTTATGTATTTGAGTTTTTCAATATTAAACTTAAGGAAGAAACTGCAGTGGCATTACGTCACTCTAATGTTTTTAATGCTCATTCACTGCACTGTATGGACTTTGCCAAACGGGATGGTATTTGGTTAAAGGTTAGGTCTAGGACTGATCAGTCTAGTATGCCACCGCCAAATATGACTTAATCCGCTTGTTCTCCTCAGAACTTCTTCAATTTTGACTTCAACCAACCGAATCCGTACCTTGCTACTATGTCTGCTGACCAAAATCCTTTTCTATCTGATCCACCCAATATGAATGCGTCTGGACCTTCATATCGTAATTTTAACCAAGCTCCTGCTCCTCTTCTATCGTTCGTATAAGTGATGATCAAATTCGCCTTATTATAAATGAATTGACCCTTGCCACTTCTAGTCAAAGCTCTGGAGACAGTGCTTCTTCTGTCAATGATCAGACTCTTGTACCACATATTTCTTCTATTTTTGAGAACATATCTCAGTTTAAAATTATTCTTGAACGACTTATCCATGATGTGAACATTCTCATTGGAAGAGTTTTTCATCACAATGAATCTGTCATGGAACGGATCCTAAAAGAGATTAATTTCCTAAAAGGTAAGCTTGAGAATTTTGAAACTAAGGCAGAGTGGGTAGACTACCAAATGAGATCCAACGAGACCCAGACCCGGGATGCAGCAAACGCTGTCGACCATTGGACCGCATCCTTCTCAAGGCTGAGTCATCTCATAGAGACTTACATCACTCTTACTGCCGCCTCTCCGCCTGATGCTTCTTATTCTCATCCGCACCTCTAGACTCCGCCAACACAGCCTTCCTCCGACAAGCCTGGATCTTCAAACAAACCAAATGTTTCTTCAGTGCATATTTCTTCTTCTGATGACAACAAGTGATTATGTTTGACTTATGTTGTAACCGTGCTTGGTACTGTTTATGTAATGCATGTTTATGACTATGTTTTATGACTTGAAACCATGACATGTAATATTTGTATTTTGTAATGATCTGAATGACTGCTCTAATTATGTATATTTGATAACATCTCCTTGATATATTATACTTAAAATTATTGCAAGACTCTTCAAACTTCTTTTTGATTAATGACAAAAAGGGGAGAAGAATATTGCATACATTAAGGAATGGAGTAAAATAATAACTCCATATATTCAGGAGGAGAAAAGAGTTCACTTATTCAGATTGACAGGGGGAGAAATTAATGTTTTCTTATTACACTCCTGTCTACTTCCTATATTTGCTCCTTATGTGCTTAAAGGTTTTGTCATCATCAAAAAGGGGGAGATTGTTGACCCTAGATTGATTTTGATGATTACAAAATAATTAAGCAATTCTAAGCTTGATACAGGGAAGTTCGGTCGCCTTGCAAGTAAGTATCTGCGTGCAAAAGTAATTGGTAAAAAAGTACTTCATTCTATGCTTTAGATAATTTTATTGGCTTGGGAGTTAACTGGTTAGCTAACTTATTTTTTCATTTAGCTAGCTGGCACGACTCTCAGCTAACTGGGAAGCTAACTCAGTGCTTGGCTAAACGTCCTTAATTCTTTAGCTAGCTGGTTAGCTAGCTAGAGTTCCTTCAGCTAACTAATGTGCTCGTCACAGTGCTTGGCCGAACACTCTTTAATTTTAGCTAGCTGGTTAGCTAGCATGGGATGCCTTGGAGCTAACTGGATTTCATCTTAGCTAACTCCAGTTGCCTGTTATTTTTTCCTGGCCGAACCGTCTTCAATTTCAGCTAACTGTTGAGCTAGCTGTCGGATCTTTTAGCTAGCTGAGTTTTCTTGAAGATAACTGCTTAGCTAACTATTTTATCCTGGAGCTAATTGGTTAGCTAACTATTTTTCACAGGTGAGCTCGGGCCGTGAGGTTTGAAAATTTAGTTAGCTGAAGAGCTAACTCCCTCTCTCTCTGGCCATTTGAATACTCTTCTTAGCTAACTGGAGAGCTAGCTATCGTTTGGTTAGTTAGCTAGAGAGTTAACTGCTTCATTCAGACGTGTGGCTGCCTTTTTGCTTAGCTAGCTGGAGAGCTAACTAAGCTGGGCGATTTCTATGTTACTTTTGAAATTAGTTAGCTAGTGAGCTAACTGACTTTTCTTTAGTTAGCTATTGAGCTAACTCCCCTTCACTTATAACTTTTGTAGCCGAGAGCCTTAAAATTTTAGTTAACTGGGGAGCTAATTAGCATTGCACGGCCTCTTTCTTCTACCGTTTAAATTGCCTGTTAGTTAGCTGAAGAGCTAACTATCTTTTGCTTAGTTAGCTGGTGAGCTAACTAAGAGCTTTACACTTTTTTCTCCTGGCGTTTATTTTTGCTGTTAGTTAGCTGGGAAGCTAACTAGCAACCATTTTAGTTACCTATGGAGCTGCCTCTAGATGCCCTTGTTTGTCGTGGCCTCTCTTATGAGCTAGCTGACTAGCTAGCTGAGGAATATTGCTTATTTCCTGGCCGAAAGCTTTCATGTCTTCAGCTACCTGGAGTTATTTCCAGCCAACTGCCTCCTGAGTTCTTGAGTTTGCTTTTCCTCTCTTACTCTCTCTTTATTACTATTTTGAGCTACATTTAACTTTTGGATTTTTGAATCTTTACAGTGCTCTTCCTTCCTCAAATGGAGATCTGCATTCAATGCTTAAGGGAAACATTTATAACGGTTATATTTTCTTCCTATTTTTATTTCCATTTGTTCCTAATGTATCTAACGAATATTTTCTTGTTGGATAATTATAAATAGGTGGGATTAGAAGCACACCATGATGATTTAGAAAAAGAGATTTTAAAGAAACAAATCCAAGAAAAGAGCTTATATTGCATATTGTTGAGTGCTTGATAAGAGAGTTGTTGTGCATTCAAGTTCATTCATTGCTCCAAAAAAAAGTCATCCGGATCATTGAAGCATTTCAAGCAATCAAAACTTTAGCTACTTCGACCTCGTTCATTTATTGCTGAAATTATTGCTTCAAAAGTTGTAAAGTATACTCTGAATATTTGCTCATTGTAGGAGCATCTCCTTAACATTCTCTGATTATTTTGTAATAGGGTTAGTGTTAACCCTGATTATTTTGGGCTTCCTTGTGCCTTGAAACAAGAGGACTAGCCTAGGTTTGGCTAGGGGATTTGGCTTCCTTGTGCCGTGAAACAAGAGGACTAGCCTAGGTTTGGCTAGGGGTTTTTGGCTGCCTTGTGCCGTATAAACAAGAGGGCTAGCCTGGTTCAGCTAGAGGTTGTAATCGTTGTGATACGATTAGTGAAATTCTCAAAGGTTTTGGGGAGTGGATGTAGGTGCTGAGTTTGGCACCGAACCACTATAAACTTCTATGTGTTTGTGGTTGTTTGATTCTCCATTGTTATCTTTTTGTGCACTCCACTATACCGCTACAAATCAAAATTAGGGTTTAAGCACTTACTTGCATAGTAATCATTTTTTTTAATAACTCAATTCACCCCCCCTCTTGGGTTGCTACATCTGGGCAACACATTACATCCAACTTACAACGAAATGTTTCCCTTTTTTTCTTTTATTTATTTTTGAAGCATGTAATTGTAAGCAACAAAAATTGAGCATAAACTTGTTAGGTTAATTTTGATCTCAATATATCTTACAAGAATCAAACAAAAAGAAAACCTCATATTAGGCAATAAGAAATATTCGTTGTTGGTGCACCATCCATAACCAAACGCTCATAGATATCCTGCTGTCATTAAAAAATGGAAAAGACTTTGTACACCGCCCCGGTGCAGCAAGGCCTACGTGGGCTGCACCGCCTCTTCTGATTGGTCCACATGGCTCCTACGTGGATGACCTGCCAGACGGTATGGCTCTGCTCTGATGTTACGTTCTGAACATGACGGCCATTTAAAGCAGTTCGCTTTTTTTTAAAATTAGCGTGCGGACAAAAATGCCCTTTCCCTCCATCCTAGCGCCATTTTACGTTGTATTTCATCTGTGCAAGAAGAACTATCTTTCTTCCTCGGTCGAAAGAAAATATTTCAGCTTCGAGGCTGGAAAACCTGGCTACTGGAGTCTTTGGACAAAAACTTCTGGAGGAAATGTCATTCGCAGCACAAAGTAAAAAGTCTTTCTTCCCACTTCTTTCTAAAGCTCCTTTATTACACCAACCGTTTTTTCTGGTTAGAGTTAGTTAATGCGTGACCAAACCGTTTAATGCGCGGGTAACTTCCTTAGAACAAAATAGTTATGACATTCTGGGAGTCATAACTATTTAGAGTTTACTGTTTTGTAAGCACGAATGTCATACTCTTTTAACTAGGATGTTATACCTCATGAACTGGGGTATCGTCAGAGTGGTTCGGCCTATATCCCCGTTATTTCCTATCCATATAGCTCTAGTGTCATCGTTAAAGCTATGACACCCCTGATATACTGTTAAGACACCGTAGTTACAAGCCTAGGACACCCGTGCTCCAAACGAATGCTGGAGAAAAGCCTCGCGATACCGTAGTTACAACGCTATGACACCCATGCTTATAACCTTTGCGATCTTCGTATGTTGCTTTCTGGGGTGTCATAGCTTATTCTATGGGGTGTCTTTAAATGCTATAAAGGGTGTGTCATGCTTATAAACGACGCTGGAGAGCAGGCCCGCGACACCCCGTATGGAGAACAATCCCTGCGACACCCCGTTGTAACAGTCACGTCATCGGTGTCGTCGCCTAAAAGCTAGGGTGTCGTCAGATGAGAACTGGGGTGTCGTTAACAGCCTGAGTCAGTGCTGTCGTCGTTCGCGACATCCCAGTTGAAAATTCATGACACCCCAGTTGAAAATTCATGACACCCTAGCTCTCATCTGACGACACCCGTGCTTATAACTGAACACGGCGAGAAGGCTCGCAACACCCAAGTTACTAAAATTTATTTTTATTTATCAGAAAAGAAAAGAAAAAAGTACATGAGCCCTCACTGGGGCTTGTCATCTGCTTCGGTCGCTGCCTCGGTGATCTGGCACTGGAGGGACTCTACTTGCGACTCCAGCCGGCTATTGGCCCGAAGCAGGACCTCGATCTTTCTCATTGAAACGGCCATGTATTGCTCGGCCGCCCTGTTGAGTCGCTCGCTGATTGCGAGCGACTCCGCAAAGACCTCTGCATCGATGGTGACCGTTGTGCGGCGGGTCCCATGGGTGCCAGTAGATCGCCCCTCGCCTCTAGAAGCCATCTCAGTATCAAAAAAGTTTGAAAGATCAGCTGAAAAGGTGATTAACGATGGCATTCCCCCATCCATATTTAAGGTACTCCTGGCTGGTGTTTCGATTGCCACGCGCCACCATCTCAGTGGGCGGTTCACAGGAATCGAATCAGTGAGCCCCCCCCCCCTCGTTGAGTTTCGAGGGATAGGGAACAGAAGAGAGTTTCAGGAAGCCAAATACTCGGTTACCGTAGTAAGTTTTACGTCGTCCCAAGAGAAAACCTCACGACACCCAAGGATGATTTGGATTTCGGCCGAAACTCCTTCGAGACACCCCACTTGAAACCTCATGACACCCTAGCATCAATGCTACGACACCCGTGCTTAGAACTGACCATGGAGAATATCCCATGACACCCCAGAAGAATTGGATTTCGACCGAAACTCCTTCGAGATACCCCTGTTGAAAGCTCACGACACCCTAGCTTTAAGGCAACGACACCCGTGCTTAGAACTGACCGTGCTGACAATCCCCGCGACACCCTAGGGAGAATTGGATTTCGGCCGAAACTCCTTCAAGACACCCCTGTTGAAAGCTCACGACACCTTAGCTTTAAGGCGACGACACCCGTGCTTAGAGCTGATCACGGATAGAACCCTCACGACACCCCTTGTCGAATTCGGCCGAAAATCCTTCGTGACACCCCAGTTGAAATCTAATGATATCCTAGTACCAATGTTATGACACCCGTGCTTAGAACTGACCACGGAAAGAATCCCCGTGACACCCCAGGAGAATTGGATTTCGGTCGAAACTCCTTCGAGACACCCCTGTTGAAAGCTCACGACACCCTAGCTTTAAGGCGACGACACCCGTACTTAGAACTGACCGCGCGGACAATCCCCGCGACACCCAAGGGAGAATTGGATTTCAGCCGAAACTCCTTCGAGAAACCCCTGTTGAAAGCTCACGACACCCTAGCTTTAAGGCGACGACACCCGTGCTTAGAGCTGATCACGGAGAGAACCCCCGCGACACCCCTTGTCGAATTTGGCCGAAACTCCTTCGTGACACCCCAGTTGAAATCTAATGACACCCTAGCACCAATGCTACGACACCCGTTCTTAGAACTGACCGCGCGGAGAATCCCCGCGACACCCTAGGGAGAATTGGATTTCGGCCGAAACTCCTTCGAGACACCCCTGTTGAAAGCTCACGACACCCTAGCTTTAAGGCGACGACACCGGTGCTTAGAACTGACCGCGTGGAGAATCCCTGCGACAACCCAGGGAGAATTGGATTTCGGCCAAAACTCCTTCGAGACACCCTTATTGAAAGCTCACGACACCCTAGCTTTAAGGCGACGACACCCGTGCTTAGAGCTGATCACGGAGAGAACCCCTGCGACACCCCTTGTCGAATTCGGCTGAAACTCCTTCATGACACCCCAGTTGAAATCTAATGACACCCTAGCACCAATGCTACAGCACCCATGCTTAGAACTGACCGCGTGGAGAATCCCCGCGACACCCCAGGAAGAATTGGATTTCGGCCGAAACTCCTTCGAGACACCCCTGTTAAAAGCTCACGACACCCTAGCTTTAATGCGACGACACCCGTGCTTAGAACTGACCACGGTGAGAAGGCCCGCGACACCCAAGATACTAAAATTTATTTTTATTCATAAAAAAAGAAAAGAAAAAAAGTACATGAGCCCTCACTGGGGCTTGATATATGCTTCGGTCGCTGCCTCGGCGATCTGGCGCTGGAGGGACTCTACTTGCGACTCCAGCCGGCTGTTGGCCCGAAGCAGGACCTCGATTTGTCTCATTGAAACGGTCATGTATTGCTCGGCCGCCCTGTTGAGTCGCTCGCTGATTGTGAGCGACTCCGCATAGACCTCCGCATCGACGGTGATCATTGTGCGGCGGCTCCCATGGGTGCCAGTAGATTGCCCCTCGCCTCTAGAAGACATCTCTGTATCAAAAAAGTTTGGAAGATCAGCTGAAAAGGTGATTAATGATGGCATTCCCCCATCCATATTTAAGGTACTCCTGGTGGGTGTTTCGATTGCCATGCGCCATCATCTCAGTGGACGGTTCACAGGAATCGAATCGGTGAGCCCCCCCCCCCCCTCGTTGAGTTTCGAGGGATGGGGAACAGAAGAGAGTTTCGGAAAGCCAAATACCCGGTTACCGTAGTAAGTTTTACGTCGTCCCAAGAGAAAACCTCACGACACCCAAGGATGATTTGGATTTCGGCCGAAACTCCTTTGCGACACCCCACTTGAAACCTCACGACACCTTAGCATCAATGCTACGACACCCGTGCTTCGAACTGACCACAGAGAGAATCCCCGTGACACCCAGGAGAATTGGATTTCGGCCGAAACTCCTTCGAGACACCCCTGTTGAAAGCTCACGACACCCTAGCTTTAAGGTGACAACACCCGTGCTTAGAACTGACCGCACGGATAATCCCCGCGACACCCCAGGGAGAATTGGATTTTGGCCGAAACTCCTTTGAGACACCCCTGTTGAAAGCTCACGACATCCTAGTTTTAAGGCGACGACACCCGTGCTTAGAACTGACCGCGCGGAGAATCCCCGCGACACCCCAGGGAGAATTGGATTTCGGCCGAAACTCCTTCGAGATACCCCTGTTGAAAGCTCACGACACCCTAGCTTTAAGGCGACGACACCCATGCTTAGAGCTGATCACGGAGAGAACCCCCGCGACACCCCTTGTCGAATTCGGCCGAAACTCCTTCGTGACACCCCAGTAGAAATCTCATGACACCCCAGCACCAATGCTACGACACCCGTGTTTAGAACTGACCGTGCGGACAATCCCCACGACACCCCAGGGAGAATTGGATTTTGGCCAAAACTCCTTCGAGACACCCCTATTGAAAGCTCACGATACCTAGCTTTAAGGCGACGACACCCGTGCTTAGAACTGACCGCGCTGACAATCCCCGCGACACCCCAGGGAGAATTGGATTTCGGTCGAAACTCCTTCGAGATACCCCTGTTGAAAGCTCACGACACCCTAGCTTTAAGGCGACGACACCCGTGCATTAACAGTGAACCCACGGGTGTCGTCGCCTTAAAGCTAGGGTGTCGTGAGATGATAACTGGGGTGTCATATTATTTTAACCTTCGTGTCCTAAATCCTAATCCTTTGTCAGCATATATTGACAACTAAATCTATGGATATCATTGTTCATGACTGCGTGCCTATATTTTCACAGTTGATGCTGAAATTATAGATCGGAAAGAAATCGATAACACTCTCGACCGTGCACCTTCACCCGTCGCTCCAAATGCAGTGGATGATATTGTAGTTCCTCAAACTGGGATGGAATTCAATTTAGCAGATGATGTATATACGTTCTACAATGGATACGCGAAATGAATTGGTTTTGGAATCACAACAGTGTGTAGCAGGGCCAACAACAAAAAACAACTTTGCTTCAAGCACCTGGCGTGTTGGAGGCAAGGAAAATCTAGAAAATCAGAGACATGAAATACTGAGGGTTATGATAAAAGCACACGAAACTCACGGTACGCAGTGACAATTTTTTAATTGAAATGTCTTAATATTTGTTATCATTAATATTATGTTAATGATTGTAGATATAGTTTGCTGAGTCATCGGATGACGAAGCCCGCAGAGATAGCCTCCATGTCTGAAGATGCATTTAATGTAGTGATGTATGGTCTAACACCTATATTCAAAATTGTCGTGGATGCCAACTACGCAGCTAAACCACGTACAGAGCTTATAATTCAAGATCCTGAACAAATTAGGACGAAAGGTCGCCCGAGAGAGAACAGATTAAAGAGTGGAGTCGAGAAGAAGTCAAAAAGATCAAGAAAAAATCAGGTCAAGGAAAGAGCTGCTTCAAGCATCAAGCAGACTTGTTTGCAGTCTATTAATACTGAAGAGGACCTGGAGAGAATTGTTCTGCCTTCCAAAACTTTGATGGACGAATTTGATGCTTATGTATTGAGTCAACTTACACAAGAGCATATATAAAACACGGGTGTCGTAACTTTTGAATTAGGGTGGCTTGGTCGCAAATGAAGTGCTTTCAAAATAGGGTGTCTATTTCAGTAAAATGAAGTGCTTTTAGTACGACGACACCCCAGCTCTTGGCTAACGACTCCCTAGCTCTTGCGTGGCGACACCCCAGCTCTTGGCTAACGACACCCTAGCTCTTGCGCGGCGACACCCGAAAGGCGGAAACCTACGAGACATCCCAGTACTCGCGAACCGACACCGAAGATTTTAGCGCAACGACACCCCAGCTCTTGGCTAACGACACCCTAGCTCTTGTGCGGCAACACCCAAAAGGTGAAAACCTATGAGACATCCCAGTACTCGCGAACTGACACCAAAGATTTTAGCGCGATGATACCCCAACTCTTGGCTAACGACACCCTAGCTCTTGCGCAGCGACACCCGAAAGGCGGAAACATACGAAGGCAAACATATGAATACATCGAGGACACCCCTACTCTCAATATAAAATTTATGCATTTGCATTAAATATTAATCAGTGTTAATATGAATAAATTACATTCAATTTTTATTCAAAGAAGAATAAAAAAATTAAGAACATTTTTCGACAATGTCGCTAATCTTTTTGTTCAGACCCTCTCTCAATATCGTCGCAGCTAAGTGTCGCCTGTAATCTCTAACTTCTTCATCCATGAAATCCATCTTCATATCAGGATTGTCCCATCGAGCAAGACATTCCATGTATCTTAGACACTATAGGCCGCAATCCAGCGATCCGATCGGTTGGCTTGGGCAATCCGAAATATCTTCCATCGGCCAATCCATGGCTTCCTTCTTATCGTAGTAGATATGGAATATGTGGCCTAGAATTGTATGCCATTTCCTTGCATTGGCCTTGTACTTCGGGTTGCGTTTCAATGAATTCAGGTGCATGAACACCTTTCTTTCCATGTCGACAGCAACCAAATGCCAGTGCGAGTTATCAGAGTTTATTATGATGAAAAGAAACCGAAATTGCGCCTTATCTTCATCCGATACATTGTCAAATATCACGGCCCCTGATGTTCCAGCAAGTTCATGAGCAGGTGATGAGGAAGTCAGACACATAGCGGATACAAAACTGATGCAAATATGCACTTATGGTATCGGTCAGGATGCTCTGTCCAATTGCGCATCAGAAACTCCTGGCCGCAATCAATTATCTGCCAATGCAATGTAAACCGATCAATATAATTCTAAAATCAACAACTAGAACAGGTTCCTTGATATACTTACATCATCTATTATCATTTCATTGTTAATGAGATCTTGAAGATTTTTTCTTGTTACAACGCCAGAAAACATATTTGTGTAGACGATCTCGTCGGTTTGTCGCTCGCTCAAAAAATTTTGAATAATAATTTGATCATCTTTGACCGTTGTGTTGGGCTTTGACGTGCCCATTGTCTTCGCCGACTTTTTAGGACGGGTTGTCTCATAACATTCTTCGACGACCGTGGATGCCTTATGCTTCTTCGGCTCTTTTTTAACCCTCCTAACAAGCGAAGGCACTCCAATTATTTCTATGTCCATATTATCATCCTTTGGCGCAGGGGTGCCAAGTTTATTATCGGATATGGACTCATCTTTATTTTCATTCCCATGCTCTGTTTTATCAGCCAATGAATCCCCCTCCAATCTCTTCTCCTCTGCTTTTGCATTCCCTGTCTCAATTGGATACTCGGATGAATGGTCCTCCTCCATCTTCTTCTCCTCACTATTTCCATTACCAGGCTCCAGGGAATGCACCTTCTCTGTTTTCTCGTCTCCCTTGTCCTCCTCATTTATTGCATTACTTTTCTTTCTGAGCAGTGAACTGAGGAGGCTCTCAGCAATAGACAGCCTGTGCCTGACATCGTCGAGTTGATCCTTAACGCACTCCAATTCAGTCCTCAACTCGGCACATCCTGCGCAGCTATCCGTTGGTTGAGGGGTGCAGGTATCTGTTGGTTGAGGGGGGGATGCTACATTCTACTGAGGGAGAAGCCAGCGCTCTTCTGGCAATGGTACAGTAGCTTCCTCCATCTGCAACGCAAGATGATAACAAATTAATATTAAGTGAACATATTGACGCATTAAGTTGAAAAAAATGGTCAGAGCAATGGAGCAATGAACTAGCTTACCAAGTCGTGAGGCTGCAAGTCGGCAACCCGAACCGATTGGATCTTCATTTGGTGGTCATACCACTTCAACAGCCGGGGCAGTTTATCAGGGTATGCTGGTTCTCGCATTGATGTATGCTCGAGGAACCACGCCTGAACATGATATTTTTTTTGGATATTAAATAATGTAATATTACAAAACAAATTTACTCAGAACACTAATTATGTGTCTCAATAATCCTTACCACCAGTGCTGCCGAGCATCCGAATAGGGTAGACTACCTCCTAACTTTTTTTGCATTCTTTGAGTGCATCGGCTCCTCGGAACGCAAGCAAGCAGCTATTTCTGGGAGAGCCAGAACAATCAACTCCTTCAGTGCCAAAGCCCAGTCGATGCTACCCAGTTGACTTAAGTCATCCAAGTGCTGGATGAGATACCGTGGACATCTCTGATTAGACTTTGGAGCCAAAAACATGGCCAACATGTATGCGATCCAAAGTCGGACGGTGTCCTCGACATCCTCCTATACTTTAGATAATCAGAGTTGAAATATCAACTTCTCCAAACCTTCTTGGCGAAGATCTAAACCCTGGCCAAACCGTCTGAACAACCTTCCGTTGAACATTTGGCTGGACGTGTCGATCTTCTTCCCATGAGCTGGAAGTCTCAGAATGAGTGCGACTTCGTCGGCACTGTATAGAACTGGCTTTCCGCAAAACATAAACTCGTCGCCTCCATTGTGACATCTTATGATGTCTGCTAGCAGTCGCCCGTCGACTGTGAATGTCTGCATGTCGACGAAGGCACCAAATGGGGTCCTTCGAATAAGTTTTGTATGCCGTCTAGAGAACCCCATCCTTCAAACCTTCTGAACGTATACGGCCGGCATGCAACTATTCTTAAACAGCTGGGAAGCCTTCACTGGGGGGACTGGAACAATTTTATTGTCAACTGAAACAGGGGGTAAGATAGAAGACATACTTGTCATGAAATTTTAAGAGAGGATGTCATAATATTTAATATAGTGATAAACATACCTGAAGGAGCCGCATCCTCATTCGAACGAAGAACCATGTCCTTGCATTATTCCGCCATTTTTTCGTCTGCTTCTTCTTTGTTCATGGTCTTCGTCCACAAACGAATGCACTCATCTCCATGAATGAAGTATACGGAAGAATGAACTATGGTACAAATTTAGGAGGGAAAAGGAGACCAGTGGCTTCTCGAGCAAGAGACGAAGGATGGCTTCTTGAGCAAAAGGATGGCTTCTCGAGCAACAGACGAATGAGTGCTTTTTTCTAGGATTTATGCCGACCTCAGAGAAATACGAAAGGACACCCGGATCGCCACGATCAAATCACAGAGACCCGCAAACCCATACGATCACATCCTTCGCCGAAGACTCTCTATGTGGTCATTTGTAAGCACGGGTGTCGTCACCGTAAAGCTAGGGTGTCGTGGGATTTCAACTGGGGTGTCGCGAAGGATTTACGGCCGAATTCGAACTAGAGTGTCGATGGGATTATCTCCGTGGTCAGTTTTAAGCACGGGTGTCGTCTCCTTAGAGCTAGGGTGTCGTGAGATTTCAACTGGGGTGTCGCGAAGGATTTACGGCCGAATTCGACTAGGGTGTCGTCGGGGACTCTCTATGTGGTCATTTGTAAGCACGGGTGTCGTCGCCATAAAGCTAGGGTGTCGTGGGATTTCAACTGGGGTGTCGCGAAGGATTTACGACCGAATTGGAACTAGGGTGTCACTGGGATTATCTCCGTGGTCAGTTTTAAGCACGGGTGTCGTCTCCTTAGAGCTAGGGTGTCGTGAGATTTCAACTGGGGTGTCGCAATTGATTTTCGGCCGAATTAGAAATAGGGTGTCGTAGGGATTCTCTCTGTGGTCAGTTCTAACGATGGGTGTCGTTGCCTTAAAGCTAGGGTGTCGTGATATTTCGACTGGGGTGTCGCGAAGGATTTACGGCCGAATTCGACTAGGGTGTCGCCGGGGACTCTCTATGTGGTCATTTGTAAGCACGGGTGTCGTCGCCATAAAGCTAGGGTGTCATGGGATTTCAACTGGGGTGTCGCGAAGGATTTACGGCCGAATTAGAACTAGGGTGTTGCTGGGATTATCTCCGTGGTCAGTTTTAAGCACGGGTGTCGTCTCCTTAGAGCTAGGGTGTCGTGAGATTTCAACTGGGGTGTCGCGATTGATTTTCGACCGAATTAGAAATAGGGTGTCGCGGGGATTCTCTCCGTGGTCAGTTTTAAGCACGGGTGTCATCTCCTTAGAGCTAGGGTGTCGTGAGATTTCAACTGGGGTGTCGCGATTGATTTTCGGCCGAATTAGAACTAGGGTGTCGCGGGGATTCTCTCCGTGGTCAGTTCTAACGACGGGTGTCATCGCCTTAAAGCTAAGGTGTCGTGAACTTTCCACTGGGGTGTCGCGAAGGATTTTCGGCCGAATTTGAAGTAGGGTGTCGCTGGGATTCTCTCTGTTTTCCTGTCATTACTTTCGAAGATCAAATGGGAGTCTCGAGAAACATGACTAGCATTCCCAAGAAGATGGAGGAACAAAGGAGCCTTTTAAAAGCAATTGACGAAGAGATAACGAAGGCAGCTGAGCACGAACCTATGCCCTCGCTCTGAAAGTTCGGTCGACAGGAAATATTTCAGCTCCGAGGCTGGAAAACCTGGCTATTGGAGTCTATTGGAGTCTTCAAATATAAAAGTTTATCCAATGAGTTTTTCTTTGCCAAAACCTCACGTAGACGTTTGCTTCTCTCTCTGAAGTCGGCCAGGTCTGTAAGATGGGCCTCAGCTGCCTTCGTTATCTCTTCGTCAATTACTTTTAAAAGGCTCCTTTTTTCCTCCATCTGCTTGGGAATGCTAGTCATGTTCCTCGAGACTCCCATTTAATCTTCGAAAGTAATGACAGGAAAACAGAGAGAATCCCCACGACACCCTACCTGGCCGATTTCAGAGAGAGAAGTGAACGTCTACGTGAGGTTTTGGCAAGGAAAAACTCATTGGATAAACTTTTATATTTGAAGACTCCAGTAGACTCCAGTAGCCAAGTTTTTTAGCCTCGAAGCTGAAATATTTTCTGTCGACCGGACTTTCAGAGCGAGGGCGTAGGTTCGTGCTCAACTGATTCCCTAGCATCCGGACTCTCAGAGCGAGGGAGGGAAAGAAAGAGTTCATCTTGCAGAGATGAAATCCAACATAAAATGACACTAGGATGGAGGGAAAGGGCAAAGGGAACGGGCATTTTCGTCCGCACGCTAATTTTAAAAAAAAGTGAACTGCTTTAAATGGCCGTCACGTTCAGAACGTAACATCAAAGCAGAGCCATACCGCCTGGCAGGTTATCCATGTAGGAGCCACGTGGACCAATCAGAAGAGGCGGTGCAGTCCACGTAGGCCTTGCTGCACCGGGGGCGATGTACAAAATTTTTTCCTTAAAAAATAATAAAAATTGGTTTAAAAAAAATTCCCATTCATCCAGGCATGAGAACAACACGTAGACTTTTGCATTTCAAAAACTGTACTCGTGTTTAGAAATTGGTGAAAATAGATTCACTGGCCAATTCAAATGTCAGATTCAAAGGTAGTCTATCGGCATTTGATTGATAGTAATCATTTCCGTTAATTTGAAAGTATTATATAAAATATTATGTTTGGCAATTAGTCAAAATAATCTAGACGGCGATATCTAATTGTTTACAATCTAAGATTATTATAGACCATGGTAATTCAAGTCTAATATAAAAAATAAATATATGAGATCTTCAAAGCTCGCTACACTCTTAAATTTTATACAAATATTTAATAATATTTAGTATAATTATATATTTAATATTTTACTTTTAATATTTAAATGATCACTATTTTATCTATATTAATATTAAATACATAGTAGAAATATATATATTAACTAATATAATATTTAATATTTTAAATACTATATATTTATAATAGTACATAAATTAAATTTAAAATTATTAATATTTATAGCCTTGCATATTAGATTATCATATTTAAATAATTTATAATATGTAATAAATATTATTTATATAAAATCAGATAATTTAATATAAATATTATTTAGATTATAATATTTTATAGAATAAATATTGATTATTAAGCATAAATATGCTTATATATTATTACGAATTAAATGAGTGCTGGCGAAGCTATAATCCACATTATAAGATGTTTTTCTTGATGATTAACAACTAGAATTTGGTGCTCCCGATATCTGAAAATATTGCAGCAGAAGTAAGGCTCTGAAGTATTGTTACAGAATTTTGGAGAGCTTTGAAAATAAGTAAAGAGAAAACTAACGGCAAAAAGTACTGTAGCTGGCAATAAGGTTTTGGAGCTCGGATTTTAAATGGATTCCGAAAAAAAATTTGAGCAAGTTCATCCACTCGTTACGCGCACCCAGGTATTGTGGGCCTTCGCTCGACGAGAGAGACGAGCGATGAACCCTACCTCCAATCTTCTTGACGAGGCCCTGGCCCTTGGCCACCGAGGAGCCAACGCTCCTCTCCCCGCGGGCGGGTCATCGTCGTCGAGGACTGCGTCGAGACGAGCGGCGCGTTCGTTCTCCACCACCTCCTGAAGCGCGCCCTTTCAGCTGGCGAGGGCGGCGGGGCCGTGATCTTTCTTGCCCTCGCCCAGCCCTTTTCCCACTACGACCGCGTTATGAGGAAGCTAGTAAGCAAAGATCAGAAATCCTAACCCTAGTGTTAAATATTATCGTTCTCCTCGTCTTTTTCTCAAACACCTGTTGTTCTGCTTTACCTTTTCTCTTCCTCCCTTTGATTCTTTACGTTCCTGTTATTGGCTTTACTCGTCATTCGAAGTCATGGGGATCGGGCTCCGTTCAAGATCTGGTCGAACCGATATGATTACTTCGAATAGCGTTTGCGATTAAGATCTACAATTATCTTCGCAGAAGGTAATCAGCGGAGATATGGTTAGATCAGGCTCCGATTGGTATTGAGATTAATCTTTATACGTGATGATGCTGTCAAATTACTCCCTCGAACGTTCGCAAACGTTCGATCGTCTTTTCTAACGAGCTCAGAAATTTTTGGCGAGCTTTTCATGTTTGAAAGCCTGTAAAAAGTTCTGAAAGCCAAAGATTTCGATGGGGATCCTCCAATGCTCAAGTCAGTGCTCTAGACAATAACCATGAGCTTGAGAAAGCTCAAAAGAGAAAGAGCGAGAGGCTCATAGAAGAGCTCTCTGTGAGCAATAATAAGCGTTTAGAAGTGTTATGAGTGCCTTCTTTTGTGGTTATCGGAGTTATCCGTTTTACCTGGTCGGAGGTTCCTTTTACTCATTTTATAGGTGTATGGAGGATTTGAGTGGTTGAGGCCTCATAATGATGACTTTGATGGGTGAATTATCAATGTCTATGAGGCATGGGTGCTGCCACTTGTCAGAGCATTTAAGGTGATGGCAGGGCTTGCTTCCTTCTTTGGTATGTCAGGGCTGCAGGTTAAATCCCATCAAAGTGGGTGGCTGCAGCTGGTTGGTAGGTCAAGTTCCGTCAGAGTGGATGGCCATTTGATTTGACCGCTGCAGGGAAGAGATAAAAGGTTGTGGAGTCTTATCACCATCACGAGCCACACATCCGTCTAGGATAGAAGAGTTGGGAGTTGAAGCCAGCTGTCCCTTGTAAAGCGTTGATTATAGAGTGCTTGCATGTCACTGTTCATAACGAGGTCGAGCACTGTTCATGGCCGAGGCCGAGGCTGAGGTAGCCGAGCACTGTTCATGGTCAAGGCCGAGGCTGAGATGGCCGAGCACTGCTCATGACCGAGGCTGAGATGGCCGAGCACTATTCATGGCCGAGGCGAGATGTTTGTGGCCAAGTTAGGGCGCCTAGGCCAGGCTGGAGGCCGTTGAGGACTTCTTAATAAAGGGAAGAAAATAAGGCAATAAATGCCTTAAAGTAGGTGGGTGCATGTGGCCTTTATGAGGCAATAAATGCTTTTGTACGAGAGACATGATGTGGTTGTGGAAGTCGAGAGATGCCGAGGCGGGGCCTACTTGAATGAGAGGGCTGACTTAAATGAGGCGGGGCTGATTTGGAAGAGGCCGGGACGGGACGATGCCGAGGCGGGGCCGACTTGAATGAGAGGGCTGACTTGAATGAGGCGGGGCCGATTTAGAGGAAGCCGGGATGGGATGATGCCAAGGCTGGGCCGACTTGAATGAGAGGGCCGACTTGAATGAGGCGGAGCCGACTTGAATGAGAGGGCTAACTTAAATGAGGCGGGGCCGATTTGGAGAAGGCAGGGACGGGATGATGCCGAGGCCGGGCCGACTTGAATGAGATGACCGACTTAAATGAGGCAGGGCCGATTTGGATGAGGCCGGGACGGGTCGATGCCGAGGCCGGGCCAACTTGAATGAAAGGGACGACTTGAATGAGGCGGGGCCGACTTGAATGAGAGGGCCGATTTAAATGAGGCGGGGCCGATTTGGAGGAGACCGGGATGGGACGATGCCGAGGTGGGGCCGACTTGAATAAGAGGGCTGACTTAAATGAGGCGGGATCGATTTGGAGGAGGCCAGGACGGGACGATGCCGAGGCCGGGTCGACTTGAATGAGAGGGCCGACTTAAATGAGGCGGAGCCGATTTGGAAAAGGCCGGGACAGGACGATGCCGAGGCCGGGCCAACTTGAATGAGAGGGCCGACTTAAATGAGGCGGGGCTGACTTGAATAAGAGGGCCAACTTGAATGAGAAGGCCGACTTGAATGAGGCAGGGCCGACTTGAATGAGAGCGGGAGGAGGGAGGAGGCCGACTTGGACTTTCTCCTCTCTTCGCGTCCGTGATGCTCTATTCCACTAAATGTGTTGGCCAATGTCATTCTGCACCATTAAATGCTCCAACCCTTTGACTTAACTACTGGCCATTAATGATAGAAGGTGGCCCACGTAACGTGGCTCCTTTTTTCTTTTTGTTCTCTTTCTTCATCGTGACGGAGCAATGCCATGAAGGAAATGTTTAATGCCCATCGTGCCCTTCGAAAAGAAAACCGAGTAGAACAATGAGGTCGCCTAGGAATTAAGCCGTCCAGGAAGGCCGTCGCGGCCGTCTAGGAAAATTGTCTAGAAATCCCAATCTTAAGAGGATGCCATCCAAAAATTATTGTCTTTATTGCCCATGGGATTAACTGGCCCATCAAATGCCCCCCACACTCATTGAGCTTGTGTGCCCCGCATCAGCTAAGCGAAAGGAGTGTAGAACTTTAAGAAATTTTGGAGGTAAATTAATTACCTTATGCCCGCCACTTAAAACAGCGTACGCCAATTTCTGGGGGTATGTTCGTCAATCAGCCGCTGAGGCAAAGATAAAGCCATTGAGGCCGCAATAATGCAGCTGAGGCAGAGATAAAATTGCCGAAGCAGAAATAGAGCCATAGAGGCTGCAATGATGCCGCTGAGGTTGGGATAAAATTACCGAAGCAGAAATAGAGCCGTGGAGGCTGCAATGATGCCGTTGAGGCTGAGATAAAGCCGTTGAGGCTGCAATAATGCCGCTGAAGCTGAGATAAAATTGCCGAAGCAGAAATAGAGCCGTGGAGGCTGCAATGATGCCGCTGAGGTTGAGATAAAATTGCCAACGCAGAAATAGAGCCGTGGAGGCTGCAATGATGCCGTTGAAGCTGAGATAAAGCCATTGAGGCTACAATAATGCCGCTGAGGCAGAGATGATGCCGTTGAGGCAGAGATAAAGCCGTCGAGGCTGCAATAGTGCCGCTGAGGCAAAGAGAAAGCCGTGAGGCTAAAATAATACCGCTGAGGCAGAGAGAAAGCCGTTGAGGCTGCAATAGTGCCGCTGAGGCAGAGATAAAGCCATTGAGGTTGAAATAATGCCGCTGAGGCTACAATGATATCGTTGAGGCAGAGATAAATATTTAAAGTAGAGATAGAGCCATGGGGGCTGAAATAAAATTGCCTCGAGTGTTTGTGTGCTGATTCGGGAGGTGACTCGAGCGGGTACAGGTTGTTAGGGACTTGAACCGACTCGGAGGCGTATGCTAGCCGGACCGAGTGGTGTCCCGTTAGCCACGATGCCGTCGAGCTCCTTTGGAACTGCCTCGAGTGTTTGTGTGCTGGTTTGGGAGGTGACTCGAGCGGGTACGGGCTGTTAGGGACTTGAACCAACTCGGAGGCATATGTAGCCAGACGAGTGGTGTCCCATTAGCCGCGATGCCATCGAGCTCCTCCGGAACTGCCTTGGGTGTTTGTGTGCTAGTTCGGAAGGCAACTCGAGCGGGTACGGGCTGTTAGGGACTTGAACCGACTCGGGAGCGTCTCCTAGCCGGACCGAGTGGTGTCCCGTTAGTCGCGATGCCGATGAGCTCATTTAGAACCGCCTCGGGGGTTTGTGTGCCGCTCGAGGGGCGACTCGATCGGGTACGGAGCTGTTAGGTAGTTGAACCGACGCGGGGGCGTCTCCTAGCCAGACCGAGTGGTGTCCCGTTAACCGCGATGCCGGTGAGCTCCTTTTGAATGATTGATTTTTTCATGTAATGCATTCACACACTAATAAAAAGAAATTTTTTTCCAAAGTGTAGCGTACTAGCTTTTTCATTGGAGAAATTTGTCTCCTTCTGCTGAGTTGATGACCTGCCCCCTAGGAAACTATGTTGATTGAAGGTGGGGGGTACCAGTGTTAAAATCCGAGGGCAGCTGGAATGGAATCCGTAGGAGGTCTTGAGCTCGGATTGGCTCTGGGTGCAGCGGAGAGAAAAAGAGAGGGGGTAAATAGAGTCAACAGTCAAAGCCCTTTGTCCTCATCTCCCACCTTGCATTAATAGCATCAGCACGTCTCAGCTTATCACCATCAGGAATTAAAATGCCATAAATACTTAGGGTGACTAGGAGTTAGGATTGTCAAATTTAGGTTTTATTCTTAATACCCTTCTTGTGAGGGTTGCTCACTTTATATAAAGTTATCGGACTAATTACAAGCTAAAAATCAGCCATTACATAAGATACACATGATTATGTAAGATAAGAATAAATGTCTATCAATTCTATGCATATATACAATATACTCTACACTTATGGCAATGATGCTGATTTTCTGCCTAAACAATTCTTCCCTTGATGCGTCTTTAATCAGCCAATTTGAATTTCAAAATTTAAATTCAAAACTTCCGCTTAACTGGTCCTTTGGCTCGCCAAATTAGTCATGAAATCTGTCATTTTTGTATATCAAATCAGCCTTGGAATCTGCCATTTCTGAGCACCAAATCAGCCTTGGAATCTACCATTTCTGCTCCCTTGACTAGCTGTTAATTCTACTAATATATCCCCTCAAATTGATGCTGGGCGATTGAGAAGCATCAATTTGTCAATTAAGAACTGATGTCGGGGACGAGAGAGAGCCTTGGTGAAGACATCAGCAGTTTGGTGTTCAGTAGAAATGTGTGGAAGAGTAATCTCCTGACGAGCAAAAGCTTCACGAATGGAATGACAATCCACTTCAATATGTTTGGTGCGCTCATGAAAAACAGGATTGGCAGCAATTTGAATAGCACTGGTATTATCAGCATGAAGAGGAGTAGGAGTAAGCTGTGGAACACTAAGTTCGCCTAACAACCCTCGAAGCCATATAATTTCAGAACAAGCAGACGACATAGCCCGATATTCAGACTCGGTGGATGACTTCGATACACGAGCCTGCTTCTTACTCTTCTAAGAAATGAGGGCGTTGCCAAGAAATATACACCAACCCGTAAAAGAACGACGAGTATCCGCACAACCAGCCCAGTCGGCATCACTAAAAACCCTTCAACTATAAAGAATTCTAAGAGGAAAAAAATAAGCCACGACCAGATGTCCCTTTGAGATATCGAAGAAGACGACGGATAGCGGCCAAATATGTCTGACTGACCTGCTGAACAGCAAACGAAATATCAGGTCGAGTAATGGTCAAATAATTCAAACTGCCCACCAGCTGCCGATTCATTGAAGGATCAGATAAGGGATCACCATCCGCCTGACGCAATTTTAAATTGACCTCCATAGGTGTAAGAACCGAATTTGCGTCTTGAAGGCCTGCTAAAGAAAGAAGTTCTTGGGTGTACTTATTGATGTAAGAGCATGCCATTTGGGCAATGGTGAACCTCCAGTCCAAGAAAATACCTCAGTGGACCAAGATTTTTCATATGAAATGAAGATTTGAGACGCTGTTGGAGTTGCTCAATTAACTGGAGATCAGATCCAGTAATCACAATATCATCGACATACACAAGAAGTATAACAATCCCAAGTGACTCTAAGAATAGAGAGGAGTCATACTGACTCTAAGAAAAAGTGAAATCCAGTAGAGTAGTAGTATGAAACTTCTCAAACCATGCTCGCGGTGCCTGCTTTAAACCATACAGAGATCGCTTTAAGCGACAAACCTCAACAGAAGAGGAAGGAAACAAGCAGGAGGAGGAGACATAAATATTTCTTCCTTCAGATCACCATGTAGAAATGCATTCTTCACATCCATCTGGTGAAGCGACCATCCTTTCGAAACAACAATGGCCATGATAGTGCGGATAGTAGTCATTTTGGCAACGGGAGCGAATGTTTCCTCATAATCAAGCCCATACTCCTGTCTATTCCCGAGTGCTACTAGACGAGCTTTATATCTTTCAATAGATCCATCAGCACGTAGCTTGATGGTGTAGACCCATTTACACCCAATAAGTTTAACTCCAGCAGGACAAGGGACGATGTCCCAAGTGTGATTGTCCTGAAGAGCCTGAATTTTATCCTGCATAGCTTAGCGCCAACACTCTTGAGTAGAAGCCTGAGAATAAGACTTAGGCACAAAAGTAGTATCAAGAGTAGCCTGAAGAGCTGAAGAAGAAAAACCATACCAATCTGGGGGCCGAGAAATCCTAGTAGATCATCGTGGCTCATGCAAGACAGGATCAGGTGGCGGTTCAGAGGAAGGAAAGGGCAGTGGGCGATGTCGCTGATACACGATATCGGGCTTAGAAGAAGTATGAGATACATCATCAAATGCAGGAAGTGAAATAGAGGGAGAAACAAGATTAATACGAGATGAAAAGAAATATTGATTTTCAAAGAAAATCACATTGCGAGAAATACGAAGCTTGTTAGCATCCGCATCATATACATAAATCCTTTATGAGAGTTACTATAACCAAGAAAAGCACACTGAACAGATTGGGCAGAAAGCTTGTGATGTTCAATGGGAGGTAAATGAACAAAACAAATGCAACCAAATACATGCAAATAATTATAATTAGGAGAAACATCAAACAAACGAGAATATGGAGAATCAAGATACAAGGTAGGAGAAGGTAGACGATTAATCAAATATACAGCTGTAGATAATGCTTCTACCCAAAATCTAGAAGGTACAGAAGATTCAAGCATCAATGTACGAACAACATCTAAAAGATATCTATTCTTACGCTCGGCGATGCCATTTTATTGAGGGGTGTAAGGATACGAACGTTGAGAAAGAATACCCTTCTGTTGGAGAAAAGATTGAAAATCATGAGACATGTATTCTCCCCCAGAATCTGAACGAAAGATCTTAATACAGGTAGAAAATTGAGTTTCTACATAGGCAACAAAAGTTTTGAAGGTTGAAAACACATCAGCTTTAGAACAAAGAAAATAGACCCACGTGAAACGACTGTAATCATCAATAAATGTCACAAAATATCGGTATTGAGCATGAGAAAGAACATGACTCATACCCTAAACATCAGAATAAATAATATCAAAGCATGTAGAAGCACGACTACCTTGCAAAGGAAAAGGTAAAGATTTGCTTTTTCCTAGTTTACAAGGAGCACAATCAAAAGGCAAGGAAGAAAACTCATTTGTATTACTCAAATAACCATGTTTCATAAGAGGTGTCAAAATTACAGAGTTGGGATGACCCAATTTCTTGTGCCAAAGATGGCTATTATTATTAGCAATAGCAGAACAACCAACAAAATTTGAACAAAGAACGGAAAACGACTAAGAGGAAAAAGACGTCCCACTTTAGGCCCCTTCGCTATCTCCTGTCCCGACGCTTGATCCTGCACACGACAACCAGAACGATCAAAATGAATAGAACAATTATCTTCTACTAATTGTCCAACAGAAATGAGATTGGTAGATAAGTTAGGAGACACAAAAACATCAGTAAAGGAAGACCCCAGATTTCCAACTGCAGTAATGGGAAGAGTACTGCCATCTGCAATCTGAATATGTTGCTGACCATCATACTTACGAACATCTTGTAAAGCTGCCAAACTTCCAGTCATGTGATTGGAAGCTGCAGAATCAATTAACCAAGGAGAAGAAAGGAGATGTTTCTTGCCTTGGAGACCAAGAGCAGAAAGGGCAGAAATAATTATCTGTTGAACCTGCTCGGGCGTAATGTTGGAAGAAGAACTTGGAACTGTGGGCAGAGTGGAAGACATAGGCACAGAAGCAGACTGAACAGCAGTATGAAAAATAGGAGTAGATTTATTTTGAGGGCGTATACGACAATCCTTAAGAATATGACACTCCTTGCAATAATTGCAGAATTTCTTGCTGCAATATTTTGCAATATGCCCAATTTCCTTGCAACTATAACATTGTGGTGGAGATCTAGATCGTCCTTTGCCTTAAGCAGCGTATGCCATATTAATCATCTCAGAACCACCAGTGTTTTGATCAAGGCCAAGCTGTGAGGCAAGATGTGTTCTTCACGCAAGAGTTCACCCAAGCAATCCTCCAAAGAGGGGACAGATGTGCGATTGATTAACCCAGCTCGTGCACTTTCAAACTCGGATCTGAGCTTCATCAAGAATTGATCCCGCTGGCTCTCAGAATGAACCGCTTGTAGTGCTATCAAAGCTTCTTTGGGAACCTGAGAATGCACCAATCCAAATAATCACTCCATAAATTAATAAAACCAGAATAAAATTGCTCAATAGAAAGATTCCCCTGACGATAGTTTCAAATGTCTAACTCCAATTGAAACTTTCGGGTAGAATTATTTTGATAATAAATTTGCCGAAGGTAATCCCATATTTCCTTAACAGTAGTGAACCTACGAAGATTATTGACCATATGAGGTTCAACAGAGCTGAATAGCCAGGAAGCAATTTTAGCATCATTGCTTTCCCATAAACTAAGCTCATTGGAATCAGTTGGAGCCTTAGAAGATCCATCCAAATGACCCCATAACTCCTTCCCTTTCACAAACATCCTGAACTGGAATTCCCAACTGGTGTAGTTCTTGCCATTAAGGCGAATAATAGAATTTTCTTCAGACATAATAAAAAAATTGACAGAGCAGAGAAATCATAACAGTTACTCTTCAGAATCTATCGACAGCTACCAAGCAACAGAAAAAAAACAAGATTCGACAGTCACCAAGAAACCCTCAAGAAATCAAGAATTCAAACAAGCCAAGAGAAAACCACGAAAATAATTTGTGGTCACCAAGAAACCCTCAAGAAATCAAGAATTCAAACAAGCCAAGAGAAAACCACAAAAATAATTTGTGGCTCTGATACCATGTCAAATTTAGGTTTTGTTCTCAATACCCTTCTTGTGAGGGTTGCTCACTTTATATAAAGTTGTCGGACTAATTACAAGGCTAAAAATCAGCCATTACATAAGATACACATGATTATGTAAGGTAAGAATAAATGTCTATCAATTCTATGCATATATACAATATACTCTACACTTATGGCAATGATGCTGATTTTCTGCCTAAACAATTCTCCCCTTGATGCGCCCTTAGTTAGCCAATTTGAATTTCAAAATTTAAATTCAAAACTTCCGCTTAACTGGTCCTTTGGCTCGCCAAATTAGTTATGAAATCTGTCATTTTTGCATATCAAATCAGCCTTGGAATCTGCCATTTTTGAGCACCAAATCAGCCTTGGAATCTACCATTTCTGCTCCCTTGACTAGCTGTTAATTCTACTAATAAGGATTTGGGTAGCAAGTAGTGGCACTCTTGCTGAGCTTGAGCCTTAAATTGCCGATGAGCTTGAGTTTGAGGTTGCTCTTGCTCTTGAGCTTCAGAGAAATATGACAGTGGTGAGTCTCTCGCTGGGGAGATCTCTCACTGGATAGATGGTGGATGGCTTGAGCGACAACTAAAGGAGCAGCATGGGCTCTTGTTTGTTGCTGTGAGGCTACGGAATATCGCTCCCGTAGCTTTTGGGCAGCTGCAATGGATGTTTGGACTTGCATAGTGAGGGTGGCACGATGCGCTGCTTGAATGGCCCGAGATAGTGGTGACGATGGAGCAGAGAGCCGGCCTCTTGTTGCTCAGCTTGTTGAGGGTGCCCTCCAGCATAACTGGCGGAAGCTTCTTGGGTCTTTGTCATCACCATATTTTTATCCGGCATTGTTGTCGTAGAGGAAGTAAGAGCTTGAGCTTAGTGTCGCAGAACTCTGCTTTCTTCCCCTACCTGGCGCACCAATCTGATGCTACCAGATCACCCTCCTCAAACGTCCGCGAGCATCCGATCGCCTTCTCCAGTGAGCCCAGGATCTTTCGACAAGCTTCTCGCATCTGGGAGCCTGCAAAAAGTATTGAGGGCCGAAGATTTCGGCGGGGACCCTCCGATGCTCAAGTCAGTGCTCTAGGCAACAGTCGTGAGCTTGAGGAAGCTCGAAAGAGAAAGAGAGAGAGGCTCAGAGAAGAGCTCTCTGTGAGCAAGAATGAGCGTTTAGAAGTATTATGAGTGCCTGATTTTGTGGTTACCAAAGTTATCCGTTCTTAGTTACCTGGTCGGGGGTTCCTCTTACCCGTTTTATAGGTGTATGGAGTCTATTTGATTTGAGTGGTTGAGGCCTCATAATGATGACTTTGGTGGGTGAAGTGTCGGAGCTAATGTCTATAAGGCATGGGGTGCTGCCACTTGTCAGAGCATTTAAGGTGATGGCAGGGCTTGCTCCCTCCTTTGGCATGTCAGGGCTGTAGGTTAAATCCCATCAAAGTGGGTGGCTGCAGCTGGTTGGTGGGTCAAGTTCCGTCAGAGTGGGTGGCCACTTGATTTGACCGCGGCAGAGAAGAGAGATAAAAGGTGGTGGAGTCTTATCACCATCATGAGCCACACATCCGTCTAGGATAGAAGAGTTAGGAGTTGAAGCCAGTTGTCCCTTGTAAAGCGTTGATTATAAAGTGCTTGCATGACACTATTCATAACGAGGCCGAGCATTGTTCATGGCCGAGGCCGAGGCTGAGATGGCCGAGCACTATTCATGGCCGAGGCGAGATGTCTATGGCCAAGCTAGGGCGCCTAGGCCAGGCTGGAGGCCGTTGAGGACTTCTTAATAAAGGGGAGAGAATAAGGCAATAAATGCCTTATAGCAAGTGGGTGCATGTGGCTTTTATGAGGCAATAAATTTTTTTGTGCGAGAGACAAGATGTGGCTGTGGAAGCCGAGACGGGACGATGCCGAGACCGGGCCGACTTGAATGAGAGGGCCGACTTAAATGAGGCGGGGCCGACTTGAAAGAGGCTGGGACGAAACGATGCCGAGGTGGGGCCGACTTGAATGAGAGGGCTGACTTGAATGAGGCGGGGCCGATTTGGAGGAAGCCGGGACGGGGCGACTTGAATGAGAGGCCGACTTGAATGAGGCGGGCCGACTTGAATGAGAGGATCGGGACGGGACGATGCCATGGTCGGGCCGACTTGAATGAGAGGGCCAACTTATGAGGCGGGACTGATTTGGAGGAGGTCGGGACGGGACGATGCTGAGGCCGGGCCAACTTGAATGAGAGGGCCGACTTGAATGAGGCGGGGCCGATTTGAATGAGAGGGCCGACTTAAATGAGGCGGGGCCGATTTGGAGGTCGGAACGGGACGATGCCGAGGCTGGGCCGACTTGAATGAGAGGGCCGACTTAAATGAGGCGGGCCGATTTGGAGGAGGCCGGGACGGGACGATGCCGAGGCCGGGCCGACTTGAATGAGAGGACCGACTTAAATGAGGCGAGGCCGATTTGGAAAAGGCCGGGACGTGATGATGCCGAGGCCGAGCCTACTTGAATGAGAGGGCCGACTTGAATGAGGCAGGGCCGACTTGAATGAGAGGGCCGACTTAAATGAGGCAGGGCCGATTTGGAGGAGGCCGGGACGGGACGATGCCGAGGCCGGAACGACTTGAATGAGAGGGCCGACTTAAATGAAGCGGGGCCGATTTGGAGGAGGACGGGACGATGCCAAGGCCGGGCCGACTTGAATGAGAGGGCCGACTTGAATGAGAGGGTCAACTTGAATGAGAGGGCCGACTTGAATAAGGCGGGGCCGACTTGAATGATAGCGGGAGGAGGGAGGAGGCCGACTTGGACTTTCTCCTCTCTTCGCGTCGGTGACGCTCCATTCCACTAAATGTGCTGGCCAACATCATTCTGCACCATTAAATGCTGGCCAACGTTATTCTGCACCATTAAATGCTTCAGCCCTTTGACTTGACTATCGGCCATTAATGACAGAAGGTGGCCTACGTAACGTGGCTCCTTTTTTTTTGTTCTCTTTCTTCATCATGACGGAGCAATGCCGTGGAGGAAATGTTTAATGCCCATCGTGCCCTTCGAAAAGAAAACCAAGTAGAACAGTGAGGCCGCCTAGGAATTAAGCCGTCCAGGAAGGCCGCCGCGGCCGTCTAGGAAAATTGTCTGGAAATCGCAATCTTAAGAGGATGCCATCCAAAAATTGTTGTCTTTATCGCCCATGGGGTCAACTGGCCCCATCACGTGATAAGTTGTTAGGATCATTGGGATAGGTTTTTTTTTTTTTCCCCTCATTATCCAATAGAAAGAGCGATCAAGATTAGTTTCTTCGACTGGTCAGAGCGACAGCGTGACTCAGGCATCTTCTTTATAGAAAGCATTTCTTGAACTATATCAGAGCAATGGAAATCTCTGTTGAAATATTGAAGTTCGTCTGAGGCAGAATTCTATTATTTGAGAGTGTGACTGGGCGTGACCGATATTTGTGGTGATGAATTTGGGGGTGGGTGGATCAAGAAAGGGAAACAAGGGAAAAAATGGGTGCTGGAGCTTTCTATGTTTATTGAAGAGTCGTTTGGGATGTGTTAGACTAGCAAATTGGGTATGTTCATATTGTCTTCTCTTCTTCCCGTGCTTGTCTGGCTTTGATAATTGATTCTTGTTAGACTTTTAACTGGTGTTCTTTTACATGATAAGAAAGGTCACATTGCAATTTAAGAAACTTCACTTAGAAACTGTAAACTTGTGGTGCCTTAGTATCACTCGAGAGCTATGGATTTGATGCCTCAAAATAATACAGTCTGAGCAAAAACTTGATCAAGCTACCTAATTATTCTGACCTTTGATGCTGGTCAATCATGAAGATTCATTTATGCTGGTCAATCATGACGATGCATTTCTCCTTTAATTATTACTTGATAGCTAAAGAATATATTTCATTTTTTTTGAAGTTTTTATGTTTATTGATGTTGAGAATGAACAGCATGATGGCAATTTTGAAATCATATGATAAACAAGTCATTTCAACCTTTTCAAAACCCTTATGAGGTTATTGTCTTGTTTTTTATGCCAAGTGTATTCCACCTTATAGGTTTGTTTTGATATTGTTCGTGATTTACATTCAGATGAGCATCAATAGCTTCCCATTTTCTCTTTCGCACAATAGATGGTGCCTGTGCCAATGGAATTGTAGACAGACAACATGCATGCCATTTGCTGATATTAAGCAGTTTGTTACTTAATTTTACTTTGAGTTGTTTTTTTTTTTTTCAGGGGTATTTGGTTAATGTCTGTTTGTCTGGTGGTTCTTCCACCTCATAGGTTGTTTCAAAATATTATGATGGTAATAGTAAATTTACTACATTCTGCTTGATTCAGGGTTGCAATCTATCAGTACAAAGAAACAACAATAAACTGCACTATTTTGACATGCTTAAGATAGAATTTCCAGGTGAGTATGAAGTTAAAGACTAAGGATAGTCTTTTCTATGGTGCCCTTTGATCTGTACTGTTGATTTTTCTCTTTATGAACATCATGAAGATTGCATTTTACTGTGATGCAATTTAGTTAATTCATTTTGAGACTAAGCTAATGATTCTTGAATTACAGGTCTCAGTGGGAGAAATGACATTGAAAGTGGATTTGTTGAATTGTATAGTAAGATTCAAAGGGCTATAGAATCTAGCAGGTCAAAGGAATGCAGCAGAGGCTGCATCACCATCATGATAGATGATCTTTCCCTTTTAGAGATAGCTGCCTGTGGTTCTGTAGATTGTGTCTTGGACTTTCTATGCTACTGCATTAGCCTCACCTCTGAACTGGTTAGAAAGATGACCCTAAGCTGTCTGTCCTTCTGCTAATTCTTACTCCTTTGATTGATTTCCTTTTCATTTTTTTTGAACAGGATTGCTCTTTGGTGATTCTGAACCATGAAGATATCTATTCAAGCGAGGAGGCCCCCAGGCTCCTTTCACATCTGGATTACCTTGCGGATACTGTGATAAAGACAGAACCATTAAGCACTGGTTTAGCTGCTGACGTGCATGGACAAGTATGTTTTTTTTTACCCAATAACATGAATTAGCGTTTTCTTCAATTTGTGACATCATTGAAAGTTGGGCTACTGAAAGACTTTCTACCACTTTCCACCTTGTGATAATTTTATTTTTGCCCATGTTAATGGTCTTTGTAGAATTTGTAGTGCTCTTTGGACCAGAACTGTAAAAACCATTTGAACTCTAAATGATCCAACAAGGACATCCACATTGTTATTCAGAGACAATCAACATTGCCAGTAAGCTTGAGAAATAAGGTCAAATGCTAATTATACAATGAGGAGTGATGATTCACTGATTACCATCTCTGCAACATGATGCAGATAGGATTAAGGAGCTTATGCTGCATTATGATAGTCATGTGACAGTTTTTTAGATTTTTCTGACCACCAAACTAATTCCACTCTTTCTGGGGCAGGCAGCAACAAACACATGCTATAGCACTCTATGGTCTCTATCAACAATAAACTGTCTTAGAAAAAGATCTGTAATTTTAAGATGATAAAATAAACATGTCTTCAGACATGCCTATTTTCTTCTTTGGGAATGTGAATGTCTATGAGGTTGACAAGCAGATCAGTATAATTGCCTTCTTTTCACCTCTGTAAAATATCTTTGAAAGCTTTATATCCAAACAATGTTTTATCTAGGAGATGCAGTAGCTTGGTTTAGATCAGGTTCAAGTTGGGTCAAATTTAGGTCAGCAAGAACTCTTGATCCATACCTGACTGATTAATAGTCATGTCAAAAAGACGCATACACAATCCATGTATTTTGTAGAGACTTATACCTGACTTGCCAACCCCATTGTTGCTTTACTTTTTGGTTATGTAACTTGAAAAAAATGAAAGTAAATAGAGCCAAGAAGGGACTGGGTGTCAGGATAAAGTGAGAGAAGAAATTAAAGCGGAGAAAAAACATAGTGAATTTTAAACATGTTATTTGCTCCACTTTTATATTACTATATTTATGTTCTTCTAGCTATTAATTGCACAGTATTCTGAAACTATTCAATGATCCATCACACTATTGCCATTGTCTTATAGGCCTAAGGGCTTGGGTTTACGGTTTTGCCCAACCCATTATTACCCATTGAGTGTGGAGGTCAAACCCAAACCTGACCATTTATTATTGCGTTGTTCTTAAGTAACCCAAGCCCAATCCATTAATTAAAAACCCTCACCCAGTGCCCATTTATTTTGGTTGGGTTGGTGAATCAAGGGCAGAAATCACCATGCACAATTTCTACAATTTTTTATCAGAATCCTTGAGAAATATTTCTTTGTGAGCAGCCAAACTCAAAAGATTTGGTGATAGGGTTCTATGGGTTCTTATATTGCCTTTTTCATAGTTAAATTTAGATGTAAACAGGATCTTACCAATCAGTCAAGAAAATGTTCTAAAATACATTTTCGGTTAATACCAGCCTTCCTCCGGGTTCCAAAATTCATCAGTAGTAATTCAGTTAATAATCCTAAGGGATGTTGATTACGATCACCCTAGTCATCCTTAATTATCCTTTTGCTCCAACAATGTTCTATACAATTTGGATGAAATCTTTTTTCTCTGTTTTGATTTGTTTAGATTTTATTAAATGCATGGTTCCTTAGAAGGTGTTTGGTATGAGATGATCCATCCAGAATTATTGATGATTTTGGTAGAGGTGATGAGATTGCCATGTTTAGTTGCTCCTCAGTGATTCTATATGATAGTATTTCCAAATCGTCCCTATCTCAAAAATCACCACCTAACTTAGTGATTCTAAACCTGCCTTTGAGGACAGGTATCCAAAATCACCCCTACCCAATGATCTTGGGCTGAAATTTGGGGAGTAGAATGTCCTCGTCTATAGGAAAAATGATGTCCTATAACAATACCTTATTTGTGTATTATATTATAAATTTATAATAAATAATATCATAATATAACATAGTGAAAATATAATTATACAATTTTACAATATATCATAATAAGATAATATATTATGATATAAATAGCATTATATTATAATATTATAATATATTATAATATAGCATTGTAATGTATAAAATAATAATATATTGTATTAGAATATATTACAATAAAAATATTATAATATAAAAAATAATATTATTATAATATAATAATAAATCTTATTATAATATTATAATAAATAATTTTATTGATTATATTATGGTAACACTAAAATGCCTCTCATCATGCATTATAGTATTATTTTCGTATTCTTATAATATAATATATTATCTTAAAGCCAAAGTAGTTTATCGCACCTACTTTTTGTTGAAATGCATTTTCTCATGCCTCTCAGACAGAAGAGTTACATATATAACCAGTCAAGTCTTTTGTTGATATGTGTTTCCAAATCCATTCCAGGAGTTGTGTGAGTTTAAATTTCTCTATCTCATTTCAATTCTTTGTTTGTTCACGTACCTTTGTTTAATATGCTTTTAGTGTAGGAATATGCTGCCATCAATGTGTAGATTGGGAACCTTGCCCCAGCCAATCTTGTGATCATAGGATTGTCAATGGGCAGATGCTAGGCCCATTGGTGATGTCACTTGTATGTACAATTTATGTTCATATAATGTTAACTTTCATCCTTATCTATGGGCAGCTTTATTCTGGTGTCTCGAATAACCAAGATATTATAATTTGTTAACAGGGTAGTTTAAATAAGTGTGATACATTAAAACGCTGTGAAATGTGAATTGTAGAACTACAGTTAATCATGGTTCATTTTCAGTTTTAACATCAGTTATGTTACTTTTTAACTGAACATTCTGGAATCATGACGTTCTTATTTTCTTGAAACTGAAAGGAGAGTGGTAAAACTCACTGGATAGCTTTACATCCGAAATTAGCCACCAGCATATGCTCATCAACCAGTGTCTTGAAGTTTTTATGATGCCTTGAATTAAAAGATGCTATGTTAATTAGGCTACTTAAGTTCACTTGTGATATTATAATTTATCTTTGTTTCTTACTCATTTTTCATGCTAAGTTATTCATAGCAAGGTTTTAAATCTTGTGGGATGAGGCTATTCTAGCTTTTTAATGGTGCAAGATGCGTTGCCATCCCATCTAGTCCCAGCACTTGGGAAAGGTGGTATTTCAAGATGCCAATTGGAATGCTGGGACGATGGTAAGATGGTTCTGTCCTATTGTTTGGAATGACAATCCATCCGGATATCCCATAGGACTTTCCATCAGGACCTAAAACCCTAATTCATAGTTTTTGTTGATTATCAGAATTCCTGAATATCACATGAGAGCTGGAGCTGGAGAATGTGAACCTGTGAACTTCTAGGCACAATTTAACCTTCAGTCCACAATTAATGAAGCACTTGCAAATCAAAATGATCTTTTCTCCCTAAAAAAGGGATCTTTTTTGAAAGGTTTACTATTAAAAATGCTCATTTCGAGTGTAGAAATGACCTCTCCTATTACAGTATTAGAAGAAACCTCAAACTCTTGATTTTAACAGATATTTTCTCCACTTTAACCCAACAAACACTCCCACAAGTAACTGGGATTCACTGTAGCTTTGATATTTTGCCCCTTAAATTTTACCTAGAAAGTCTCAAGGGCTGTTCGATTGACAAGTTTTACTAAAACAGATCTGCCAAAAAAAAGAAAAAAGAGAAAAAAATCAATGAGCTTTATGAAAATAGTTCTTTGTGTTTTTTTTTTGGCTCCAGAAAACCTGTTTTCCCAAATCTGACAAGTCAAAACCTGGATAATGAGCTTTATGAAAAACAGGTCGCCTTGTTTTTTGTAAGCCTGTTTTGTAGAGAATCATGTTTTGTGATTATTTGTTTAAGAAAATTTCACAGGCATCCAAACGAAGTACTAGATCCATGTAATGTCATGCATTAAGTTGCAATACTTGATAAATACAATAATTATTAATGTGGGCCCAAAAGATGTTTCTAACATTCACAATGAGAGTGTACAACACTGTTCTGGTTTTCTACCACTGATAAGTGGTTTCTGTGAAAAAATTAAGTAGTTTTGTGGCATCAAACAATCAATTCCTGTTAATCTGCTGCTGGTGATATGCTATGACTCTGATCTGTTGTTAATCACATTTTAATCAGTGATAGTCGAGAATTATTTCCTTTCCCTTTTATATAATTTTGTTACATTGCAAATTTTTTTGGCAGTTGACTATTTTCAACAAAGGGACTCCCAACAAGCATTGGCATTCAAAGAGCAAAATTTATAACTTCCACTTCAAGGTGAAGGAAAATGGTGTTGAATATTTCTACCCAGGAAGTCAATATTGAGGTGGCTCATAGTTCACAATCCTTTGAGTTAAGTGCACGTAATTTTGCAAATATTGTACTATTTCACATTTGTTGTTTTATCGATAATGCAAATTCACTGGCTACCCTTGAATATATATTCTGCAATTTATTTCAGGCGTTACTGATGATCTTTTGTTGATACCAAATCATATCGGTAATGTTTGGCAGGAGGAACATATCATGATATCCTCTTCATAGTATCACCAATGTTTTCTAATTGTTTATCTGTTGAAAAGATGTCATTCCAACTTTTGCTGGTCGTCTAGTATAGGGTTAATTGTCTATCTGTTGAAAAGATGTCATTCGAACTTTGCCGTCCAATAGGGTTGGTATGTAATTTTGATAGACCTTGGGGTTTGTTTTGTTCCTAAAGCCTGCTGGTTATGGTCATGATCTGTGAACGAATGGAAGGAAGACTTGTTGTACTATCCTTGGTGCAGCAAGCTTACATGGACACAGATTGATCGTAAGCTTACACTGGACACACAGATTGATCGCTCACGTATGCCGATGTGTGTGCAATGCGCAATAAGACCATTAGGTCATCGCATGTACAGCAGTCAATCCACACGATCGATGCGCGCTTGTTGTACTAAAGAACAGTGCAGCAAGACTTTTCCCTATTATTTTGTCAAAGCCCTTTTTCATATTGAAACATAAGATTAGCATAATCTGTCCCATAGCAAGAATAGTTCAACCCTGTGGAGAAAACATGGCCTAACCACATATCATGACTGGAGATCTGTTTGGGCTTGGTCGGAAGTTTATTGGAGGATCATGAGTAGCAATGTCCGCCATCAATCAAAGAGCAGATAAATGGTGTTTTAGAAACCAAATAGTTTACTGGAGCATTTTCAATTAATGATGTCATTGGTCTTATATGGTCCATTTTCAGTTAATCAATTAATGATGTCATTGGTCTTATATGGTCCATTTTCAGTTAAACGATTATACTGGAGCAACCAGCTTGTCCCAATGGGGACCAAGCAGGAAGTAGTTTCAGCAAGTTCCTCGTAGGGATTTAGTTATGGCCAATAACAAGAGAGCTCATATCAATTCTATGTCTTGCTTCCACCAAAAAATTGGGTAAGTTAGACCCACCTAGGAGTTGATTGAATGGTGCCGCCCTTTATCACCTGGACAAGAGGCAAGGGTGCGATTATTGTTGGACTTAGCTCATAAACTGACAAGAATAAAATGGGTATAATGTAGAAAACAAAAAAAAGTAAAAAAGAACATCCTTATCTTGGAAGAGAAAAGAACAAAGAAAAACAAAAAAAAAGAAAAGAAAAAGAAAGAACATAGAAAAAGAGTTGAGTGGCGTGTTGGACTGAAACGGATGACAATAACATGCAGACTTTAACAGCACAAACCATAAAACAGTACTGCCAATGTGCCTTTATTTGTACAGATGGTAGCTACCCTTTTTTCTATTGGCACAGCGATAGCTACCCTTTCAAGGGTGTCCAACACACATATAATAGTTATCAAAGTCATGCAACACACATCTTGAGTCCTTTTATTATATTCTCAGAACCTGGATCCTATGTGTTACCCATCAATGAGCTGCTCTTAACCGAGAAATTTCAATTGCCTACTTGCTATGTCATCTATCTGCTTCCTGGCCTTTTTGTTCTTGAACAGATGGTCGTACAAATTGCCCACGCATGCCAGGCCGCTGCTCTGCACGTCTCTTCCTGCTCTGATAATGGACCTGAAAAATCAAGATCAACAAAAATCCTAATTCCAATATTCCACAAAAAGAAAATAAACAAAAACAATGAAGATATGACCAAACACTGGAACATCAAACAAAATCTTCATAACCATATTGTAATCTCCCTAGACTTTACAGAACAGTTAATACCTGGCGACAAATAGTGGTACTCTGGATAAACCAGTATTGGTGGAGGACAATTTTTATATTACCATTCTGTAAAATCTGGAGAGATATTGTATGTTGTAGCTATGCTTTGTATAGTAAATGGTCTTAAGGCCATGGTTTTAGTTTAATGTAATGACCAAGCATGGTCTATCTTTGAAAAATAAGCTAGCTATATTTCATGAATATGCTTCAACAATGCAATGCCCTCTTAAAATGAAATATCGAATATAAACATGCAAGCAAATACCTTCTTTCCAAAATTCCTTTCTTTCCTTTTCTTCCTGAATTTTTTCAGGGCAGCTTCTCTCTGTGCAAAACAGCCCTGAACAATGCCACTACCTCCACCCCACTCTTGTCTGCAAGACCAATAGCAATCTCCATATTCATTCCTACAGCATTAACAGCTGTACTACTTCCATTCTGCCCATTGCTCCCATGATTACTTCCTGAAATGCTCCCGTATACACTATAATTTGCAGCATTCCCTTCCAATAGCCCAGCAAACATATTAGATGACCCACATTGGGCAGCAGCTTCTGCCATATTCTTGTGAGACATGTCTTTATGATCTGGTGGCGGCTGTAGCTGCATGCTGTGGATATGGTGATGGTGATGATAGTGGTGATAGTGATGTTGCACTTGGACCTGACGTTGGATCTCTCTTGGCTGTCCAATTGATGCTGCTGCTAAATCATCAACTTTCTGCATAAGTTGCTGAGAACAGGATGCTTGAAATTGCACAGGGTGGAAGGCTGAAGAGCGTTGGATAACCTTGACTGCTGATGTGGATGCTGTTTTTTCCTTGTATGAGATTGGTTTAGAGAAGGCATTCTTGGTGGTCGAGCCCATGTCATTGTTATTACTACTGCCATTAGAACCTGGCTTCCAAGGAGCAGCATTCGAATTAGATATCATATTGTTTGTATAATCCATCTTCACTGCCTCGGAGCTGTTATCAAGCGGAGAGCAGCTTCCTCCATATCCAGTAGGAGCTTGATTAGAAGTAGCAGAAGTATGGTACCTTGCATGGAAACAAAAACAGTTAGAACGCTATTCTTTCTGAAATAGTGGTAGCAAAAATAATGCTCTCATCTATTTTAGTTTTTGCACTTTGAGAATGCTGAAAGATCTGAACGTCTTAGAACATTGCAGTCATCGTGAGTGGCACTTCCACCCTCTCCTGTTGATCTCAGCCTCTTCAAACTCAACTCAAAGGACGATAACTCCATAAAGCCATCAGCAGTTTTATCTTTGCATTCTGTGATCTTGGAGAAGCCATTTGGTGCCTCTATAACTCTGGTTACCAGTTGAGCATCAGCGCTATTGGTGATTGCACCAATTGGATCAGCAGCTTGGATGGTTGGTTCATCGGACATGTTGTTATCTAGGCCCAATGCACCCTCATTTTTTGGGTCACTTTCAGGCAGCTTGTCCATACTTGTGCCTGTTAACTTGGTGGACACCTGCTCGGTTGGATATGATTCATATTGTGTGTCTGGATTCCTAGGTACTCCAATCTCCAAGTCTTTGCCCATGGTATCATCTGCAATACAGATTATAAATTAATCAAAATGCTAGAATCTTGAACACTTCATTGAGGTGGATATTAAGATTAAGTTGTCATACCAGCTAGTTCCCTTTGTCCTTTGCACTTTTTATTGACAGTCATAGGCATCCAATCGTTACAGAATGTTTCAGGTTTTGGGTGAATGACCTGTGCACAGGTACTATCAGGTGGATCAGCTAACTGATCTAACGGAGACATAGGTTGGGGGCTGTCCGCCTCCACTACACGTTTTGTCCAGGAACTCTGCAAGCAATCAGAATGTTTTTAGGCATGTGTGGTTATTGGGAAAACTTGTAATGAAACAGAAGTATCAAAATAAATATTTTCTCCTATCACTTTGAATCATCAATATGGTGATGAATTAGAGCTTAGATGCATTGCGACAAATCTTTGGTTTTCACCTGCAATGATGATCCTCGGGAGATTTATACTAATTTAATAAAAATTATACTTGAAATCTTTGGTTTTCTGTAAATATTAAAATATATCTAATTTATAGTTGAAATATATAAAATTAATAAAAATGTCCATGTGTATTGATTTAGACCAAAGTATTACATTGACACTATAATGATCACATAATTACCTTAACTAGTAATGACCTATCAGCATCATTTCAGTTTACTTGGCTACTTGTTCACTACCAATCTCTCACCCAACCTCCTTGTGGAGAATTTAATGCTTGATTGGGACAGCATTCCCAAACAACCTAAATTGCTGACAGCTATTATTTCTGCTTACTTTTTATTGACTACCCTCTTATGATCACAGATAGCATGCAAAATGCAAGCATTGTAAGTGCCCTCATGAAAATGAGGATGCAAAAAGTAACATTATCTTTGAAATATTATATGAAAATGAAGAAAAATATAAGTATGGCATGCTAAAGCCAAAGCAAGATAGTGGTTTAGATTTATCTGCTTGTCATGAGCCACTTAGTATTAAGGGAAACTTTGAGGGGTTACATGGTTGTCTTTGAATTTTATTACAACTGACAAAAAATCTGATATTGTCTAAAATGTTTGTGCAGAAAAAAAGGGGAAACATTCATTTCAAGATCTCATGATTTGTCAATCTTTCCAATTCTGGATTTATGAAATGAAATTAAACAAAGCATTTTCGTCAAACTCATATATTTTAGTTTTGTATATACCCTCAGGGGTCATGATATAGCAGATAACGCCGCAGAAGTCCCAAGGATGCATCAATATTAGTGTTCTGCATAAATGAGCATGCTTAGATGACTAATACAACTATGAAGGATGAAACTAGAGATGAGAAGAAAGGAGGCCTAGAAGTTGCAACAACAGAGTGTCAGCTAACATAGAACTAGATGGGATGGTATCAGCATAGGCAAAGCCTTGGGAAGACGCAAGTACTAAAAGGGGCTTTATTATGCATGGAAAAGCATATGACTCATCAAACAACATTTTCAACCAATAGTTGTAGTGGGCCTATTCTTCGTCTTGCTGTTGGCCCTTGACTTATAACAGAACATTTAATGTGATAACCTACAATAATCCAGCCCTAGCCATCAAGACTTAGGTTTAATGGTTGGCATTTTCGAGTTTTAAACCCTAGTAGTTGCATCTTACCATCATAAATAACAACAATAAAGCCTTAATCCCAAACTAGCATTTTAAACAACCCCCCCCCCCCCCCCCCACACAACACAAGATGACGACAATAACAACAACAAAAAGTTTGGCCTCAAGGACAAGGGAAAAGATGCCATGGGTATCTAAGTGGCCAGGCAAGTTGAATAGATTATGGCCTCGTCGTTCCCTTTACTTTTTCTACACTTCTATACTCTCTTAGACTTACTCTCATTCAATCTTTTTATTAATTTCTTTATATTTCCATCTTGATCATGTATATAACCTATTCATCTCCATTTTCTTATTTTAATCATTTATTCCCCTTTAAGGTGCCTTTGTCATACCTTTTTTGATGGTTAGCAATTTTAGATAGTTTCCCATAACTGTACCATATAATTGATTGAGTGAATTGAATGACACCATGGGATGCTGCACTGGCCTCATACCGAGTGTACCATACTGATACAACTCAACTCAACTAAACCTTTTCTCAAATACATGGGGTTGGCTACATGAATCTACTTCCTCCACTCTGCTTTATTTAGGACTAAGTTAACATTTAAATTACAAATAGTTATATCTTTTTTAATTATTTTTATCCATGTTAGTTTAGGTCTACCTCTACCTCTATCTTTACCGTGGATTGTTAAAAGATCATTCTTTCTAACGGGAACATTTAAAGGTCTTCGTTGTATATGTTCAAACTACCGTAATCGATTTCTCTCATTTTATCTCAATTGGGGCTACTCCTATCATTTCTTTTATATGTTTATTTTTAATTCTATCTTTTAAAGTTCTGCCATATATCATCTTAACATGCACATTTTTGTTACACTTAATTTATTAACATGTTTCAGTATTGCCCAACACCCTGTTCCATATAGCATAACTGACCTAATAACGATTTTATAGATTTTTTTTAATTTTAATAAGATGCGCCAATCATACAATACTTTCAAAACATTCCTCCACTTAATCTATCATGCTTTAACTCTATGATTTACATCTTCACCTATTTTACATTCTTGCTAGATAATTGATTCCAAATACCTAAATTTTTCACTCCTTGGTATCTTGTATAATACCATACTAATACCAAACTAAAAAGCAATATTAATGCATACCTAATCTTAGTATAAAACAACCAAAGTATCGAGTATATCGATATTGTACCAGTATGGAGTTTGGTATTGTCATACTAAACCACATGGCAAAACTAAACTATTTCATGGTTTAGGCTATTGGAGAACTAACTTACTGGGCCCCACCCACTTAAACCACCTGTACTTGCTTATAAGGAGGGACAAAGGAGGGCAACTTAGGGGAGAAAAGTAAGGGATTCATAGGGCTATAGGAGAAGATGACGATGACGACGACAACGAAGCTAGAATAGGATTTATTTTTCATTTCATACATTAGGTATGTAACTTTCTCCATAGCTTTGGATGTTAAGTTTTATTAGATTAGTGCTTCTTTTGAATCCCTTATCAGTTTTAAGCTCATGCATGATCTTGAAATTCTAATGTAAGACCCTTTCCAAAATACATGTTTTCATTGCAACTTTCTCCATGTTTTTATTTAAGTCCTGATTTGATGAGTGTTTCTTTTTTTTTTTTTGAATCCAACTATTAATTTTAAGCTTATAAATGGTTTTAAAATTCTTTTGAAACCCTAAATAATTCATCAAATCTTTTCAGACCAGTTTTGGACTTTATGACAAAAATTTGGTCTTTAAAATTGTTCCATATTTTTATGATTTTGACCTGTCTTGTGGTCCTATGCGACCATGAGATTGTGTTTTATTTTTTATGTGGAACCATGAATTGCATGAATCCTCTAACTGATATTTTGAACTCATGTTTGATTTCAGAGTCCCTTCTTTCTCACTAGAACCTCTTTTACATGCATTCATTTTTTGATAGATGTTTCATTTAATATTCATAAGAGCATTTTGAAATAGAAGAAGTGCCATAATTGAAGAATACGAGTAGAACCCAGCCAATCGTTACATGAGTGGCCTCGCTTGAATTTTGCTGAGAAAGCTATGTTTGGATGGTATTTTGGCTTATCTGGACTACAAATAAGGATATAAGTGGATTCCCAGCTAGGCAGCGCATGAGTGGCCTTACTCGAGTTTTGATGGGGAGGGGGTGTATGCGGACTCTGGTCAAAGTGGTATGAGTGGGACCCTAATGAAATAAGTGGTCTCATTTGCACTAGAACGAAGATAATTAGTGAGGCTATGAGCCACCTAGCTTGTACTTGCAATGAAGATATAAGTGGCCTCAAGGATACAAGTAAAATTTTATATGTAGTTTAAAACAATATAAAATATCAGAATTTGATGTAAAACATGCTGACCATTTTCTTCCTCATGAAAGGATTTTAATTTTTGTGATTCAATAAGCCCTCACCAGAACTCTCGAAGAATATGACTTATGATTTTGTGTGAATTAACTGAACTCTTCTTGATAATCACATTTTTTGGCTCTTCATCGTGATTGTGTTTTCTTTGAGAACTTTTGATTTTGCTTTATTTCAGTGAACCTCCACTTGGATTTTTAGTGACAATTTGAATTGTGTTATGATCTAAGAGTTATGTTTTTTTGGTGAACATTTAAATTCTTGTCCATGGTAGAAATTTACTTGCTGAGCTTTGTAGCTCACCTTGTATTTAATATAAACTTTTCAAAGTCATTAGTGAGAGCCCTAGTGGACCTATTTGAGCAGGTGGACCTGTTATTTCGATCGCATGATTAATTAATTTATGAATGACATATCAAGAGCCAAACTTAACCGTCAAAGTTTACATTACAATTGTAGTACTAAAAGCTAGGGTGCTATCTAGTGCACCAATTCATTTGATGTATGACAAATGTACAAGGAGCATTAAAGGAAGCAATATAGCTAAAAATGTAGACTTTGAGAGGAACTTCACATATCATATAAAAATGACAATGTAAAAGCAGTAATTTTACTGAAGCTAGAGATAAGGGACAAATCCAAGAATGCTGACCTTGATTAGATTGGATGATTCATAAATAACAGTTATAGCAACAAAAACTTAAAAAGGGAAACATGAAATGACAAATAAATTAAAGAGGAATTGTAAGTGGCGTACCTGAGTTCCGCTGCCATTGTCACTTCCATCACCAATATTCAAGCCAATGCTCCCATTGTCATCATCATCGTTGCTGCCACTATTATTGTTGGAGTCATCAGTACTTTTTGACATAGTGGATTTTTGGTTTTGGATACCACTTTCACTGCCACTGCCACTAGACTGAGATAACACAAAAGCAATGTAATCAGAGGAAAATAAATTTAGCTTCTATTTGAAAAACAAATAATCAAAAACAGAAAGATAAGAGAATTTTTTTTTAAAAAAAAAGGAAAACCAAGCAGAGAGATTTGAAGGATGAAAATTTTGACTATATCATGATTTAATCAATAGTATTTCCTGAAGACGCTGCTAAGAAGCATAAGTTCCTTAGCCTATGCAATGATATAGAAGACTTGTTTTTTTTATATATAAAAAAATCTGTACAGTACATGATAGAAACTTACGCTTTGACATCTCCTCCAGACATGCTGCCAAAGGTTTTTTAACTCATTCTTGCGAATAGGCTTCACTAAAAAGTCAACTGCACCTTTTGACAAACATTTAAAGACTGTACCCATAGAATCATTTGATGACATCACTGCACACGAAGCTCATCAGGTGTAGCAGTTAAAAAGTATCAAAGTTAAATAATTTGAAGGAACCATAATTTAAAATCTCATGTTCTCAGTACAAAGAAACATATTTAAAAGCTGATGTAGATAAGTGATGTAGGAAGAATACTCACTAATAACAGGAATATTCTTGCAAGTCTTATGGCTCATGATCTTGCTTAGAAGACCAATGCCAGATAAACAAGGCATCACTACCTCAGTCAAGACAAGGTCAATATGATTTGTAAGATCTCCTAAGACTTTCCATGCTTGTAGGCCATTTGCAACAGCAGTAACTGCCAAAGGACAAAAGAACAGTCAGCAGTTGGATGTAATTATATAGAAGACATGGTGAAAAAGATCTACACTCTACAGAAGACATTTCCATTGTAGATTGTTATTATAGTCCAAATAGCCTACAAGTCAAAACCCTTGAAATTCATATTATTGGAGATCATGTATAAATTGAACTGATACAACACAAGGTAATGATTTAGTTGTCTGAATGTGTTTCTTGAAACATGAATGCAGTGATTATCCCTGGACCTTTTTGTTCTCCTGAAAATAGGAGCTCCGCCTTGGGAGCCCCGCCTGTTATATAATTACAAGGGCTGCACCCACTTGGGGCGAGTTATGAGGAAATACCTCTTGATACTCTTAAGGAGAGTGTGACCACTGAGCTAATGGTTGGAGATTCATTCATACAGTTGTTATCAATAATGACTGTCAACCATCATAATCAGGCATTCAATTGATTTGATTATACCATAATTATATAATGGTACTATTTTATTTGCTAACATGAAAGATGATCAAATTATATAAATGGTACATCAGGGAAATATTAGGCTGTCTGAGTATCATCATCTTCAATATCATTAGACTCATTCTACTGGTACAATGGATGTTTATTTGATATAAAGTACATAGAAATAACAATTCAATTGAATCTCCCTAACTTATGACATGTCACTTTTCCAATTGTTTCTGACATACATACATACATACAAATAGCAATAGCAGTCCTGACAGGCATAATACAAAGAATAAGTCTTAAACAAACACTGAATCATAGAACAGAAAAATAATGTTTTCAAGAAATCTTTATCAGCTCATTTATGTTAATTAGGCAGATCTTGCACTCTTTAGATCAGATAGAAAGATAACTCTAGCAATTACGAACAGTTTATATATGATGGAGTTTGATATCAGAAAAGTAACATCTTCAGTGAGATACTAAAACAAGGTCCATTGCATCATGTATTGATAACAGACTGGTATAACTCAATATGGTGCATATTGTATGGCATACTGGCTAGGTAGACCTGTAGGCACCACCCATGTCTGCCACTGTACTGAGTTCAATAGGATTGTTTGAAAAGGTACATGACAGTATGAGTCGGTCGGGGGGCAGTTTGGCCCTTATACTGAATCGTCGTAGTTAGCTGGTTTGGTACGATCATTGTATGCCGAACCATCCTGAAGTGGGGGGTTCGGGGTGAACCAAACCAAATCAGCTAGAAACTAAGATGGTTCGGCCTCTCGATTTGATATAGGGGAAGAACCAACCGAACCAACATATTGAATCGCCTGATTCAACCTGATTTTGAGTGATTCATAGCTTGGACCTCCTAATCCACCTAACCAGTATGCCATTAGTTCGGTGCGGTACATCTTGTATCGAATCATACCGATCCGATACCGCTTTCCGATATGACAAACTTGGGTATAGTTCACCTCGAACTGCTCAATTTGGGACAATTCGACCATCACTGCCTATGACAGTCAAATGTGTATTGATGACATGTGCAGCATGACTTTGACATTCTGTTGTATGACAAAAAAATGTTCATGAATATTCCATCTGCAGGAAAACTGGGAACTGGTAGAAGAAATCACAGCTTTTGTATGCTTGAGATGTACCGATCAAATTTGGTATTCAAAAGTACAGCATTATGCCTTTCATCAGTTAATTTATTGATATCCCGAGGAGTTTGTTAGTGATGATGATAGGAATTTTGCAACTGCAAATTAGAAAGGAAAAAGGCACTAGTGTTTCTAAAACAAAACTTGAATCTTGGAACATGAGTAATAATATTGAGCTATGGCCTCCCTTACAATAGATAAGGACAGCATGCAAATAACAAAGCCATCTCAAATTTGTGAAATATCTGTCCACAAGAGTTTGCTTAGCACACTGAGCTGTCTGGTAGTATGATCTTATTTATGAAATGCCTGGCAGGTTGGATGTAAGAAAGTGTTAGCACGGTACATGTAACACCCATGACTGAAAGAAGGAAATGTAGCCAATCAAATATGGCAATGACAAAAGACATCACTTCATGATCAACCTCAAAGCTTGAGTAGATGGATGAATCCACTACGGAAGCCATCACTGGAGGAAGGTGACTGAAGACTTAAGTTGATGCCTGGTATTCCACGTCCATTCTTATGCGAATAGGATTTATTTGGAGAGCAAAATGAGCAGCCTTGATAAGTTGACTTTTAGTGCACAATTGACATAAACCTCCCTCAATGTGCTTCTCATGTTTGTTGGTGTGTAAATTCAACACATGCTTGCACCAATATGGTATTGGCAGAATGTCCATATTAACATGAATTACAGAGGCAAGATTTTTGGAATGCTGGTCACCATATCTTGTTATTTGGATATAGTCCTTGCCTACCTTTTGTTCTTTTAAATCACTTTGATTTATTTTTCTAAAGATCTTTTTATCAAGTTTTTAAAACCAAACTAAGGTACAAAACTCAAAAAGGATCCCCGGTTGACAGCAGAAAAATCAATTTCACAATGATGACACTTTTTCTATATCCATGAATTGACAAACACAAATAAAAAGAACATCAAGTTCTATCCAGATAAAGTTAGTAATCAGCATGTGACTAGATTTGATCAATGTGATGGTTGCATCTCACCATCAACTAGAGGTGTTCACCAAAAGATAAAGGAATGCCAAATTCTTACCAACATAATATTCCTCTTCAAGATGAGGATTGTTTTAATTAAATTCAGCAAAAAATGATTAAAAAATGGACTTGTTTTATTAATTCAAAAACATACTAAGGAATAGCCATTAAAATTGGTCTGTAAATTACTAGAACAATAAAACAAACAAGCCGCATATCTCTTAGCTCACCAAAGAGTCTTATTTTGAGTAAGAATCTTATCTTGAGTAGGATATTACCATGAGAAAAAGAAAAGGTAGAACTAGTCTAGCCATGGACCAAAAACAACTAAACCTGTGTAGGAAACATCTACCAACTCCAAACACTGCTTCATGCCATGCCATTTAATTCCCTTGCTCATGAGATTGAAAAGATTTCATCAAGGCCAAACCTGAGAATCCCATGGTAAACTATTTCTTGAGAGGAATTTGATGACAGATATCCACTAGAGTGAGTTGGTAGTTGCAACAAAGTCAAGTCCATTGTGAGCTCTATTGCTTCAAACTCATTTCGGGCTAAAACGATCATATAAGGAAATTGTGTTTTTAACAACTAGAAAATAGTTCTATTATTGACATCAGAATTACTTTTAAGACTACCTATTATTTAATACACTTCTAATTAGGGTTGGTTGAACTGTCCCAAACCGAGTGGTTTGGAGTGAATCGAACTGAATTGACCAGGAACTAGGATGGTTTGGCCTCTCAGTTCCATACAAGGGCCGAACAACTGTATCAGCATACTAAACCACCTCGAACAGAACTGAACCGCTAAGTTCAGACTGATTTGGGGCGGTCTATGGGTTAGGGACCGTGGTCCACCTGATCAGTACACCATATTTAATATGTACTCTCCATACTAAACCGTACTAGTCTAGTATTGAAATGGTTCCCCATATAGTTAACCTACTTCTAATCAATGTAATGCCTCCCTCTTCACATTAGATTGATAAAATTCATGTTGTTTTAAGCTAGATAGCCCTAAATCTCAAGCCCTTCCTTTATGCAACTTTGGAGTATTTAGAGACTTTTGGGAATTAGGAGTATAGCAAGTAGCAGCAATAGTGCACGACAACCACCAATCAACATGAGCAGGATAATTGACTCTTGCATCAAGCATGGAGTTTGCAAAGATGACACAAGTTAGCCTGCATGTTATGAAGCAACACCTAAAACTCCACTAAAGACCTGAGTCCAATGGATCCCTCGCTTTGATCCCATCACTAAGATTGTGACTTAAAATTTCAACAATGGTGGCTATGATGGGCTAGTGCTCTTGGAAGTAGCTGACTTATTTAGGAAGTTGGATCAACATCATTCCAATACTAGCTTAATAAGTCAGCTACTTCCAGGAGCACTAGCCAAACCTATTAATGACCATTTTAGTTGGCCATAACTCTAACTAGAAAATAGTGCAATTTGTAAAAGTCAAAGTCTTAGCAATAATTTAATGGTCTATCGTGGAAGAGGGCCATGCTTGATGCAAAGAAAGGATTATCTCCACTTAAGCTAAAGTGAGATGAAGTTGGCTCATAATGCATTCACATGTACATGCTCCAGCTGAAACAAAGAAGCCAATTCATTAAAGAATTTTAAGAAGAGTCTGATAAGTACATGCTCCAAAGTCAATTTTATGAAACCCTGATTCAATAAGAGATCCCAAGGTAGAGTCTACTAGGAGATTCAGTTTGAAATGATAGTTGGCTAATCGGCTCAAGGCCTATAAGTATTAAAAGGGTTGAGGAAGGAATGGAGAATACAGTTCACGGTTTGGTTCTTGAAGGAGGTCAATCTCCAATACTAATAGTTTTACCAAGCTGCTAGCTAGACTCTTAAGTCAAGTGGGGATGCCATAAGTCATAATTTTAGAGAGAGAAGGCCCCGACACAAAGACTGCACCAAATCTGCTCTTAAATGTTAAAACTGAAAAATGACATGGACGTATAACCCATTGATACCCAAGGACTTAAAGTCATTGACAGCAAGATTTGAAACAACAGAAAAAGATGACTAACAAAAGAATGCCAAAGAAGATCTTAGAATAGGAACACAAGGTTGAGACCTTTTTGAGTACAAGTAAGAGCTTGACTACTGCTCTCATGTACTTCATCAGAAAAATTTTTGTCTCTTGAAAAGGAAACATAGATTGGAGGCTAAATAATATTTCTATTATACATCATCAAGATTGTTACAACATTGGCGATTATTCATAATAGTGGCAGCCAGAGCATTGGCTTTGAGAGCCCATGGATAAACTTGGGTTCAAGACCCTATATCATTCAAAGTTCTCGTAAGTTGCTTTGGTTAGTAACCAAGCTATCCTTGTCAACCAAAAATGCTTAGCATATTCTAGATGGAATAAAGGAAAAGATGGTGCAATGTGATTCCGAATAGGCAATTTGGTCTCAATTTTTTTCATGGATACATATCTAACTGACTTGAGCCAAAGGCCTAGTTCTAGTTTCAAAATCAAAACCTAAAACGTACTCAGCCCAGGAGGTCAAGCATGGCTGGTCTAACCCAACTCATTTGCAACCATGTTTGGGATTGATGTCCCTTGCAAGGAAAAACATGTCATGGCCTACTTCAATAAGAAGTTGAATGATGTCAGAAGGCATGATGTCAGAGGCACAATTCTACCTATGACATCAAGTGATACAAAATATTGTAAGCTTTGATGCAACAAGTGATGACCTAGGACCTCACCTAAATAATGCTAGCTAGAACGTTGTTAATTGGGATCTCTGGGACAAAAAAAATGCCATCCCGAGTCCCACACTCCCCATTTAAACTTTGGCATCCTTAGTAAGAGAAGGGTCCAATCACAGATATCAAGACCTGCTCATAATTAGCCCCAACAAGACACGTGGGTAAGTGTTCCCAAGCCACACATGGGCTGCGAGTTGGGTCAATTACCATACCATTTGCAACGACCCAATACCTCTCCTAGAATGGGCTAGCTAGAAGGTTATTTAGGAACCTTGGCCTTACATGAGTAAGGCCAAGACCATAGTATGCTGTACTAGTGTATATTGCCCCATACGAAGCTATCGTATCATATCAGTACCGAATTGAGACTTGTTTGGTGAAGAGCTTTTCTATTTTTCTATTTTTATTTTTATAAATTAAAAAAAGAATTAAGAATCCTTAGGGCATTTTTATATGGCTTGGGAAAGTGGAAACTACCCACCTTAATAAAAGTACATTAGCCTTAACTTTTAACAAGCAATGCTTTATATGTCACTTAATTATAATAAGCCATACACTAAATATTTTAAAAGGTTGATGGAGCTATGGTTGTCCATCAAATATTCATTGATTAAATTAACTCAAACATGTGTTGCTTTTAAGATCAACTAATGGGATCGAATCCATCCAAGAATATTATGTTCATCCATCACCCTTAGGCCCCACACAAAAACCTAAGTCTGGCCACACAAGGCAAGTACACCACTTCCACTTAGAGAAGAAAACAAGGTTCAACTCCACCCTTTTTTACAAAATGTAACAAACTACATAATCTTCCTTTTTATATAATAAGCTCTGTTATATTTACAAATACATATTTATATTTTACATACTTAGATTTAAAGGCCAACCATTGTTATCTAAGTTTGTTGGCACCTCTCCCTTAATACATAGCTGTATTTATCTTTTACATTCTTTAATTTAAAGGCCAGCTATTGCTATTCAAGTTTGTTGGCACCTCTCCCTTAAAAGGCTTGCCTATGGTAGAGGTCTAGGGTCCAAATCCCATGCATTGCTCAAAAGATAATTCTTTGGCCTAAAGAACAAAGTGTGCCACCTAAATATATGGGTGTAAACACTGTTACATGATAGTAGAAGCAATCATAGAAGGTTTATTTGAATACCTGATAAACGCACAAATAATCATCATAAACCTATTAATTAATAAGCCAAAGTACATATTATTATTTATTTAATATTTAAATATTTTATATAATATTTTAGGTAAAACCTTATCAACTTAAAGAGCTTGATTTTAGAAGTCCAACGAAGCAAACGACACTTAAATCGGACTTAAAATGAGCTCGAAATTAAATTTATAAGGATTTATCTTTATCTGCACGTATCTCAAAGCAAACTTGGTAAACCAATTGCCAAGTTCAATCGCAGATTTCACAAATTCGTTTTTCTCTTCGATTTTTCTTCCCATCCAATCCCATCACTCCATCAACCAATCAGAAAATAAATTGGATTGAAGACTCTCAAATTGGAAGAAAATCGTCCGTTATCTCTCCAAAATCTCTTCGTGTTTCGTTCAGATGCCAAATCGGAAAAGAATCTCGAATTTGGAAGGAAATCGGTGCATTCTCTACGTATTCATAAAACACGCAAAGAAACGAGCATCTGATATGAACGTTCATGATCTCTTCGCGTCTTCTTTGCGTTTATGAATCACGCAAACAAATCATCCGCAATTTCTTTGCATCCGGGCTTTGAATCAGATCTAAAACAGTTAGGAAGCCGCGTTATTTTTGCATCCAGGCGTTTGGTATGAAACAGAGAGGCATCATCTCTCCGTGATTTCTCCGCGTTCTCTTTGCGCCCTTTTCGCATATGAGCATCTATAAATAGTTCTGGCTGGGCAGATGTGAGAACAACCCCGAACAGAGAAAGAAGGAGAGGTGTTCGTGAGGCGATCGTGCGCTTGGGAGTCCAGGAAGACGTTCCCTTGGTTTAGAGTTCTGGCGCTAATCTGATTCAGGAAGCAAGGATCCTGGGGAGTTCGATCTGGAAGCAGATCCAAAGCTGCTATTGCGATGTTGTTGCCTTCTTGATGTCAGGAAAGAAGATTTTTTTTAGTTTTAATTTTTATGTATTCCTTCGGATGCTTTAAAATAAAATATTTATTCATGTTTAATTCTTAGTGAATTTCTTCTAATGAAAATAATTCTTGACTGGTCTATTCTTAAAAAGGATGAGCCGTGATCTACGGGTATGGGCCGTGCTCTTATAAAGATAGATCATATCTTAATTATTTCATTATCTGTTTATTTAAATTTCTAATTGCATAATTTTAGTTCAAGATAACCACTAAAGTCCCTGCGGATTCGATCCCTTACTTTCGCTATCTATTAGTGAAATTAAGGTCTTTTTAATCGTTGCGCTACGACACGCATCAATACCAAGGACATACCTTGTGGGATAGGGCCCAAACTTTCACATGACACATTCTAGAAGTCAAAAATCCTTTAAGCTAATAATCTTATCCAATGTTTGTATATATGAAAGGGGAAAAAAGGCAAACCAACTACGATGTTGTAGATCAAGAGATCATATTAAATAAAGATCATATAATTTATTTCTTTGATTGGAATCATGTAATTTGTTCCATCCTCTTTCAAATGGCCCATAGAATAGTTCTCTAACAAAAAAAAAAGATGGATACTAATATGTTAGGCATTAGCATAGAGGTGGCGGAATTTGGATGTTGGGAGTGAGTTTAATGGTCTGATGCAGAAAGGATTGATTGATGGTAGTAGCGATGAAGGATTATGCTAAGAGAGAGAAGAGGACGAGGGATGGACAGTAGGGGTGTAATTGAGCTGAGTCGAGTCGACACAGTGCCAAGCTCGAGCTCGACTCGACTCTAAAATTTGAAGCTCGAAACTCAACTCGAGCTCGATCGAGTTTCTTATTTAGAGCTTACTCGATATACTCGATAAATACTCGATATACTCAAGCTCAACTCGATTCGACTCGAATTTTATGTAAAAATTTAAAAAATAAATTTTAAATTAAAATAAAATATGTTCTCAACTAAAAATTTAAAGGAGTTTTATATAGTTAGGACAATATTGTAAATATGTATAATTATAAGGGTAAAATAGTAAATTTAAGTAAGCTCGATTAAGCTCGCGAGCTTTTCGAGTCGAGTATTTTAATACTCAAATTCGACTCAATAATATACTCGAGTAGCTCGAAATCGAGCTCGACTCGATAAGCATTGAGTCCATTTCGATTATTTTTTGAGTCAATTTCGAGTTACTTGCAAGCTGTCTCAACTCAGTTACACCCCTAGAACAGTGTTACCTCAACACCTAAGTCTAGCTCTGGGAAAACCATGTCAAATATGTATTTGAATCAAAAGAGTGTTAGACACTTGAATTCTTATAAATAATTTTTAAAGCTATTTGAGATTGGTGGAGAGCTGGATTCAACCAACAATTAAAGGCCTTCAATTTTGACATCAGAAAGCATGTATATTGAAAGACCTTTAAGACAATGTTTTCTAATTTAAAAGGTATCACTACATTATTTAATCAAAATTATATTCTATCCTACATATCTTGTTTCTCCAATTTTTCCTTTTGTAGAGTCAAACAATTGAAAATAGGCCAAATTGATGTCCTACAATAAATAATAGCCATCTCTTTTAATTGTATATCCGGAGCACATCTAGAGTAATGCATAAACAACTAAATAATAGACAAAGTACGTCAGGACAATTCAAACTAAGGGTAAAACCCTATAAATGAATGGTACCTCAGATTATAGAGCTTCAAGATTTACATCAGAATTTTAGAAATGATCTCTCCCAAATTGTAACTTAATATTCCCTTTATCCTTATATTTTTGTTAGAACCAAGTAAGCTTATTGCCTTTTCTTAATGTCTGAGCAAGGAATTAACTACCAGTCTATACAAGTTTTACCAAACCAGACTGTTGAAAGACCGATACTAAGGGCACCATATACGAAAAAAGCCAATTGAAACTGGCTACTGTCTGGAACCAAATACCAAGTCGTGCGCCAGTATGGTACTGCACTTAAAAATACTATGCCAGACCAGATGGGTCTTGATAGTGAGATTCTGGTTTTGAGGATTTGAGAACATGGATCTTATGAGTCTTTTGGATAGAGAACATACAAAAATGAAAGGGGGAAGACATAAAGACATGTTCACTGCTTTAACAAGAAAGCACAAAGAATTGGAACTGAAGGAATAGATAAGGATTTATATTTAGGTTAGGAGTATTAGCAGTAGAACATGAAACTGTTGTCCAACTTGAAGCATGCAAAAATACAAAAATGTATCCTGCAAACTTTACTAGGACAAATGAAAATATTCAGATAATAAAAAGCAATAAAATGGAAAAAAAGAAAGAAAAAGAGATATAGAGTGACCTGAAGTGTCGAGAGGTAGTGGAACACAGGGCAAAGATGGAAAATGACAAAATATTAGCCAGTAATGGTAGCATGTGCAGTTGAACTAAATTTAAATAGCTAATAAAGAATAAGACAGAATTTTTTCTGCAGAGGCAGCAGCATCCTAAGGCTGGCCCAAACAAAAAGAAAATTACAGACTAAGCAACACAAATCTACCCAACATAAGGCAGGGTTAAAATACATGCTCAAGCTTTTCTTCTTGGGACCTATAGAAAATCAAAGAAAAATAACCCCATGATCATAGGTATGCTTAGATTCACTGGACAGTGTCAAACTAGATAGTGTAAAGATTTGTCAAAGATTTGAAACATAATGATGAAAATTGTGAATCAGTCGGCAGCTATTCTCTATACGAAGTTGCAGAATTTTTAACATAAATCATCACTACTTTTATACACCAGAGTTCTGGAAAATTTATACTTCACAATATCCTCTAAAGAAGCATCATGAAGTTTCTTCAGTAAAGTTCGCAAATTGAAGAAAGTAAATTAGCATGATAACTGATTGCAGTTAACATTAACAGTACTCAACTCAACTCATCTAAGCCTTTTCCCAACTACATGGGGTCGGCTACATGAATCCGCTTCCTCCACTCTACTCTATTTAGGACCAAGTCGAGTGGAGGAAGCAGATTCATGTAGCCGACCCCATGTAGTTGGGAAAAGGCTTAGATTTGTTGAGTTGAGCACTGTTTATGTTAACTGCAATCAGTTATGCCAAAAAAAAAAAAAATTACAACAACGAAACTAGAAAAGATAAGGTACAAAAGAGTAAGACTAGCATTAGGAAAACATAGAAGCAAAAGTATAATAAAAAGAGACTCCATAAAAGGAACAGCAGTCATCTTTGAAGTCAAAATTTACAACAGACATGTCAGTTCATATTTAATAAGAAAAAGATAATCATTTAGCAGTGGATAAAAATAGGGACAAAATTTTAATATAAAAAAGAAAGAGTCATTTGCAGAACCAAAGTTTGCCACAGATGCAATAGCCCTTAATAAATAAGCAAGAAGACAACATTTTCACGAATTCCTAGATAAGATTACATAAAAGGAAGATGACAAACTGAAAGCCTAGAAACTGTTAGGCTGATCACTTTAAACAGACAATGACGAAGGCACTCAGATAATATTTCTGCAGAAGGACCAAATTTTATAATAAGTTTACAAGAATTCGAGCAAGCTTAAGATTAATGTTCCCTAGTACATTCAACAAGCCAGATTATATACACCTTATTCCATATATTTATTGCCAGCTCTTGTTTTGTCCATCACTGTACCTGCTTTTCATTAAGGAATGATAACAACAGAAGCAATATTTGCAAGCAGTGCAATTTTTAATCAACTATCATTAGCTTCCTCATCACCCATTAATCAAAGAGTTTGGTGAACTTGCTTATGAAACAACCTATATGTTCGGTAGTGTAAATGAGAGCAATATCTATGTATGCATGTGTGTGTGTGTGTGTAGCATTTCCAACATCTACAAAAGCAGAGCTCTGAATAAAAATAAGATGTTGTCAAATATCAGGAGACCTTTTTTTCAAGATAGAGTACTTACTGTATTTGAGTAACGATAATATAATTTATCCCAATAGTACATGGCAAGAAATAAAACAACCAAATATCTCGGTAGCTATGTGCAACTCTAGTTCATCTTCCTTCACTAAGGCTACTTTAAAGGCCATTTCAGGTCTTCAAACCAAAGACTTCTACTAACAGTTTATAAGTATATAAGCTAAAACAACACAAATTAACAACAAAATTCAAAGAAACAGCACATTGGAAAAGCGGCATCTTGTCCCAGCTACACTTGGAAGGAAAAAGATATAAAGCATTAGTCCTTTTAACATAGAGAACCTAACATATATAGCATAAATAGAACATTAGTTAATGCTTCAGAACAAAGTAGACAGTTTGGCATTTATGTAAATGCATCATTTGAATGGAAAATAAGATCCAATACAGATATTCTATATGGTAACACTAACCATAAAAGTTAAGCTACTTACCTTCATAGTTACAGTTACGGAGCAAGGCACTGACCACTTGGCGGGTTGAATTGTCATTCTCCACAAGCAGGACCTTCAGTGTTCCGAAAGGAAGAAACCTCTCCCATCGAATGATTGGCCCTGGTGGCTGCTGCTGTTTCTGTGGACCAGGCTGATGTACCGGTGGGACCTCTACCCAACCTTCTTGTTCATTGTTCAAATCTTCTGCTGCCTCGTTAATCCTGGACTCCTCTTCTTCCGAGAGCCCCTGGCGCTCCCCAACAATGTCATCCCTAACCTCCTTGAGTTCATTCCGGATGTGATAGTTCAGTTCCGCCATCCCTTTGTTCCCAGCCCCATCGGGGCTTACTTGATCAACACTTCTCATCAACCAGACTTAAAATGACCGACAATGGAGATAGAACTGACAAGCAGAAAACGCTTCCTTATCCAAGAAAAGGACGCCCACATTCCGTTGCCTTCAGAAACACCACACCTCTTGTCTAACTAATGGAACCTATGAACCAGATCACACAAGAGAATAGCTGAGTCTAATGTCAAAATAGATTGGAGAAAGAACCAACTCTGATGAACCCAAAGCCCTAGAAATTACTCTCCTAGATTCAACAGATACAAAGCATCCATTAAACAGCTAAATCTCCAACTCACCTTCAAAACCTAAAGATTCTACCAACAGACGGAAGGTGTTCAAAGAAAGAGCCGTCTCAGACGCACATAATGCCCAACAAAAACACTCTTCCCTGTTGTTCAAGAAACAGGGCACTGATGTAAGATTAAACCCTAGTTCGCCTCCAAATCATAAGCATCCATCGATCAAAAAGAAAAACGAAAGCGCAAATTAATCAGAACCCAGGAATCACAAAGAGAAGAGATCGAAACAAAACAAGGGTTTCGAAGGCAAAAAAATAAAAAAATACAAAATAAAAAACCCGCAAGAAAAGGGTTGAAGAAGGCAAAAATCTCCAGTACTCGAAACGCATCTAGAAAAGGAAAACAATATTCGAACCCCTTCTTGCTCGGTCTGAGTGCATGCTTCCACTAGGGGAGAGCTAGGAACCCGATGGAGATCCCGCGAGCTCCGACCTCCAACCTCCTTCTGATGACATGAGGAGAGGCAAAAGAAAAAGATTGGGAGAAGAGAGCAAGAACCGCCGCCTCGAGTTTGGTGGAGAATTCTAAGTTCCACGATTATGGGGGTCTTGGGCAGAAAGGAGCGCCATAGCTTGGGAGGGAGCCTCGAGATGAAAGGAAAGCTATCCAGGGAGATATATTAGGGTCGGTCGGAGCTGGGCGGCGGTGACGTGGAACAAATGGCGGTGGACAGCGCTCGGTGGGTGTCAACTGGGACGGGATTCGTCCGACGTGGCACTTCCCGCTGGACAAAATCAAAAGCCGGAAGCTAACGAGCCCGTTCCGCATCGCGAATGATCCCCAGGGTCGGGGCGCGGCGGGTGCGAAGGCCCGTTGCGCTGTACAATAAAGTCGCGATGTTATTGCCATCCATTGCCATGTCCATGCACAGCATGTCATTGCATTCCGATGCCTACTTATCTTAACAAATCATCTTATGCAATGACCAACCACATAGACATAAGCAAATGGATAAATAAACAAATAAAATTGAGCCCCTTATTTGTAATTATAATTAAGGAGGTTACATATTATTAGATTCAGCACATGTCTTTACCTTTTCATATTTCTCAATGTGTTACATTTATCAGCTTTGTACTATGAAATCCCCCACTATGAAATCAAAGTCCGCAGCTAATTATTTTACATTAGCAACGAGAGACCACCTTCTTCATAGGCGGCTAACCGCATGCAACCAAAATTTTCTAGAGAGGCCAACCTTCATTCATGAAAAATTAAGTTGTTTAATAATTATTTAATACAATTAGCATTTGCACATAAAGAGTATTTAGTTGTGGAATAAGTGGAGCAATAAGGTAGTGTTTGATAGGAAAAATATTATCCATGGATAAGTGTACGGGATAGAGTTTATCCCCTGGCTATCCCTAGGGATATCCCTTGGCTATCCCATTGATCATATCAAATGCAAAAAGGTAAATCCATAGGATAACCTTTTTTTACTCTTATTTGGAGGGATAACCAGCTATTCCTGCATTCTCTAGGAAATAAATTGAGGGGATATCCCATGGTTAACCATGGTTAACCATGGATTATCCCTTTGGTTAACTTTATTCTCTGCTATCCCTTATAGTTATTGCTTTTGGGAATAAGAGGGGATATCCAAAGGATATCACCTCTTATTCCCTATTTAAACACTACCTTATAGTTATGGCTTTTAGGAATAAGAGAGGATATTCCCTGGATATCCCCTCTTATCTCCTACTTCAAACACTACCTAAGTGATGGGAGTTGTTCCTTTCAAACAGTAAAAAGGTCATGGAATGGGAGCTTACACAATGTGGAGATACAGTTGATCCCACAATCTATTCCACTATGTAATGAAATAATGGAACGGTAGAATAGACCTGCCTCCTATTTTCTGCAATTATTATTTTATCCTTTCTATCCTATAAACCATCAACAAATTGAAAGAATAATTTAAACCTTACAATAAAATCTAAATCATCTTAAAGTTTGATATGTATTAAATAATGAGTTTGTCTAGCATATTTTTGCAAGCTTGCTTTAGAAAATCAAGCTTTCATCCCACCGGTTAGACTTTTTCAAAGCCTTCAATCTCTGTGCGCTACGAGTGCTCTGGTTCTCCTCAGGAGACTTGCTTTAAGATTTATGCTACGAGTGCTTTCTTCCCGATCTCAGGCGTCTCCTCGTCGCTCTCGATCATCTCCTGGTGGATGATGGCTGCTGGCAGCTCCGACCCTCTGTCCGGTAGTGATCGGCGGAAGGCCCCTGCTGGTGCCCCTCGTCGACCGAGCGGAAGCGCCTTCCTGTGGTCCACTTCGGAGCCGTCGCCGGAGGAAATCGCCGCTCTGGAGCTGTCTTTCCCGGATGTTATCCAGCTTCCCACTGCAGCGATTGATCAGGAGATCTCGGAGTGGGCTCAGATGGGGTTGATTGTGCGAAGCCTCTCTCGTTGGGTTCCCTCTGAGGCTGTCATCCGGGAGCTTCGTAGAGGAGGAATCGACGGCGGGATCAAGATTATTGGCCTTTCCCATCGCACATACCTGCTCAAATTTGATCTTCAGACTGCTCGGGATGCTGTATTGTCGCAGCCGTGGATCGTCAACGGCCAGCCTCTTGCTGCGGAGGCTTGGCGTCCAAGATTTATCCCAGCTGATGATGCTCTGCATCAAGCTCTGCTTTGGATTCGGCTTCCTAAGCTACCGATAGAGCTTTGGACGGAAGATTCCCTTCGAGCAATCCTATTGGTTGCTGGCCAGTATGTGGGCATGGATTCATCTACGAAGGAGCAGAGGCGGGGAGGGTACGCCCGGGCATGTGTCTGCGTCGATTTGCGCCAGCCATTCCGCCCTGGAGCTCGGTTCAGAGCATCTGGTACCCCCTTTTGGCAACAATTTGTCTACGAGCATGTAGATGGTATTTGCTCCGCGTGTGGATCCCTTCACCTCTCCGGGCCGTGCTCTTCATCCATGGATTCAGCTGGGGTGGACCAGTCGCCTTTTGCTGTGCCACGTTTTGGTCCGTGGATGTTGCTCTCCGGATCCGTCGTCAAGCTCCGCTAGTGGATTCCAGGCCGTCTGGTCGAATGGATGGATCGCCGGGTATAGCCACGGCTGCCCCTTTGGGCGGGGAGGAAGGTTGGATGATCCCGAAGAAGACCTCAAGGAGGACGGGCGCTTCTTCAATTCATCCTCAAAGGTTGACTCCCCTGCTAGTTATCGCTCAGTCTCTGCTGTTGGACCGTGCCGGGACTGTGCTGGCGTGCCGGTTACTGTAGCAGTTTTTTCTGAAGCTTCGTCTGCTTCAGTGGTGGCTTCAGAGGGTTTAAAGGATCCTGTTATCAATTCTCAGCCTCAGTCTGATCCTAAGACACTAAGGAAGTCCCAGTCCCGCAAATCCTCAAAGACTCCATGTCAATTGAAGGATTTCCAATTTGCTGCAGCTGCCCCTGTAGCCAAGGCTGAATTCCATCCTAATACAAAGGAGGTAGTGGCAGTTAAATCAAAGGAGGTATTGGCAGTTAACCCTTTTGACCTTTTGGGTTCGGATCGTTGGGTCGGGTGTCCCAAGATCCGGGATGATGCGAATCCTACTTCGCTCAAACGGGCCCGACCTGCTGTGTCTGCGGGCCCCAGAGTTATTTCCAAGGAAGCAAAAGGCAAGAGTTGTCGGTCTTCCTCTGGTAAAGCCCTTTCTGTGGCTTTAGCTCCTCCCTCTGAATCAGCACCTTGCCGGGCTGCTTGCGATCATGACGCTATGGTCTCTTCTCTCAAGAAGGTGATTCGTGCTGATGAGGAGGCTGTAGCCATGGATCTATCACGGCAGTCGGACCTGGTGGCTCAGGTCGGCTGCCCTTTGTCTGAGGATGGGTTGGTGACCCAGGGCCTGGACTCTGGAGATCATTATGATATGGAATTGGCTGAAGCCAAGGATGGGGCCCATGTGACCCCTTGACCTGGGTTTTCTTTTTATGAAGATACTTATTTGGAACGTCCGAGGAGCGTTAAAATCTTCTTTTCGCTCCTCCTTTACTCGGTTATTGCAGCTTCATCAGTTTGATATTTGTGTTTTGCTGGAAACTCGTCTTTCGGGTCTCAGTCTTCAGCGATTTCAGCAGAGAGTTTCCCGGTGTTGGTCTTCTTATGCTGTGGAATCTAATGGTCTCTCTGGAGGTATTCTGGCACTCTGGCGGGAGCCTTCCATCCGTATTGATGCTTTCCATAGTTGTAATCAACAGGTGGCCCTGGTTATTTCGGAGGGGATTACTCCGCCTTGGTTGCTGCTTGGCGTCTATGCTAGTACGGACTATAGAGAGAGGCGTCAGCTATGGTCCGAGACACTCACTCTTTTAGGCCAGGATTTTCCTACGCTTATTGCCGGAGATTTTAATTGTATTGTGGATGCATCGGAGAAGCGGGGGGGGCGTCGGTTTGTGGATTCCCCGAATTCTTCTGAGTTCCGCTCTTTTCTTTCCACTGCCAGGGTTGTTGATTTGGGGTTTTCTGGCTCTCGGTTCACATGGTGTAATAACCGACGGGGAACTGCTCGGGTGTGGGAGCGGCTTGACCGAGCTTTGGCCTCTCCTGGGTGGATGCAGCTCTTTTCCGATGCTACTATTTCTCATTTGCCTCGGATTGCGTCTGACCACTGCCCCCTTCTGATCTCTACGGAGTCTTCATCTCGGCCTCTGAGACCGTTTCGGTTTGAGAAATTTTGGACTTCTTACTCTTCGACCCGGGCTATTATCCGTCAGGTGTGGCGGATGCCAGTTAGAGGAAGCTCTGTCCACCGTCTTTCCCGTCGCCTTGAATTAGTGAAGCGCAGGCTCTTGAGTTGGAGTCAGCGAGAGGTGGGCATTCTTGACCAGCGTATTCAATCTGTGGAAGCTGACATTGCTGTGCTTCAGGCTAAGGAAGATTCTGATGGCTGCCTCTCAGAGTCAGATTTCCAGACTCTCCGTCGGAATTTGTCTTTACACCATTCTATTCTTAGTCAGCATGAGACTTATTGGCGACAGCGGTCCCGGATACAGTGGCTTCAGGAGGGCGATCGGAATACCAGATTCTTTCATCAGGCTACTGTGGCTCGGCGGGCTGCCAATCGTATTTGGCATATTCGTGATGAGAATGGCCATATTGCGGAAGACGAGGAGACTATTCGTGAACAGATTGTCCATTATTTTCAGTCCCGTTGGTCGGAGGTGTCTGCCAGTGGCTGCCCCATTTCTCCTATTCCTCTGGCTGCTCGGGTGACTGAGGATGATAATGTTATGCTTGTGAGGGAGGTTTCGGCGGAGGAGATTCGTTCTGCTGTTTGGGTTCTGGGCCCTGATAAGGCCCCTGGTCCTGACGGGTTTCCTCCCTTCTTCTTCCGACGTTATTGGGATATTATCGGGTCGGATGTGGTTATGGCTATTCAGATGGTTTTCTCATCTAAAGCTCTTCCTCCAGAGTGGCAGCGTACATTTGTCACTCTTATCCCTAAGAGGTCGACGACTTCTCTTCCCCAGCATTATCAGCCTATCAGTTTATGTACCACCCTGTACAAAATCTGTGCTCGCCTCTTGGTCACTCGTCTCCAGGGAGTGATTCCCCGTCTTATATCTATGGAGCAGGGGGCGTTCATTCGTGGTCGCACCATCACTGATAATGCTCTTATTGCCCAAGAATTCATGCATGATCTTAATCGGGCGACTGGCAGAAGGGCTCTTATGGCCATCCAGTTGGACATGGAAAGAGCTTATGATAGGATCAGTTGGACTTATCTTCGGCAGACTCTTCAGGAGTTTCGTTTTGATGATCTCTTCATAGAGTGGGTTATGGCTTGTGTTCAGGGGCCGACCTTTTCCATCCTCATCAATGGAGGTCCTTCGGGTTTTTTCCCATCAGCTGGGGGGCTTCGGCAGGGTTGCCCTCTTTCTCCTTTCCTGTTCATCCTCTGTGCCGATGATTTGTCACGCACCTTTGCTCATGCTGGTGGAACGTCCATGTTGCAGCCTTATATGCCTGGGCCCCAAGGCCCCCCTCTTACTCATTTGCTCTTTGCAGACGATTGTATTCTTCTTAGCCCAGCTTCTATTCAGAATGCGGCGGTTTACTCTGCTATTATACAAGCCTATTGCCAAGCTTCCGGCCAGCGGGTCAATCTGCAGAAATCTGTCCTTTGTTTTAGCCCGTCGATCCCTTGTCGTCGTCGGACTACGATCTCCCAATTGTTAGGGATCTCTTCCCATTCTGACCGCCTATCCTACCTTGGGATCCCTATTTCGGGGCGTCGTCCTCGGCAGACTGACTTCGAAGATCTTGATCGTCGGATAGCGGATCGGTTGAGTAGGTGGTAGGCTTCCAGCCTCTCGTTGATGGGTCGGATTATGCTGATTCGGTCCATCCTCACCTCGCTTCCCCTTTACCTCTTATCTAACACCCTGATTCTGGTTATCTGTCTGCGCCGGATTGAGAGGCGTTTTCGGAATTTTCTCTGGGGCTCGAGTCAGGGAGGCCACGGTATTCATCTCCTTTCATGGGATATTATTTGTATGCCTATTAGAGAGGGTGGGCTGGGAATTCAGTCGTTGGTCCTTCGCCGGGAAGCTCTGTTTGCGAAGCATGCCTCTAGATTTTTATTGGACCCTCACTGCTTCTGGAGTATAGTTATGAGAGGTAGATATGGTGCCTGGTCTTCTGATTCTACTTCCCGCACTCCTCGCGGATGCTCTCCGTTTTGGCGGGCGATTTGTCAGGCTGCCCCTTCTGTTATGCCCGATATTCACTGGATGATTGGGGATGGGAGATCTGTTGATGTTACCCAGGATAGTTGGATTGCAGCCACTCCTCTATCCCGCTGGCCGACCTTTATTAGTACTGATGTTGATCCTTCTATGCCAGTGGCTGCGTTGATCTGCCAGGATAGTAATGTTTGGAATGCTTCCACTGTTTTCCGACTTTTTGGGGTGGAGCTTGCGCTCAGGATTCTTGCCATTCCCCTTGCCCCCTCAGCTGATTCGGATACCAGACTTTGGCGGCGCTCCTACCTTTCTTGTGCTCCTACTAGGGATCTTGTTGACTGTTTCCGTTCTCGGACTTCGGGGTTGGACGATGTTGCATGGATCTGGTGTTTTCCTACCCACCCCAGGATCCGGCTTTTCTTGTGGAAGCTTCGGTGGAACCGCCTTCCTACCTGCGCTCTTCTGGCTGGCCGTGGTCTCCTCATGTCGTCTCTCTGCCCAATCTGTGGGCTTGAGGATGAGTCGGTAGATCATGTTATTTTTACTTGCTCTCGAGCTATGAGGATATGGCAGCAGATGCAGCTCACCCCGTGGGTGTCTGAGGACGGACCCATTCGGCTGTCTTTCTTGCACGCCATTCGTCTTGCTGCTCAGAGGGGTCTGGGTGCCCAGTGTGCTGTCTCAGCTTACTTGGCTTATCATATTTGGCTTACTAGGAATCAGATGGTTTTCTCTGATGAGACTACTCCAACCCATAGCATTATCAGAAAGGCTGTTTTTCTTGCTAAGGAGTATGGCCGCTCTTCCCTTGCTGTTCACTCTGCTCGACTCGGCTTCTGGGACTCCCCTGCTGCCTTGGCAGCGCACCGTTCTACGGTATTTGTTTCTTGGGAGCCCCCACCCCCGGGTTATGTCAAAGTGAACTTTGATGGCTCTGTCTCCGATCGTATCGTTGGGTCCGGTTTTGTTATTAGGGGTTCGGAGGGAGAGCTTCTTGCTGCCGGTGGCCATGGTTCCCTGGATTTATCGGTCCCGATGGCGGAGCTTCAGGCTGCTTGGGCTGGAATCAGTTATGCCGTTCGTTATTTGGCCTCGGACAGACTGATTATTGAGGGAGATTCTCTCACTGTTATTCATTGGATTCGTCGGGATGGGGGTCCTCATTCCACCAATCCCATCCTTCGTGCAATCTGGGATTCTCTCCGGACTACAACTGCGCCTCTGATTCGCCATGTTTATAGGGAAGCCAATGCGGCAGCTGATTGGGTTGCAAATCTCACAGCTTGCCATCCAGGCCCGTGGGAATGGCATAGGGGTGATCCTTGCCCCCTTATTTTGCAGCAAATTATGTATTCTGACTTCTCGGGCTTGACTCACGCCAGACTGGTGTGATCGCCCGTTTGTAACAAAATAAAAATAAAAAAAACAAAAAAAAAAAGCCTTCAATCTCTTATGCAATTTTTTTTAATATTTTATTACTTTTTTTTATTTACAAAACCATTCATATTTAACTAAAAGTATAATAGCAAAAGTATAGTTAAATATCTCTTATTTCTACAACTATATCTCAAGCTTATCTACCTAACCCGTAAAAGGTATAGTTAAACTTTTTTATTTACATTATAAAGTTTGTCTATTCTTTTACTCCATAACCAAGCATCTCGTCGAAGCTCAGCCTTGTGACAGCCTTATCAATTTTGTTTGGCCCACCGACGCTGACATCCTTCGCTATATATCAACCTGTTAGGTCGCTTGTCAAGGAAAGGATTGATGCCTCTAGAATCAATCAACCTTTTGATGACTACTAATATAGTTAGCCTGAAAAATTTCACCAACTACATGTCAAATCTAAGGTTTCAATGAGGTTATACGTGGCATTAAAAATCTTTCTGCTTCATTCATGGTATCAAAGTGCGCGTATTACTTGTATTGATTGATCATATATGCATATAATTATATATATTGTACATAAAAAGATAAAATTATTTTTAATTATGCATAACCGTAAGGATACAATCAATCATCATATATGACATACACGACCTGTATCATATACAATGCACAAAAATGTTTTTTATGCAACATATAGGCAGGTAAGCCTTAGTCGTTCAAAAATATGTGCTAGATGTAGCAAGGCCTCACACGTAGAAAAGCTAATTATGGTACTAAGGATGGCAGAATAGCAAAGGACAATGGGCGGGTGAGAGGGGGCATGTCATTGGATTCTATTTCTTCAACATTTCTCTCTCTTCTTCTTCTTCTTCTTCTTCTTCTCCTTTATATTCCATATCTTCAACACTTCTCTCTCTTCTTCTTCTTCTTCTTCTCCTTTATATATATATATACACACACACTTTGCATCTTCCTTTTTTCTATGCGTGGCCTTCGGTGGCTCTTCTTTCATCTTTCACCTTTATTTTTCTGGTCTCCAATTCACGAGCTCTTGTGATTCCAAGATGAGAGAACCTGGACTTCTCCCTTGTTCCGCCTGCCTCTCTGGGGTTCTCCTGACCCATGCTTCTTGGGATTTTGAAAAGCATTAAGGTATAACAGTGACAAAGAAAAGTCTTTGTGCATCAATCTTATGTATAAAATGTGCATCGAATACATGAATTAACTGCATATTTGTGTGCGTGCTACATCCCTATTCACTTTCGAACCATATTTTGTATACTAAAGGCCGGTGCACAAAAACTTTTCCTTATAAAAAATTCTTTTCTTACGTCATGAAGGGTGGTTTCACTTGAATGAGGCAACGGTGAGATCATCATTTTAGAAAATGATGAGTTGATGAGTATTTAATGATTCATATAACTCAGCCATAAAATAGAATGAAATAACTATATAATTGCGAAGAAAAACCTCGGTAAGCCATAAAATTCCTCAAGCTTAGAGGATCATGACAAGTTGTCGCTTAAAAAGACATTAATCCCAAGAACCTCACATAGATCTATAAAAGCGATTTTCTTTGTGTGATCTTTAGGTAGTGTTTGAAATAGAAAATAAAAGGAAATATTCAAATAGAAATAAGAGGGAATATCTTGAATATTCCTTCTTATTTTCAAAAGCCATAATTATAAAGGATAGCCAGGCATAAAGTTAATCAAAAGGATAATATATGATTAATCATGGGTTATTCTCTCAATTTATTCCTAAAAAATATAGAAATAGCTGATTATCCCTTCAATAAGAGTAAAAAAAAATTGTCCTATGCATTTACCTTTTTGTATTTGATATGATCAATTGGATAACCAAGAAATATTTTTAAAAATAATTAAAAAATAAACTATTTCATATATTTATTCATAAATAATATTTTTTCTATCAAAAAAAAAAAAAAAAAAACCCGGAAAGCAAACTTCATTTTTGAAATGCTCGCTATGAATCCAATGTGAATCGGCAAGGGACTACAACTTACAAGGCTAAATAATCTTGAATGACCACAAGGTACCGATCACGTACTACTCTCTCTCTCTCTCCCCCCTGACCACGTACTTCTCTTTCTTTACAATAACAAGAGTGACCATGAGGTGCCGACCACGCGCTACCCTCTCCTCATGTATGATCACATAATAGCTTTTTTTATTCTTTGATATAATTACAATTTAGCCAAACTTAACCACTAACTTAATTAATTATATTCATATGATCTTAAAAACTTAACCGCGACTTAATTGGTATTTAATATCAAGCTATTTACCTGCTTATTGATACTATAGAGTTGGTGTGGATCTTTACCTCATGCTAAAAGCCGATCAGAATTTACTTTGAGTAATATCGAGTTGGATATATAGTGTTAAAAATTTAAATGCAAATTACATGATAGCCTATGAATTTGGGTTATAAGTTTTTTTTTTTTCATTCAATACGAAACTAATTTAACATACCACAATTACAATTTGAATCCTAAATTTAATGAAATATTGAAAAAACCTATATTTCATAACATATGCCTTCTAAGGCAATTGCCAGCAGAGATCAAGAATGCTTAGTACGAGGAGGACCATATGATGGCCGAGGTCCAGAAGCTCTAGAATGTTGGTGTAATATCAAGCGATCTGTAGGCGGCTATGTTGCCAAGTAAGAGTGGACAGGTGAGTTTGAGCGGGAGCAGTGACGACGAGGATACGCGGAAGAGCATGCTGATGGCTTTTTTTTCTTTTCAGTAGACGATAATTACACTGACAAAGGCTATACCTTTGGTATCTGCTTCCACAAGTAAACATATAATGTGAGGGAAATCACTGCATAAAAGTTCACCTAAGGATAAAGAGGCAGCAAAGTTGGCAAGAAAGCTGCAAGTTGACTGGCCTCTCTGTACGCATGTTTGTGGTGGAAAGTAGGAAGGATCCGAATTATTGTGTGTTGGGGTTTAGTCAGTGATGAATAGTAATGAAATTTTTCGTTGAACAAGAGCAAAGGATTTTTAATCATGTTACCAATGATCAGATTCGTTCCTTTGAACCAAAGTTCAAACCACCACAACCATTCTTACTTCCCTAAGGATTTTTAGTTTAATAAAAATCTAATTTAAAGAACAGCCCCTCTTCTTAAGAAGGGAGTTTATTGGCGCTAGAATTAATTGCACTGTATTGACCCAATTATTGATTTTGATGATTAACAAAAGACATGAGTATATTCATATGTTTCTGACAGATTTAATAAGTGTTTCAGGGATTAAAAATGTTTAATCAATCAAAAGGAATAAGTTTTGAATCAAATTTTAAGGAATTTTTCAAAGTTCAGAACTTAGAGTCGACACCCAAATAGTCAGAAGCCGACCCCAAGGCGTATCATAAGATTTCTGAATTTTTAGTACGGTCCGGAGTCGACACCCAAAGTTTCGGAGCCGACTCCAACCTGAGATACAGAGAAGTGTATTCTGTTTCAGTTTCTGAAGCCGACACCTAGAATTCGGGAGCTGACACCTGAGAGTTTGGGAGCCGACACCTGAGTTTCTGGAGCCGACTCTAACCTGAGAACAGAGAACGTATTTTTATGGACATTTCTGGAGCCGACACTCTTGGATTCCGGAGCCGACTCTCGAAAGCGATGAGCCGACACTTAACTTTCTCGGAGCCGACTCCTCAATAACTTTTTATTTGCTATTTTTGGACACCCGATCTGGAGCTGACACCTAAAAAGTTGGAGCCAACTCCAACCTTCAGGAACGGATTTTTAATTGTCAGAATGGACTCCAACGGTAATATTTTTTTACCTAATCTCTAACGGCTATTTTTTTATGTGTAGAAGTATCCAAGCATCTCATAATGGCTATATTTTTCACCTAAACTTGGATTAAGAGATCTATAAAAAGAGAAAAATCGTCCATTTGAAAAAGTAGAGAACAGAGAGAGAAGAGACTGAAAAAAAAAACCAAAAAATCTTAAGAGAAAAATCAAAGAGGAAAAGACTCAGAGCTCAAATCCATCAACCCCAGAAAGTTCAAAGAGAAATCCACAAGCTTCTCAAGATCAAATCAAGGAGATTTTCAACGTTAGAAGAAAGAAAGCAAAAGCCCCAAATCCTCAACTTCTCAACTGCAACTTTTAGTGAAGAATCTGAGCTGAGGCCCTGATTCAATCTTTCAAAGGAGAAGAGGAAAAGAAGAAAAGCTTACTTTCAAAATGCTTCATTCAGGCTTTCCTATCCTTGTTTATTTATTTGCATATTTGCTTATTTAAGGAGATGTTTTGTATTCTAAACTATATTTTCCATTTGAGTTAGCTAATTCAATCAGGGGATTGAAATAGTGGAGGTAGTATACCTTGGGACAAGCTAAGGATAGCTTGTGTTTGGGTTTTGTGCTGGTGAGCCCGATAAAACCAGCTGGGTTCATTGTGATCCCAGGGGAAACAACAAGTTTTAAGTTGTGAGCTTGTAAAACAACTCAGCTATAATCAAGTGAATTATAGTGTGGGCCTAAGTGCTACTTGGGAGTGGATGTAGGTGTTGGATACACCGAACCACTATAAAATCTTTGTGTTTGTCGTGCTTTGTCTCTTTGTCTCTCTATCTCATTTATTTGTGCTCAACACTTATCTTATACATTGCACTTAAGCACTTTCATATCAGAGCACTTAGTTTTAAAGAGCTAATTTTTTTTTAGAACCCAATTCACCTCTCCTCTTGGGTTGCCATCTGGGCCAACAATTGGTATCAGAGCTTGTGATCATTGTTTATTTGATCAAACGATCAAGAGCTAAAGATCCAAATGGCAGCTCAAGCTGGATCTTCATTTGCTGAAGGTCACTCTACAAATAGACCTCCTTTATTTAATGGTTCAAACTATTCTTATTGGAAAGCTAGAATG